>OW626785.1:21370322-21702119 GCA_939628115.1 Tribolium freemani
ATTCAAGTTTTGAGAAATGTGGGTTGCATAATTTTGAAATGCCCGTATTTACTGGAAAGCTGTCAGTCATGGGATTTGCCGGCGTCCTTCACAGCAGGGAATAGCCATAAAATTTAAATGCCTGGAATTTCTTTTGACCGTTCTTATGCGAGACAACTTCAAATTCAATTAGACCACATTGTTGGTAGAAAAATTGTGTTTTCGGCGGTATAATTATTGTCCACTAAATAATTTGAAAATTTAGTTGCTCTTAAAACCTTAGGTTCAATATTTATAAGTTTCTAGACAGTCATGCCATGTACTTCATTCTTCATTAGGACTTGAAAGTGGTAATCAAAAATATAATTTAACTATTTTCCTATGTGGTTATTCGGATATTAAACTGAATCTCTGTATTTTTCTATATCAGCCAACCAATTAGTGTGACATTCGATCAAACAAATATAGAGCATTTTGAATGCTTTTTTAAAAATGTACTGCAATGAGTTTAGGATTTAAAATGAAACTTAACTGTAAACACTTTTTTATAAATTAGCTTCTTATAAATTAGAGCTTTTTTGGTGAGCAAAAATACTAAAGAGACATCATTAATAGTTGCGAAAAATAGTTTAAACAATACGAAATAATTTAAAAAAGTAAAAGAACTTTATGTTGGTATGAGAAATAAATACTGCGTAACGTGTCAAAAAAATACTACTTCGAAAATCAAACGCAAATATAAATGTTTTAAAAATTGTTATAAGTTCTGGTAAAATTAAACTAAAATCTAACCATAATTATATGTACCAAGTGCAAGGACAATTACATATCACGAAAAGGGATGTATGTTACTTTGTAATGTACACAGAAAAAAGTATAGCTTGCGATATTATTGAACGTGATGACGACAAATACGGCCCAAATTCTTGTAAATTTTTATATGAAAGCAATGTTACCTGAAATTGTTGATTCAAGGTTCACAGTGCAAATAAACCGCTGAGAAATATTTTGCGAAAAGACCTATGATCTTTTGTTTTTTATATTTCTTGTCCTTGGTTTATTGGTTTTTGTTTTTTTTTTTAAGCACAATAGTGGCCTCTCAGAAGGGCCTTGTAATTGTTTTAGCGCGGTGTAACCTATTGTGCTTTTTACTACACTGCTACAAAATTTTATAAATCAAAACTTTGGCACTTTGCGTATGATTTTGCCAATTATAATTACGGGTAATTATTTCTTTGTTTAATTCCAAATAACGAATGCCGACTAAAATCCCGGAATTATGCATGTTTATTTTCTAGTTATTCAGAAAGCTAAACCACAATTATTACCGTTCGTCATTAGGGTCACTCCAGGTAGCCTCCATAGGCCATAAATCATGAGGGTGATCCTTTAAACCTTCCAACGGATGTATAAAGAGTTGCATACTTTTAATTTGTTTTTAACAGATTTAACAAAAAACTAAGAAGTTTGGGTTAAAAAGAAAATACTACCGCAATTCCCCCCAAAAAGCCCTATCTATGCATACTAAATTCAGGTGGAAAAAGTTACTTATGCGGCTTAAAAATGGGGATTAATTTTAAGACGTTTTTGGTAATTTTTTAAAAATTAATAACTTTTGAAGGTTTTTTTATACGACCGCAAATCTAACGATCATACAGAATTGATAGAGACATCGACCATTTTTTCAAAATGCAATTTGCGCCCAAAAAATGGGACCAATTTTTGCCTTGCTTTCGATGGTAGTCCCGACTAGCCTTAAGTACTTCGAGTTTTCTATTTTGAATTTACTTTAAATGCAATTGTTGTTGGAACACTCAAATTGCCTGCAATGAGCCCTCTCGACGGGTGTTCACCGCAAGGGTGAGTTGTAAATTATTTTGGCAGTCGAAAACACGATTTCTCATAAGAATCTGGTTAAAATTGTCAATTTTCAACAATTAATTGCGGCTATACTATAAATCCCACCACATTGGCGCAATGATATGAATTGTTTGTTTTTTCAAGGGCTATCTGTTGTGAAAATTTGAGTTTGATCCGAGCGTCGCCAATTTTCCATAAGGGACGTGCTGTCTCCTTTCCGGCTCAAAACCAGGTAGTTGGGATGAAACAACTGTAATCCATTTAGATAAGGAGAAAATCCATTTATTCAATAAGACTATTTTCAGCTTGGCAAAAATTCTCATAAAGGTTTCATTCTAGTTTATCATTTAATCAACATTTTTTTTTAATTTGAGACCTGTCATTTTTATTGTCATTGACCCACTTATCATTATTAGAAGACGCAGAAGAGTGCTAAATGTTCTACTTTATTACCATAATTACAATGACTATTTTATTTATTAATATTTCGACCAATATAGCAAACTCTCATTCAACAAGTACTCCAAATTTCAAATCGACAAAATTAAATCCAGCAAATTTTTTTTGGTAACCATACGAGTTTTTATAAGTGAAAAAAAGATTCAGTGGCGAAGTTGTGTTTTCGAAGTTTTTCTCAAATTATTTTTGAAGGTCTTTCTACTAAGTTACTAAACTTTTTTAATACTATTATTTAACGCCTCTAAATATTTGGTTCTTTTTTTAGCTTCTGGGTGCGATTACATTTGGTTATAATGTTAAAAACAGTACTTGATGAGAAAACTTCAGCAGAACACTGTTTTTTAATTTATGCCACACAAAACTTAATTTTTTTTATGATTAATAACCGTTTTTTTTTCACGATAATTCATCTTACATTTGGTACCACTATCGAGTACTTAATGCAAAAAATAAAAATGTTAAAAATAATGATTATGCGGTCTTCTTAGTACCTAGCAGATTTTTTTCAACAATCACCTAATTGAATCTCAACTTCTTCACCCCGTGTCAAAAATTTTACTTACACAATTTTTGAAATTTTAGTTAGGTATCTAATTTTCAGTCCAACTCGATCACTTTAGAAGATAATCGTATAAGGGACCGCTTAATTAGAGTTATATGGTTGGGGATTATGATACCCCCAGTACCCGGCCCAACTCCGATGCGTCCAAAATTTGTATGGAGAACAAATAAAATCAAAATCAAAATTACAGTTTCTCAAAAACTATTTATTCTACTGTTACGTAGATCGTGCAACACCGTTTCCAAAATTTTCCACCTCAAGAATTTGTCGCCAGCTGCCAGTGTACGCTTGAAAGAGGCTGTCGGGCGAATCTTCAAATGAGCAAATTTGAAATTCAATTTACACCAAAAAAACAGTAAACACAATGGTTTGTTACAGTTGTATCTTGCTCCTGAATTAAATCATTACCTCATAGGTTGGTTATTATTTCAATTTAAATGTTTGTAACGAATTGGAAAATTCAATAGTTTTAATTTTTTTATGAAAAAACCTTAAGTTCAAATCACGTGAAAAAAATACAGTAACATGAATACGTTATCTACTATCCCCCAAAAATTCATTAAAAAAAAAGTAAGTACAGGTTTTAAATAAAAAATAAAAAGGTCAAAAATAGAGGTTTTTTTCATTTTATTTTTAAAAGACACTATCAATTGCTTTAATATTTATATATGTTGTTGCTAAGGCCATTATAAGATTATGGTATTTTTTTCATAATTTTTGAACTACGGATATTTTTTCATTCAGTACAGTTCAACCTCAAAGGCATTGGTAACTTAAAAAACAGCTTTGTATTAAATGATGGTAATGGAAATGCTTATTACAGTAGTGAAAACCGTTTCTCCGTATCTGCTCTCTATCTCGAGTTATTTCGATTTAAAGTTGGGATTATGACGTCCTAACCGCCTCTTGAGCATTTGGTCCAATTTTAAGATCAAATAGTGTTTGACTTTTACGTGACACTGTCAGAGTTTTGATAAACTTGACAAAATTTCTGAGATGTTTTCGCGAAGTTCAAGATAAGATTTATAACAAAGAAAAGTCGAGAAAGTAGTTAATTTGTTATTTTGTGGAAGATGTGTGGAAAATGTTCAAATATCTGTCAAGTTTTTAGTGAATGAAAGGGTTCAGTGATGAGAGGACTCTGTGATGAGAGGGGGTTATGACGTCAGGATTTTTTCCTTTCGAAGTGATTATCTCGCTTATTTTTCATGGCTTAAAATTTTGAAAAGTACCTATCGACTAAAATGAACCGCATTTTCAATTTTCGTTAAAACATAAAATAGGTAAAATAAGTTGCCAATGCCTTTAAGTAGGTGAGCTTGACGGAAATGTGAACGTTCCAAATTAAATTTAATCAATCTTCCAAAATTTAGTTTGTTAAAAACAAAATTGTTGGCGTTTTTTCCAAAGCATTAGAAAAACTTGAAAAACGGAATCCCTATTTTTAATAATAATAATCAAGCATTATAATGAAAAATTGCAAAAGGTGTTTCTTCCCTGATTTCTTGTAACTAAACACACATGTGGTCCTTATAGCGACGCTCTGTCGAACTCACTTTTAACACCCCCTTTAGAGCGTAACGAATGCTGTTTTACGTTTTCCAAGAAAATGACCTGAAACTCGATATCTAGGTCTCTGATTTTGACAAATTGGGCGTTCACATTTTAGAGATGTTCTCTGTCTAGTTTAGTGTTAAGAGGATAAAATACTCTCGGAACTGAAATTCGTGTTGTGTTGTGTTGTGTTGCATGTTTTAAAAATGTAAGTAACATTTTTTAATTCATTTTTTTATTCGGGGGTGAATATGAAAACAGACTCAATCACATAATTTTACCGCGACTTTCGATATTTCGATACAAACTCGATAACAAACTTTGAAACATTGGATACACTTTATGCACTCCTTTAAAAGATTCTTTTTGGTGTTTGAGACGGCTTGTATTTTAACATCTAAATTTTGTTGTTTATAAATAATTACTAAAGTTGTCTAATATTGAATTTTTTTGTATATTACAATAAATGTTTTTTTTATCATGAAAAACAGTCTGATTAAAAAAATGAGTCTCCCTGCAAAATTCAAATCACGCTAGGGAATTTCGTCGCGCGCCCTCACTTGGTTGGTATTGTTTGTTACTACAACTGTCAGTCATTTTGTGCAAAATTTGTGATGAGTGTCAGTGTGATAGTGTAGAAAACACGTTATCATTATTTTTATAATGTTTTTTTCACCGATTCAAATCCAAATACTATAATTTGTTACTAATTTCTTAGTGTTAGTGTTCCCATTTAAGATTTAGTAAGTGTGTTTTTACAATAACCAACACTTACGAGTTGTTTTGAGCCAGACGATTAGGCTAAGTTTTTGTTTTGGTTTGTAGATAATCTAGAATGATTCAACTCGCGTTGTTATTCAATTCTTGCACGATTCTCATCGAGGTTTCTTGAAATTCCAGGTATAAAGTAAGAATGTGGTCATCTCAACCTGTTAATAATGGTACACAAAACAATAAAGAAAATGTTACACAAAAAAATGACACTAAAATACCTACCCTGGGTATGACCTCAGCTATATCCACAGCTCCTCCTAAACCATCTGATCTTTTAAAGACCCAGGAATTAGAAGAAGCGCTAAAACCATTCGGTGTTTTCGAAAGCGAGCAAGAGCTGAACCATCGAATGGTTATTTTAGGTAAATTGTATTCTTTAGTGAAGCAGTGGATCAAAGATGTATCAATTTCGAAAAACATGCCAGAATCTGTGGCTGAAAATGTGGGTGGGAAAATATACACGTTTGGCAGTTATAGATTAGGGGTAAAATAGGGTTTTTGCGGTAGAAAAATAATTATTTGTGAAAAATTCAAGGTTCATAACAGAGGAGCTGACATTGACGCACTTTGTGTAGCACCAAGACATATTTCTAGAAATGATTTCTTTGGTTCGTTTTACGAATTGCTTAAAAAACAACCAGAAGTCACTGATTTAAGGGTATTTTGTTGTATTTATCGTTTCAGTTTTGTATTAAGTGCGCTTTCAGGCCGTAGAAGAAGCCTTTGTTCCAGTAATAAAAATGAATTTTGATGGCATAGAGATAGATATGTTGTTCGCTAGACTACTGCTTAAAGAAATCCCGGACTCGATGGACCTCCGGGATGACCTTCTCTTGAAGAACTTGGACCAGAAATGTGTTCGAAGCTTGAACGGTTGCAGAGTAACCGATGAAATTCTGCGTCTCGTTCCCAATGTAGATAATTTTAGATTAGCACTTAGGGCGATAAAATTATGGGCCAAAAGTACGTCGTAATTTTTTAGATTTCTTCGTTTAACAGTTTTGATTGTAGGACATGGGATTTATAGTAACGCTTTGGGATATCTTGGTGGTGTTTCGTGGGCGATGCTCGTAGCGCGAACTTGTCAATTGTATCCAAATGCAGCTCCTGCGACTCTAGTTCATAAATTTTTTCTTGTCTTTTCCCAGTGGAAATGGCCTCAGCCAGTATTACTCAAACAGCCTTCAAATGTCAACCTTGGGTTTGCCGTGTGGGATCCACGGGTGAGAATCTGAAGTTTGGTAGAATTTTTCATATTTTAAACTGCATCAAGATCACATTTTTTTATTTTTATTTGTTGTGCACTATAGCGTTAGTCCGGGAGCAGGCACCTCATAAGTCGCTTATTTAAGAAGTTGGTCCGGACTCGATTGCACACGATTACTGAAAACTGATTCTTATGTAAAAATTTTTGCTGAATTCGAATCTGTAGGTCGCTTTTTGATATGGAATTGCCTTCATTATGAAAAAGACGTTTTTCTGAAAATTTTTGAAAAATTAAAATTGCGCAAATTTTATTTTTACATCGTCATATTTTCCTTCTGAATAAAGCTAGAAACTTCATTTTTTTACACTAGATTTCCCACTAAATGTAGATTCCAACGTATATACACAAAGTTTACTTTTTACAAAAGAAAACTAAGAAAATTACAATTTTTTTGTAACGTGCCATTTTTGTGTAGTGAAATTTTCGAGATGCGAGAAAGTTTTTTATTCTAAAAGATAGACCTCTGCATAATCGAGATGAAATTATGCCAATAGTTCAAATAAGTTTTTGGTGTAAGAATCATTTCGATATCTATAATATTCACCAAGTTATTGCAATTTAAATTTACTGCGATATGCGCGCGAGGTGGAGATCGACGGCATATCTCCCTTTGTTAGTGACCAGACCAAGCGTCGCGCTCTGCCGTTCGACTTCTCTTATAGTTTTTAGCCCATTTATTTCAATTACAAACATTTCAACGATCGAAAAACGGTAAATAATAAATTAATCAATAATTTTCACGTCAAACAACAGTTTATTTACTAACTAAATCCCGTGAAATTGGTTAAAATTACACAATTTGGTCCTAATTCCTTACTTTTTTGACAGCAGCTAACCGATTTAACGATGTTTTGTCTATAAAACGAAGCCCTGCAATTGCTTTCTTTTTCTCTGGTCGCAACCATCCCTAATAAATTGAAAATTTAAATTGAAAATTCTTTAATAATAATCTCAAGTATCGTAATTCACGTATTCACAAAAGTGATCGTACAAAAAAAATTTATTACTCATTAACTGAAAAGCACTTACGTGATTTCAGGCATTTTTGAGTAATTTAGCTCCTTCCTGAGCTATAGAGTCACATATTTCAAAAAATTTCGACGGAAAAAGTTAAAAAAGTGATGAATAAGTACTAAATTGAGTAATTTTAACCAATTTCAAGGGTTTTAGTTAGTAAATAAACTGTTGTTTGGCGTGAAAATTATTGATTATTTGATTATTTACCGTTTTTCGGCCGTTGAAATGTTTATAATTGAAACAAATTAACTAAAAACTAAAAGAAGTCGAACGGTATCTACAGCGTGGCGCTGACTGAGCGAGCTTGGTCGTAGTCTCTAATGCCGCGATCTCAACCTCGCGCATATTGTAGTAACTTTAAATTGCAATAACTTGGTAAGTATTACAGATATCGAAATGATTCTTGCACCAAAAACCTATTTGAAGTATTGGCATCATTTCATGTCGATTATATAGGGGTCTATCTTTTAAAATAAAAAAATTTCTCGCATCTCGAAAATTTCCCTACACAAAAATGTCACGCTACAAGAAAACTGGAATTTTCTTAGTTTTCTTTTGTAAAAAGTAAAGTTTATGTATATACGTTGGAATCTACATTTATTAGGAAATCTAGTGCAAAAAAATAAAGTTTCTAGCTTTATTCAAAAGAAAAATATGACGATGTAAAGACAAAATTTGCGCAATTTTAATTTTTCAAAAATTTTCAGAAAAACGTCTTTTTCGTAATGAAGGCAATTCCAAATCAAAGAGCGACCTACAGATTTGAATTAGCAGAAAATTTTACATGAGAATCAGTTTTCAGTAATCGTGTGCAGTCGAGTCCGGACGACCATGTTGGATTCGGGAGCTTGCTCCCGGACTACGTGTCGTGATCGCAGTTTTGGCCCAGTTTTAGTCTTTAACTATTAAAAATAGTTAATCCATGCGCGATGTTTTTGGGTTAAGGGTGGATAATGGATATGTTTTTTTTAAATTAACTTAGTTAATTTATTATTGTTATTATGTTATTAAGGGCTAAAATAATCATACTAAAGAATGAGTTGTTTTCAGCCAGAAATTCAATATTTCCTGCCATTTTGTTAACAAGCTGAAAAAAATTTAATTCATTTTTTTGTGAACATACTTAGCGTTCAAATCTGAAGAAATACAGTAATAGTGGTGGGTCACCTACAATATGCTAAACACTGTTTTTAAATGAAAAAAAATGAAAAAAATTAGAGGGCATACGAGTACCTAAATACAGAGTTTTTATTTAATTTTTAAAGTTTTAAATTGCTTTTTGGCACACGCTCTCTAAAATGGTTACTTTGGGTACTTGAAAATCGTCATAGCAACACTTTGCGGACTCTAATTTGTTTATTATTTGACAAAATAATGATAATTGTTTCAATAATTTCAATGTCGTTACTATAACTATCGACTGCACTTATGATGAGGGTGGATTGGAAATGTAAAGAATTTTACAATTTTGTTGTTTTAGAGAGCTGGTACCAAAAAAGATTGTATGCAACACTTCCGCAAAATAGTTTTAAGAGAACTCATCTCATTAAAGACTCGGCTCCTTCGTCGCCTCGTCCTTAATCCGATTCGTCCGCTAAAACTCAATTTTGCGGACTTGTTACGTAAATAACTATTTTGTTCCTTTGGCATGTTTTCAACAAAAGAATCAATTCTTTCGTTCCATTTTGTCAACAGTATGTCGGAAAAGTCCGTTTTATGTCGACAATGGCTTCAGTTTACTTTTTCTGAGTGTTTAAAACCAGAACTCTCAAGAAAAAATACTGTATAGTCCCGCTCAGCCCGTTTTGCGTGTGCGTCATCAATTTCATTTTTTCATTACCAACACAAAACTGGAAAAAATATAACTATAACAATGAAAATTTAAACAACGGGTATCTAAGGGTGGCATCCTTGAACATTAATTTACATAGGTACTTCAAAAACACCGTCAAGTGTCATGTTTAATTGAGTTTGTCAATTTCACATTGACAATAAATTATGATCGTTGTCGAAAGTATTTTTGGTATTATTTGCAAGTATTGTTCGTTTATTGATTGCCTTTTTGGGTTTCGTGAAGTGCGTTCCGTTAGTTGTTTGACTCTCCATTTGTTCATTCTTGGTTTTCTGTCATTTTTGTAATTAAAAACGCTACAATGGCTAAACAAGCAATCACACCAAATGCTTGCATCATTCATTGAATATTTTACCAAAGAGAAACCGAGGGGGGCCCCTAAAGTCTTTAAATGACGTTCAAGTGGTAAAGAATACTTACTTCTCTACGATGGCAAAGGCTCTCAAAGTTAGCTTGTTAACATTAGTGAACTCAATCGAATGGTAAAATCCGAAGAACGCTTACTTCTTGGTTTACGGCAATCCACACATTACTATTACTATAGTTTAATTACAAAATTACTTGTTGATCCATACCTCGTCTTTTTATAAAACACTTTGTTGCAACCACATTTACTTCCAATTGCTACAACTCTTTACAAAATACATTTTCTAAGTCCGTACAACAAAGATTGTGACTTTAACTTGATATCTCTGCTTGGTAAATGTTGGCCTGTTGACAAATTTGTTAATTTTGTATTGGCGTAATAAACGACGCATCTAGAAAACCATTTCCAATCTATTATATATACAATTTTAAATGCTTTTACAAACAACTGTATTTAAACACAACAGTTTGAAGCGCCAACAAACAATTCAAAAGCTCCAACACTAATCGGTAATAACACAACACGTGGAGAGGAACATAACCTCAAAAATATCGTTATCGCCGTGTAAACGTAGTGCCAGAAATGTCAGATGACGCACACGCAAAAGGAGCTGACCGCGACCATAACATTAGTAGATCATGTACAATATGCCAAATTATAAATACTATACATATGCTAAAACTGTTGTTTTTAAATAAACAAAATTAAAAGGCACTCGAGTAAATAAAGGTTATTCTATTTTATTTTTAAGGTTTTTTTTTATATAAAGCTATTTGATTTTCAGCTGTTTAAATTTTATACATAACAGAAAATTTGTTTATTATTTTTTGTAAAAATTTTCGTTCGAACATTCATTTGAGCAAGTCCTTCCCTTTCAGGTTGAAAGGTTTCAGGTTCAGTATTTTACTAAATTTTAAATCGAATGAAAAGTTTCTAAATTGAGTTTGACATAACAAATTTTTCATTTTTTCGAGCGTGTTAGAATTTTTCATCCCGAAAAATCCTAAAAATTTTACCAAAAATAATTGAGAAATTACTGAATTAAGTCGAAAATAAATTTTTTCTTTTTTCAAGAATACTATTTTAAGCAAAAAATTAGAAGGTTTTTTTCGGTACGTTTTGCGAAAAATAACCAAATTACGTAGAAAGGGTTATGTTCTTATCTTCTTGGGACGTCTAAATACAATTTTTGAGCTAAAAATTCAATGTTTTGCAAGTTTTTTGTTTAGGCTCGCCAAACTGTTTTAAGGTAAGAGTTTTAATGAGATTGGGCTAAAACAACAAAAAAACACGAAAATATTTTTTTTTTGAGGTTTTGACAAGTTTTACAGCCAGAAAGACAATTATTTCCTGAAATTTTGTCAAAAATAAATTAAGAAATCACGACCTTAGACGCACATTTTTAGTTAAAAAGTTTTATCGCGAGATTGTACTAAAACAGTTTGAAATATTACTGAATTTTTTCGAGAAAAATCGTTAAAGATTAATTTAAAATTGCCAAACTAAGTGTAGAGTAAGTGTTTCGTTCTTCCATTTTTTGAAGATTATTTATGCCTAAACAAGAGATAATGAAATCTCGAAACGTTGCCGAAAAATTCATCAGTGTTTTTTTAAATCTTAAACCCTCATTTACAACTTGAAAATTATGACATAAGTGCAAAGTGTTGCCATCGTTCTTTTTTTTTGGACAAAAACCCGAACTTTTTGCCAAGTTTTTGGTAAGGTGGCCACAGAATTACTGCGAAAGAAATTTATTTTTGCTTTTTAAAGCGTTTTGGCATGCTTATTTTTATGTAGAAACGTAATTATTCCATCAAAAATAAACTGCAAAAATGCCAAATTAAGTTAAACATTTTTATTTTTTGTTTCGAGTGGATAAGAATGTCTTTGAGCTAAAAACTCTGTTTTTGCGAGATTCTTCTAAACTGGATTGAAAAGTCGAACATTTTAACATTAAAACAGTAACTGTAAGTTAACAGTCCACATTTCATCAGAAATAAACCGATGAATCACCAAATTGAGTGAGAAATGTTGTTATTCTTGCCTTTGTCCAGCATTTAGGCACTTTTTTGAGGTAAAAATCGATTTACTGGCAAGATTTCGCTAAATAAAAAAAAAAGTGAAAAATCCCAAATCATATCCAAAAACATCGTGAATGGATGAAATGGTAAGAAAATTGTAAACATTTTTGTGGGGCTTTTATTTGATTTTACAAATATTTTGTGTATTTGAATAGGTAAATATTCAAGATAGATATCATTTGATGCCAATCATAACCCCAGCCTATCCACAACAAAACTCAACATTCAATGTATCAGGATCGACGCGACAAATAATAATGGAGGAATTTAAATTGGGTCTACAACTTACTGATGATATAATGTTGAGCAAACAAACGTGGGATAAACTTTTTGAACCACCGTTATTTTTTATGAAGTATAAGCATTTTATTGTTTTATTAGTTAGTGCTGAATCGCCTGAAGATCATTTGGAATGGTGTGGTTTGGTGGAGAGTAAATTCCGATTGCTTATAGGTATGTGCACTTATTTTAAGTAATCTGATAGAGGCAGTTTATAAACACCTAACAAAGAAAACGAGATAAAAAGTATTGAATATCTTTATTGTTCCTTTTAACAAAGTGTCAATATTTGTTACGTCTCAGATTTTTTATCTTTAACTGGTCTTTGCTCATTTATAAAACTTGTATTCTTGTTTTATGAGTTTAATTTTTTCATTAATGTTGTCTATTAGTACATTCATAATAATCTTTAATTTTTTTAGTGTCAGTTTTTTTGAATTAATAGCAATAAATAATAATAAATGAAAAATGCTATGTGATACAAGTTATAATTTTTTGTTTACTGTGTATTTTAAATTTGAATAGTTTTATAGGAACGAATTTTAAACGAATTTTAAACGCAATAACGAATAGCAGACTAGTGACTGCATCAGTACATGCGCGATGTAAAAATTTTTGGTCAGGTCAACTTCTCTATTTTACTACAAAAGTATACAGGGTGAGTCATTGATATGGGCATGCTCAATTGCACCTACACCGTCAATGATATCGAAATGAGTCAAATGTCACAGCAAATGGGAGGTCAAAGTGCATTTTCTAAAATTATTTAGCTTTATACAGGGTGTTCCATTTTTACAGTGCAGCCTATAACATAGTTTTTTTAAATGGCACCGCCTGTATACAGGATGTAAGCGAAATAAGTACATTAATTTTAACCAGTGGCAGAACTCATCAACACAAACAATTTTTCTATGTACCATTTTTTCAAAATCGCATTTTTTAAATTCATTTTTTTTTCCTACAAATTGACGAGCCTTTTATGAAATGCTCCAACAAAGAAATGTAATAATAAATAATAGTCGCAACCAACGGTAACCGTTTCATACGGTAATCTTGTCGACTAGGTAACTTTGCTTCCAGTGACGTGTAAGAAAATTGTGTAAGATTTTAAAATAATCTTAACTCAAAAACTAAAACGTTTTGAAAAAAAAGTTATTAAGAAAAATTGTTTATCTTGACGAGTTCTATTCCCAGTTAAAATTAATGTACTTATACCTCTTTTTTTTTTAAATCAACTGTCAGTGTCAAAAATTTTGAAATTATGTTGGAACCCTGCCACATTGCCATAGGAACGAAGCCTGGACCACTAATTTTAAATGGAGTTGCCAACGTTGAAACAATTTGACATTTGATTTAAAAAAAAGTCGACTGTATTTCATTTACAGCCTGTATTTGTACATATTTCAATTTGCATTTTTTAAGCTTTAAAAATCCGTTGTGTTCTTTTAATTTGCTTAACCGTTCATTTCATTCAGTTATTTAATTTTTTCTACAATTTAGTGCGTCTGCAGGCATATTATTAAAAAATCGCAGTACCCTTGGTTTTCGGGATATCAAGTTGGGACTTTGTTCATATGTAAACAAGTGTTTGAGGTATCTTTTGGTGGTAAGATCGTCCATTTTGATTGTAGCATCTCCTTGCTGTGACACATTCATTTTAGGAAACTTTGAAGAACCGTAACTTATTTTTTTTTAATAGCACTCCCTGTATTTTATTATTAGGTCCTATTCAGTGTCTCATTTTACATCTTTATTACCTCTTAAGTATTTTCCTAAAAGTTGATAGTTTGGGTGATAAATCGGTTTTTCTGAAAAATACACACAAAATCTCTTGGATACTAATGAAGCATGCTATGAAAAACAATACATTCTGGCATACTAATGTCAAAATGGCATTTATAGTATGTCACGTTTTGATTTTCTTGTGAAAATGATTTTTTCGCGTAAAATGCAAATCTACAAACCTCATCGAGATATAAACTTTGACAAGAAATTATTAAATAAAAATGAAAGAAATTTACAATGGAGAAATAAGGAAATAAAAAATATTTACTGAGGTATAACAAATCAATAGCGATAGTATTTTACTTGTAATTACAAAACTGTTTAAAATTACGGCTTTCTTAAGCAATAAATCACAAGCAAAATTCACAGCTTCTGTGGTATGATCTATTCTATGAAAAGCCTTTATAATTCTTTCTTGCATATTTTCTCTCGGAGAGCCGTCGTTTCTTTCATTTTTGTTTAATAATTTCTAGTCAAAGTTAGAGTTTATATCTCGATGAGATTGTATGCATTTTACATGAAAAAATCATTTTCACAACAAAATCAAAACGTGACGTACAATAAACCCCAGTTTGATGTTAGTATGTCAGAAGTTATTATTTTTTATGATACGCTACGTTAATAACAAGTGTTCATTTAAAAAAAACTCTACAGTGCTTTGAAATTAAAAAACAATTATTTTGCATGTCTGTGATTAATTCGTTCTCTTATAACCTTACTTTTGACAATTAAAAAGATAACAGATTTTCATAAAAATATTTATTTATTTATAAAAACTGTTGGAAATGTCTTCCTTGTTGTTCGACACACATAACACATCGCCTTTGAACACTATTTATCAATCTTAGGTTATGAATTGTTGTGAGATAGTTTAGTAGGCAACCAACAATACAATAATAAAAATTGTTCTACGACTTCCGTAACAATCTCAGAGCATGCTGCGAGTTTTTTAAATAATGAACACCTATTATTATTTAAGATATTTTGTGTGCATTTTTCAGAAAAACCGAATTATCTCCCAAACTATCAACTTTTAGGAAAAAATTTAAGAGGTAGGAAAAATGTAAAATAAGACACTGAATAGGATCTAGTAATAAAATACAGATGGTGCTATTTAAAAAAATCAAGTTATGGTCTTTCAAATTGTACTAAAATATTGTGTCACAGCAAGGAGACGCTACAATGAAAATGGACGATCTTGCCACCGAAAGATACCTCAAACAGTTGTTTACATATGGACAAAGTCTCAACTTGGTATCCCGAAAACCAGGCGTACTGCGATTTTTTAATAATGTGTCTGCAGACGCACTAAATTGTAGAAAAAATTAAATAACTTCTGAACGGTTAAAGCAAATTACAAAAACTAAATAGATTTGTAAAGCCTAAGAAAGTTCAAATTTAAATATGTATAAATATACAGGGGGTGCTATTTAAAAAAACTATGTTATAGGCTGCATTGTAAAAATCGAACACCCTGTATCGAGCAAAATAATTTTAGAAAATACACTTTGGCCTCCCATTTGCAGTGTCCTTTGACTCATTTTGATATCATTGACGGTGTATGTGCAATCAAGCACGCCCATATCAATGCCTCAGCATGTATATCGAGCGATCCAATGAATTTGTTAGGGTTGGCGCTGGAACTGAAGCCGTACAGTGGTGGACAATATAATCGCGTACACCGTATTTTTGCTGGATTGAGTAGGTATTAGCGTGACATTTTAGTCAATGTCAAATAGTAAAATTGCCAAAACTTACTGAATACTTGAATACAACAAAGTTCTTATACTGTCGAAACTGGAGGAGGGTCATAGGATAAGAGCAATTGCAGACCAACAACAACAGAGACACAATTTTAAGAGTAAAGAGGTGATGGGAACAAAAAGAATTGGGTTCGGGACGACCTGAATAAGGTGAAACATTTGCTAAAAAATAATAAAGGAACTTTAGACCTGAGAACGAAAATGAACTTTGGGCTGGTATTCAAAACGGTTGAAAGGAATTAACAAAAATTATTGTCGAGACCTCTTACGGCATCCATTCCTAACAGATCAAAGAAAGTATCAGCTGCAAGTGGAACCATGAAAATATCAATTTTGGAATCATTATTGTATTAATTTTTGTAAATAAAGATTCATTCTTATCTTACTGTTTGATTAGAGTGACAATTTGACAATTTCTGATTGTCTGAGGTACAGGGTGTTTCAAGTTTTAGTGCCAGTTAAAAAATAAATACTTCTGGTTGCCCAAAGGGAAAAAATTATACTGCAAACGATAGAGTTTATAACATGTTTCAATCTGATGCTTTAACCTTATCAAAAATTTTCATGGTATAAGCGTGAAATGCAAAAAACTACATTAAAATTTTTTTTTTCCCAAATTATTGCAATCGTTTTGTCGTAATAAAATTACTCCTATTTCTTAAGTGAGGATTCCCAAACTGAAATAGTAAAAAACAAAAAGCATTTTGAGCAATTGAAATTTTAATTTTGTTAAAATCAGATAAATGTTTTATCGTAGTCACCTTTGAGAAAACAGAGCTCGTGTCTTTGCTTGATTCACAAAAATTTGTACTGTCATTACCTACTTGTCAAACAATGATTTGTCACTTAAAAATGCTCTTTCAATGCTCCTTTGAAGAAAAACTCGAAATGGTGTTAATAGTGTAATTCTTGGTGCACCTCAATGTGATACTTCAAAAAAGATGATTACACATTAATAAATTAGAAAAAATGTGTTTCTTGATTCGTCGTAGTGTACGCGATTAATTTGTCCATCACTGTACATCTTCTTGAATTGATACAGTTAAAGTCGGATCACTTTTGTAATATTGGCAGATTTGAGATTTTTATTCTGTTATATTCGGACCAAGGTTTGTTACTAAATTTGACAGTTGGCAATGATCTCATTACTGTCATGAAAATTTGAAGTTTGTCTTTGGCATTGTCAAAATTAACGAATTTAAAAGAATTAAGCAAGCAGCAACGAACTAGCCCCTTATTCTGTTTGTGTAACCCTATCGAATTGGCATGTGGGCCCGCCAAGACGCTTTGCAACCACTGACAAAGGTTATTTTCAATATTATGGCGAGAGAGTTTAAATCAATCTGCGGCTAACAAAACAACGTAAAACACGCCGAAAAGTTTTCAAAAGTCTTCTCTACTTACTTCTCGCAAGGGTTTTTGTCAATTTCTAACGAACAATAACTAATTATTTATCTAAAATAACTTGTAAGGTAGGTTTAACCGGTCTCCTTTTTTTGTCCGCTCATATTTTTAACACACAAGTTTGTTTGATTAGTTATCCATTAATTTATTTAGGTTTGTTATTACAATCTATTATATTTGATAGTTTTCGTCACTTTTTGACTGTTAATAAGCTTGAGTGGAGCAGTTTTATGATTAGCTGAATGTCCCTTTTTGGCGGCTAAAAGTGTAAATAATGTACTCAGATATCTTTAAAATGACTAAAAAATGCTATTTACTAGCAGAAAACTGAACTGACTTAAGGTATTTTGCAGGATTTCCACTTAAAGAATTCAATAATTAGACACTGACATATAACGTAACCTATTTTTCAAAGCCTAAATTCGCGGTAAAAAGTTGATGCGATTTTGTTTAATATTACAAAAGTGAGCCGAGTATATTTGTGGTGTTTGTGGTATCGTGGTGGTATCTAATTTTGATAGTTTTTCCAAAAACGTTAATTAACACAGTAGCTTTTGCTGTTGTAATTTAATAAAATTAATGAAAAAACCTTTCCATTGTAATCATTTTTCTGTTCTCTCTAAATCCTTCATTCGCCATTTTCTGTTTTACAATTGTCATTAAGTGTGACGTTTGTCGCGATGGCTCAATTCCAGACATGCCTAAACCGTTTCAACGCCAACTCTAATAACAAATTTAATGGAACGCTCGATACTTACAATTTTATGAATATCGATGTAAGCATACAGGTGTCTGTTTTTCGAGCTCCACCATGGAGATCTCAGTTATTATAAGAGATACGAGGTCGGTTAAATTAGGGCAAAGTTGTGCATTTTTATGCTGAACAGTTACCTGAAAAAAAATTTGATGTGTCATTTTTAGTTTTTGAATAATTGGAAAAAACGGAAATTTGTATTTTCGTTATTTTTTTCAAGCGAAAATCAAAAGAACTAGACGTTTTTAACTAGGACATTCTTAAGGCACTTTTTTACAACGAATCTAAATCTGTCATCATATTTTCCAAGGCGTTCTTGATGTCAGAGTTACAACACTCAACTTTGGTTTTTCTTAAGGAAGCCATATTTGTTTTTTGTATTTTTAAAAAGTGTTTTTATTCCTGGTTACAACGATGTATCACATGATATGATCGAATCTTACATGCTAATAAAATGGAGAAAAAGGCATTTTTGCGAAGAGTACTTTGGAAAAAACGTCAACAATTTTGACTATATTTTTGTAGGTCTAATTGAATTTGGATCTGGAAGGTTTACATTTCCGCCAAGCTTACTTATTTAAAAAATAAACGACATGATAAGCTAAAATTTTATTCTTCGCAAAACAAAACAAGACAAAGTTATAAAAATTCTGCTCGCATATTTAATAGAACTGTCAAAATTTAGTTTGTTAAACAACATTTTTGACATTTTTTGCAAAGCACTCTTTGCAAAAACGCTTTTTTCTTAATTTTAATCCGCATGTAAGATTCGATCATATCATGTGATACATCACTGTAATCAGAAACAAAACGAGTTTTCAAAAATACAAATATCAAATATGGCGTCCATAAGAAAAACCAGAGTTGAGTGTTGGAACTCTGACATCAAGAACGCCATGGAAAAGGCAATGACAGATTTAGATTTCTTGTAAAAAAGTGTCTTAAGAATGTCGTACTTAAAAACGTCCAGTTCTTTTGGTTTTCGCTTAAAAAAATAAAAAAAATTACAAAATTTTGATTTTTCTCAATATTCAAAAACTAAAAACGACACATTAAATTTTCTTTCAGATAATTGTTTAGCATAAAAATGCGCAACTTTGCCCTAATTTAACCGACCTCGTATCTCTTATAATAACTGAGATCTCCATGGTGGAGCTCGAAAAACGGACACCCTGTATACTTAAAAAATTAGTATAAGCATGTTCTACTTTTTATGAACATCACCCAATATTTTGAGCGTTGTACGAATTTTTAGGCTTCACAATTATCGCATTGCCTATATAAAATGACTATTGTATCATTGGTGCAAGGAACGAATGTTGACAAATTAGAGATGACGGGAAAAATACGAATAACGAACTTATTGCAAAATTATTACAAAGACATTGACCTTTTTGAACAATTTATGCTTAAATGTATCAGCAGTTGTTGATCTTACAACTGATTGCAGTTTTGAAGATTTATCCCGAAATATTACATGACTTTCTCAATGGAAAAATTCTAACCTAAAATTTACACACTTCACTACTTTATTGTTTTTTTTGTATCCCAACATGTTTTCGCTATGAGCCATTACTTTTGTCTTTGATTACGCAGTTGTTCTAATAACACTTTGTATTATTATTTTTTAATTTAAAAGATTGATAAAAATGTAAATTAGTTATTAGTAATTAGTAATGCTAGGATTCCGAGGTTCCGAAGCACAGTCAAACAGTGCAACTGTGTGCTAATCAACGCGACGTATCGAGCACCTATTGAGTTTGACTGTTGGTCGTGCTGATAAGCGAGCGAAAACTGGCCGAAACATGGGCGCGCTGTTTTCTAGCGGCATTCACGACGCGTATTTGTAGCGAAAACTGAAAAAGTAAAGCACGATAGAAGGTTTAATTAGTTTTATACTTTAGGTACAGCAATAGAGCAATCAAAATCGTGAACGTTTTAAACTTTTAAGAGTTCAATCGCAATCCCATTCTCGCGCTTATGCACTGCACTCGGACGGGACCCAGACATCCTAGCCCTGGTAACTGGTAATTGGTAATTGAAGTGCATAAATAATTTATAACAACTAATTTTGAGAGAAAATGCAAAGTTGGCATTTCCATAGTTTTGAATCAGCTAGTAGTAGTATATGCAGTAAAATAAAGGTTATTTGTATTACTTATTCGTTTGTTTTCTGTTCTTTTTTCAAGGAACACTGGAAAGGAATCAGCACATTACACTGGCACACATAAACCCGGAAAGTTTTAGTCTCTTAGAATCGCAACGTGAATCAAACACGCATTGTTCCATGTGGTTCATAGGTTTAGAATTTGCGAAATCCGAAAATCTAAACGTAAACCTGACATTCGACATCCAACAATTCACCGAAACTGTCCAAAATCACGCTTTAAACATCAGTATGCTCAAAGAGGGCATGAAACTTGAAGCGCGTCATGTCAAAAGAAAACAACTCTACCAGTACCTATCGCCCAGTTTGTTAAAACGCGAACGCAAAACGAGCGTCACCGTTAAATCGCAGACCAATGGAACGGAAAGCAAAAAGCGCCTCTCGGACCCCGGAAACAGCGACACCGAAAATCCCAATAAGAAAATTCGATTATCGGAGGAAATGCATTCGACGGTGGGTGTGGTTTAATTGTTGCTGCTGTAATGAAGTTTATTAATTCTCTCATTTATCTATTTAGTATTCAAAAATAATAGTTATTTATTGCATAAGTGTTTTAGAAAGCATTTCATTCACGCAAGAATGTTTAAACACGAGGCGTCAGCCCGTGTGACAAAATTTTATCACAACTTTCCCAGGATAAGTGAAGACGATCTGTACTATACAGGCTGTAAATGAAATAAGTACATTAATTTTAACTGGGAATAGAACTCGTCAAGACAAACAATTTTTCCTAATAACTTTTTTTTCAAAACGTTTTTGTTTTTGAGTTAAGATTATTTTAAAATCTTACACAATTTTCTAACACGCCACTGGAAGCAAAGTTACCTAGTCGACAAGATTACCGTTTGAAACGGTTACCTTAGTTGCGGCTATTATTTATTGTTACTTTTCTTTGTTGGAGCATTTCATAAAAGGCTCGTCAATTTGTAGGAAAAAAAAATGATTTAAAAAAATGCGATTTTGAAAAAATGGTACATAGAAAAAGTGTTTGTCTTGATGATTATTTACGTTTTTATTTCATAGGGGTAGAAACCCCTTAATCCGTTCATGTGTTGAAATTAGTTGAATGGGAAAAAAAGTGCTTATTTTCATCATGAATATCGATTATACACAGTGATCATTGTTGCATTGATCAGGTACATTGTCATCAAATGATTATCATGCTTTCTACTAACTGTGTTAATGCTATTTACGAACACATCAGTGGCGTACGCTTTATCTTCAACGTAGCGTTAAAAAAATTTATTTCGAAAACGGTTATACAAAGAGTTTTTTTACTATTTTTCCCAGTATGTACTCACTTGATACTACCATGGGTAGAAGTTTGTCGGTCTATTTAAGAATCACGCTGTATAATGGATTAGGCGATGATCCGTCATAGGTATTGAAAAACCGAAATTTGAATTAATCGAAGAACGGTCTGCAACCAAAAAGTTTTGTACATTAATTGCGCGTTAGGTATTTTACAGCGTTCAGTTTTATTAAAACTCTCAGCTTCGCTTCGGGCTTCAATATTAAAACTTACCGCTGTAAAATTGTACCTACCGCACGTGTAATGTAAATAACTATTTCAGTACGACGACAGTTCGAATAATTCAACAAGCTTGAATTGCAACGAGGACTCAAACAGCAACATTAGCCTAACGGAGGAAGCTCACAACGTTTCGCAAAGCGCCCCTTCACACACATCCAGTACGCCATCAACACAGGAAGCTGTCTGTACCTGATCCCCATAACGTGCATTAGCAGCAGCCATTGATTGTGTACATAAAACGTAAGATTTTTTCATTTTCTTCGTCGTAAATCAATTGAACGAGGAAGAATAAAGTGGGAATGTTAGTTTATTTTTAGGTCGAGCCACGTACTACGTAGACCACTCTCGATCACGTACGTATAAATAGTTAACAGAAATCAGTGATGGTAAAATATTATCGCAAACGTGCAATGTTCGTATTTAGCTTTTGTGTATGTGTGGTTAGCGTGAATGTGTTTTGCAATGTGTCTGTAAATAATTTATAAATAAAAAAAACACGAAAAAAAATCTACTTTATTCGTAGTTGGTTATTTTTTGCGGTAATATTTTACACTATTTTGTAACAAATGGTTTCGAAAAGAATTTTAAGCAGTTCTTATTTGTTTTATTTTTGATAACAGAAACTCATATTTTGGCGGAACGTATTGTATTAGTTTACATTAATATTAATTGTAGAAGTGTTTCAGTTTATTATTTTGTCGATAAAATTATTGATTCTTTACCAAATTCTTTTATAAAATTAGGGGGTTTATAATGCTGTTTAAAGTTCTTTCAAGGAGGATGTCTTAATTTAGGAATTACTGTTGCAAGTATGAAACCCGACATGTAAACAATAAAAAATAAAGAAGCATTTCCCCTCAAAGATGGTTTTATTTGTTTTTTACCCAAAAATATTCCTTTTTTTTTTGTTTAAAACATCTGCTAAGGTAAGCTGTAAAAATCCAAGACTTCTGGAATTATTTGACTGTATGTATGTATGCTCCATGTATGATGAGGTCTAAACGAGGTGGAGCTTTTCAATAATTGCATGGTACTTACGAAACATTACCTTTCATAAGCAATAAAGTACCATTTGGATAAATTTGTTTGCCAGTACTATTAGAAAACCCACCAGGACAAATAATTTTGAAAATTGATAGTTGTTGTTACGGGTTAGAAATAGACCACAAAATACGTTATAACGTTACTGGATCGATAAGTTATTGAACAGATATCGGTTACGTTAACAATACCGTTTCAGAAACACTTTTTGCGTCTTATTGGTAGTTTATCGAGTCCTATAACTCTCTCGGACCTATATCTATCATTTTGGAAACCGAGCATTAGTAAGGTTGATAAAAATATAAAATAGTTATTAGTGATTAGATCTCACATCAAAATTATAAATTACAGTACCTATTAATTTTTTGAAGTGTTAGTCCGGGACGCGTAAAGGCATTATTTACTACGGTACAACGCAGCTTCAAGTGGTAAGGTAGTAAGGATTGGCAAAATTTAAACCGGCTTTTTCTTTGGCATTCTATACTACGGTACAGCGTAGCCTCAAGCTGTAGCGTAGTAAGCACTGGCTACCAATAAGCAAATTTTTCAGAAGACATTCTTTACTGCCCTGCAATCAAAATGAATAAACTAGTCTCGATAACGCGTTATACAATTCCTCAAATGAAAGGTATTATTCGGCCAAAAAAAATACTTGCATGCTTGCTTTGTGTTTTGTTAGCCATGGCGGTAAGTCGTGAAAATTTATTGGCAGCACTCGTAAATTTAGGTCAAAAAGTGACCCATTTTTATTTCACTAGTTCTAATAATTTTTCGGCAACTATAAGAGACCAAACTGAAAACAAAGAGTCTAATGACAATACTAGAGGGTTTTCCGTTTTTGTTGTTACACCTTACACCCGAAAGGGGTGCTTCTTTTAGTGGATTTTTCCCAATATTTCAGAAATCATTGCAGATAAAATTACAGAATTTAGTACAGTTGATAACCTTTGTCCGCCTAATCGAATTCGAAGATCAAATGTTGAAATTTTTAAACAGGAGCGTCCCAAACTGGGGGGAGGGCGTTGAATAAAATATACCCTAACTTTTTTGGCTTTAGTTTTTTGACACTTTTAGCCATAAAATCTTAAGTTTTATAGTTTTTTTACACAAAAACAAATTCCTGTATAATATTAAATTATAAAATAAAAAGAGAGTATAGTAATTGGGGCGTTTGGAATTACAGCCTTACCCACAAAATTTATACATTAAACTTTATTACTCTCAAATGTTTATCGTTCAAATTTTCAGTAAAACACTGGCTTAGGGTTTTAAACGAAAAATATGAACGGTGAAGTATCTGCAACCAAATAATTTTAAAAGTCCTTTATTCACCACTCGTACCTATTTGAAAATAAAAACACCACTTTGGTTGCAGCGCAGTAAAGAATGTCTTATGAAAAATTTGCTTATTGGCAGCCAGTGCTTACTACTACGAATGCCAAAGCAAAAGCCGGTGTAAATTTCGCCAATGCTCACTACGGTACAACTTGATGTTGCGTTGTACCGTAGTAAACAATGCCTTTACGCGTCCGGGACCAGGCAACTCAAGACTCGATTGCACGATTACTGAAAACTGGTTCTTGTGTAAAATTTTCTGCTGAATTCGACTCTCTAGGTCGCATTTTGATTTGGAATTGTTTTCATTATGAAAAATACGATTTTCTAAAAATTTAAAAAAAACTAAAATTCCGCAAATTTTGCGTTACATCGTCATATTTTTCTTCTGAATAACGCTAAAAACTTCATTTTTTTGCACTAGATTCCTCAATAAATGTAGATTCCAACGTATATACATAAACTTTACTTTTTACAAAAGAAAATTTAAAAAAATACAGTTTTCTATAATTTTTTTATTTTAAAAAATAGACCCCTACATAATCGAGAATCGAGAAATATTTCAAATAAGTTTTTGGTGCAAGAATTATTTCGATATCTGCGATATGCGTACGAGGTGGATCTGCCTTTGTATAGGACCACTGAATCAAGCTCGCTAGGTCAGCATCGCGCTCTACCGTTTAGTTTTTAGTCATTTTTTTTTAATTACAAACATTTCAATTGACAAAAACGGTAAATAATAAAATAATCAATAATTTTCTCGTCAAAAAGTATTTACTAACTAAGTCGGACTAAAACCCTTGAAATTGGTTAAAACACCGCCTCCTTAATGAAATGTATCAATATTCCGCCTGGGCATTTCGTAAAAAATGCATTGAAACTGTGATTCCATAATTCCGCGCGTTGAGTATGTGGCGTTGCTATGTGTAGTGCGTCAACTTCTATCGTCAACTGCTAAGAGTGTCAAGTTATTAATGAGCTGTCAACAATGCCAATTTTTAAACGCAAGAACAACGAAACACGAACCAACTAAACAAATAAAGAAAAACGCAACCAACAAAAGCTCAACAGAAAGGATACAACAAAATACCATATGTAAGAGATATTTTGAAGTTTTGAAAAACAATTTACCGTCAAGTGCAGGATGTGTCAAATATTCCGCGCAAACTGTAGCGCTGACAGGAATCACTTCAACTTGACTTACCAACTTGACTAATGCCCAGGCGAGATAAAGTGTCATTCTATACAGAGGGCGATGGGTTAAAATTACGCGATTTACTCCTAATTAGTAATTACTTACTTTTTTGACCTTTTAAGTACAGCAGCTAACCGATCAACGATGTTTTGTCAGTAAAATGAAGCCTTGCAATTGCTTTCTTTTTCTGATCGCAACCATCCCTAATAAAGTAATAAATCAATCATTGCATGATGGTAGATTGAAAATTCTTTAATATTAGCATTGTTCGCGGTAGCAATCCTGAACTAGTTCAGGCATCAATCGCATGCGCAGTACATCTGAGAGCGTTCGCGGTGAAAAAATCCGGAACTTTTAATAACAGTCCGGCGTTCGCGGTAGAGAAAATAGCCGTCCCGGATCGGTTCAGAACCAGTCCAAACGGTCCTTGGACTCGACTAAGAATTTTTAGTTCTAGATTTGCTCAGTTGACCAAATCGGTTTTGTCTCTCTTACTCTTGTCTTTGGAGCTTTTTGAGATACTTTACTAAATCGAAATTGTTTGTAAAATAACGTTTGTAAATTTGAAAATGGGTTGTTTTTACAATTTATACCTTTTTTGTACCAAAGTTTTTTGGATAACTCATTTCTAACTTTGTGATAATTTTTTGTGGCTTGTTAGTATTTTAACATTTACTGTGTACTTGACAACGATAAATTATCGTTCGCGGTGGACGAAAATCCGTAACCGGTTCAGAACCGCACATGTGCTTTAAATAAATCCTGGACTAGTTCAGGATTAGTTGTGAAAATCCTCCGCGAACAAAGCTATAATAATCTTAAGTATCGTAATTCACGTATTCACAAAAGTGATCGTACAAAAAACCTTTATTACTCATTAACTGGAAAGCAGGAATTTTTGAGGAATTTAGCTGTACTTATAAAGTCACATATTTCAAAAAAATTCGACGAAAAAAGTTAAAAAAGTGATGAATAAGAACTAAATTGCGTAATTTTAACCAATTTCAAAGTATTTAGAAAGGGGGTCATTCACGAAACTTATCTGCAAATCGTTACCATAACTGCAACTTGCAATTTCGTTACCGATGCTTATCGAAATATTTGCAACCTAATTCACAAAAAAATTGCAAGTTATCGGTACCTTACCGGATAGTTAACAAGTTGTTTATAGCAACCATATAGCAACGCAAGCTGAATTGCAAATCTAAACGTCACTTGTCAAATTTTTAAAACGAAAATAAAATTTATAAATAAAATGTGGTAAAAGTAATGATGAAAACCTCAAAAGGCCAAAGAGAATCTAATTATTTCAGCCATTAGGACCGAAGTATTGACTGGAAAAATAGAAAGAAGCTGTTTGTAACTATTTTTTTCTAGTTTAAGGACCGCAACGTACACAGATCATGAAAGGCCGTTCGTGTTTTACAGGTCTTGAAACGTATGACGTGTGGTCTGTGGTGTCTCCTTTTGGAAGCTGTGCAAAAATGTTACATCGACAGAAAAAATTATAATATTATATTGTGGGTTGTGACTGAGATGGAAGTAAAATGAACGAAGGAAACAGTTACTTTTTTTTAGAAATAATCTAAACTACCACCCCTAGAATAACACTTCTACCACCGTATACAATGTATTTGAATTATGAATAAAATAAGCATAACAAAATTTTTGTTTTACACAATTCTTCAATTTATTAAAGAAAGTATTAAAGCGAAAATCATCAACAATATTTTTTGTTGAACCTAGCATCTCTTTAGGTTCAGAGAGCTCCAGCGGCTATGGTTAGATTTCTGACAATTTTTGTCTTTAATGACATTTGAAAAGTTTGATACACAATGAGCAAATTTTGGGTGTACCAGTTTTTTATGTCCACCGATGGTACAAAAATTTAAATACTAAAAATGATATAAAAATAGAAATGAAATAAACAATAAACCAAAAAGATGAAAACAAAAATAATAAAAGGAAGGAAATCAAAACCAAAGCCTAAACCCAAATGCTCCTGTCCATGGTACCACTATGAATCAGCTGAACAGCTAGTGCATTAGCTTCTTCAGATGTTGGTTTCTCTAATGAGGGTTTTGGCTTTTTAGGTTTTTTCTTTGTGGAGAAGAAACGCCTTTGGGGCTCTTTTTTCTTGTTGTGAGGAATTAAATTTGAACTTAATGGAAGCAAAGGCTTGCATACAATTTTATTTTGAACCGCATCCAAAACTGGATTCATTGATGTGGCAATATCTTTTACTGTGTCTAATCCCTCCATGGAAGTAATTCTACCTACAGTTTGTAGTAAAGATGCTATCAATTTTTCTTTTTCGGCATTCAAATCCCTGTCATCTTTTTTTGTTTTACTTAGTGCTTCAATTATTTTGGAATTGTCTGCGTTATTCAACTGCTGATGTATATATACTTTTTCTAAAACAAAATAGGAAACAAATCATTTGTTAGAAATCAAACTCAAATTATAATAATAGTTTCCTACACCGCACACCATTTTAAAAGATTCAACTATAAAAGTAATAATCAAGGTAATAATAATATTAAGAATAATTAATTAAATAGAATTAGTTATAAAAAAAACATTTATATTTGAAATAAATTCGTAAATAAACTACTGTAATATTTAACAACCAAAGATTAAAAGCACACACAATTTTCCCAAAGCCAAACCACATCGTAACCTTAAGTTAAAAATCATGACATACGTGATATGAGTTTGATTTATAAGTTACACCAGTTTCCTTGGTCTTCAATATTTAGGTATTAGCTGTTTCATAACTATAAAAACGCCAACGTCGCATTTTACCGAATTATTTTTTTAAATAAGATAGATAAAATTGTAAAATAGTTATTAATGATTAGATCCCGCATTGAATGTATAAATTTCATTGGCTATTATTTTTTTGAAGTGCATGAATAATTTATAACAGCTAGTTTTGAAAGAAAATGCGACGTTGGCGTTTTTATAGTTTTGAAACAGCTAATAGGTACCTAATGGCGGATATAAAATTAAATTGGAATACAAACTTTAAATATTTATGTAACACAAAATAGTAATAAGTAAAAAGAACAACAATAATACGTTAATAAAAATTTCTTATGAGTATTTTAAGCAAATTTGAAATTAATTATTTACCCAAATTTTGTTTATCCAACTTATCACTGCCATCCTGGTTGTCATCATCAGTAGATAAAGCTTTTCTAAACATACACACCAGGTGTATGTGTTTACACATGTTCCATTTAATGCTGGAATCCAAGCAACTACAAGTGTACAGATGGATGCAGGTGCCACATTCATCACATTTCAATTTACAGTCACAATAATTATTTTGTCTCCTTTTTTCTATAAAGTACAATTCACTTGTGGAAGATGATGTAACTTCCCAGCCCAAATCGCTCTTCATCACAGAGTCTAGGTCCAATTGTTGACTGGATTTGTGCCGTTGTCGAATATTTTTCAACTTTGCACACAATTTGCCCTTCTTATAATCAATAATTATGGTATCATATAATTTGTCTCGTACAAATTTCATTATTGCATTTATTGCTTTGTCGAGCCTTTTTACACATTTTCCATGAAGGTATAGATATTTGATAGTCCGATGCATCCGTTCAATGTGCATGTTTGTGTTTAAACCACTATGAAACCGGTAACATTATGCCCAATTTTTTATTTTAGTTGCATAGTGACTGAAAATAAAATCCGAACTCTTTGGTATCTTCATCAATTACTAATTGCATTAGAAATGACTCAATTAATTGGCCAAAGGCAGTCTTATCCGTTTCTTGTAGCAATGTTCTTAATTTTTTATAAACAATAACCTATGTGGAAAATCAGCTTTAATGTGAATAAACTACAAAATAGCATACCTGTTTTTCTTTGTTTTTTATCTTATTTAAATTGTTCCGCCAGGCCTGTCCACATGCCATGTGCAGTAGAGTCTAAAAAAAATTATCGTAAGTTTATTAATACTAAGTAGGTTGTAGGTACTTAATCATTTTCAAAACAGATTGAAATTCTTACCTAAATTCAGTTGAGATCAGAGTTCTAAGCCATGCATTGTAGAAAGCATCGGCCATATCAGACATAAAGATTGTTGGTTTTATTTTAAATCCCAAAACGTCCATTATGCGAGAAAAAAATATAAAGAACACTTCTTCATCAGAACGATTTGACAATAAAAAAGCACATGGGAATCCTTCTCGAATTTGATTCACTATTAATAAAGTAAATAATTCAAATCCATAGCCGTTAACACCATGTGTCCCATCGATATATATGCAGTCATGACAATATTTTTTCAACATATCCTTTTGAGCATCGGTCATCAATATCAAAACAAAATCCTCAGACTTAAGGTTTGGATATTGCAGATCAGTGCTACCCTGTGCTTTATAAAACAAAACATCACTTTCCATTTCCCTAATCCAAGCCTCAACACTTAACACATCATTAGTATGTTTAACTGCATCTCGTTTAAATTCTTTTTCGATGTTATACAAATCTTTCTTAGTTAACAGATGAATTCGCTCCACGTTACAGTTTGTGAGCGAATCTCTGACGTCATCTAAAATAGCTGGTAATGGAATTTTTGTAGCAATCTCTCTTCTTTCTTCAGCAGTTAGTGTTATGTGACCTAAATCCGCATCGTGTCCGACATGCGTTTTTGTGTATAGCACTGTGTATTTTCCATCTCTTGAAGTAACTAATAAACTTGCTGGACAGAAGCCATCAATTTTATGTGTACCTTGAGTTTTAATATGTCGTAGATATGTCCTTTTGGGAGGTAAGTA
Source organism: Tribolium freemani (assembly GCA_939628115.1). Lineage (NCBI taxonomy): Eukaryota > Metazoa > Arthropoda > Insecta > Coleoptera > Tenebrionidae > Tribolium > Tribolium freemani. The sequence continues at coordinate 21,400,148 of OW626785.1, forward strand.
CCAGAACGATGACAGCGGTATTGTGACTTTTTATTGTTAAAATTTTGTTTCGAAAACGTAATGGTAAAAAAAGCCTTTGAATTTTTTTCCATTTTGTTCTTCCATGTCTGAAATTGCTCAAACGTAGAAAACTTAGCACTTTCCGTTTCAATTTTGATTTTATGGACAGTTTGAAAGTGACAAAGAATTGAGAGCGAAAGCCATTTGTATGGGAATAAGCCTATTTCTATGGAGAACCATCCCTATTTATATGGGGAGTTAAGCCCATTTGTGTGGAGAGCCAAAGCCATTTGAATGGAGTACCAAAGCCATTTGTGTGGGACTAAATCGTTTGTATGGAACGCTAAAGCTATTTTTAGAATGCGTAAAACTCGTTTTTTGTGGGAATTAAGTCCATTTGTATGGAGTGCCAAAGCTATGCGTATGGGACTGAGCCCATTTGTATGGAACACAAAACTCATTTACATAGAAAACTAAGTTTATTTGTATGGTACGTAAAACCCATTTGAATGGGAGCTAGGTCTATTTGTATGGAACGCCAAAGCCATTTGTAAGGAGCGCAAAATGCATTTGCGTGGAAAACAAGTTCATTTCATTTGTTTCATTTGTATGGAGCGTCAAACACATTTAACTGGAACCCCAAACGGGGAGCCACAGTCCAGTTATATGGGGAACTACGTTCATTTGAATAGGGAGCTAAGCCTCCTTATACGGGACTTTAAAGATGGAGCACCAAACCCATTTGTAGGAGTACCAGAGTCCAAAATAGTCCAAAAATCGTTGAGAGAGTTTGATTTTTAATAGTCAAATTTAATCGTAGCGCTTATACACCGCCTTTTAGGCGTTCTTTCTCAGTCAGCACAAATTTTAGCTAGTGTACTTATCCAGGACTTATCTGTCTGAATAATGATCGATTTTGTAATCACATGTTGTGTATAGGTTTTGCCTGCAACCGATACTGAAATATTGAACTCTAGGATTCATTCAAACGATCGGTTGGACTTATCCTTTCAGGAATGTCTCCTTAGGCTTTTTTGTGTTCGTGAATTGGTTTTATTTCACAATTCGTTCAGTGGACGTCTAATTGTTGCCTGCTCCCGCACTGAAATCCATTCAATGAAAATGCATAAAGAACCATCTTCTGCCGTCGTTAAAGAATGGCAGAAAATTCACTTTTAAGAAGCTTTGTCTTTTATGAAATGGGGCCCATTTCGTGAATAATTCGGTGGGTGTTTACTTGATGTTGACACCACGGGAAATTGTGAACAGAATCGTAAGACGAGTTCATTCAGCTGGTCCGGTGGCCCTCCTTTTTGTGTTGACTTGTTGACAAAATTGGATCCTTAAGACGGCCCGGAACAAGATTGGTAGTACACTAATCTAAACTCAGCTTTATGAACAGTACCTCTGTTTGATAATCTTCAGAAGATTGGGCATGTATGTAGGATTAGTTCAATTAGGCAGTCCAGTGGATCGCTCTTTTGGGATGCGACTTTTCATAGCTGTGGTCAGCAATCTACATCGAAGTCTTGAACTCTACTGAATCTTACGGTCCTGAAGATGGTAATTTAGCTTAGCTAACCAGAGAAAGTGGACCTCCTTTGATTGATCAATGCAGAACGGTTTCACGTAACGAACGATTAGACGTAACGAAAAAATGCCTTTTATTTTACGACTCACCGTGTGACCGTGTGGGTGCTCGATAATGATAATGAATAAGAAAGAGTCTATAATAAACTTTAAATCTGGAGTACTGCTGGATTATCTTGAACGGTCAGTCTAATGAACCTAATTTCTTTAGAAATGGCTCGCACCTTGACCATCCTTTTGGGAAATGAACCCATTTACAAGCTGCCCAGTGGACACCTCATTGCCTACAACTCGCGCATTCCTTATTTTCTCAATTCATTAGCAGTAGCGTGAGGACGTTTCTCACTAATCAAAGAAATAGTTTTAAAACTGAAACCTGTGTTTTCTCTGGGCGGTAATCTGAACTTAAGGCTTATTACTTTTATTCGTCTAAATTCAGGACAAGCAGTAAGTTGTCTTACTAGCTTTTCGTCACTAATAGGTAAAGTCGTGACGATTATCTTTGAAAAAAGAAGAGGGGGGTGAGATAGAGGGTGACAATCTATGAAGCAGATGCAGGGTGTCTTTGAGAAGTTTTTGTAAATCCTTATTAAGGTTTTCCTTACCCAGTTGGACTTCAAGGCCTACTTTCGTTTTCTACCATTGACTACAGACAAAGTTTATCTTTACGAAAGCGTTTTCTACTTAAGAATAGCCTTAAAGATGTTTACAATGTTCACATTTGGTTCGAGAAGGGAAAACTGACATAGGAGATGAAGACAAGTTTTCATTTTATTTTCTTCAGGAGCTTAAGTAATCCCTATTATTCCTTCAGTAAAAAATTAACCAGTTATCAGGCCTTGGGCTTATGTTTACAAGGGGTTCTTGTAGGACATAAGACCGATCGATAACACACATAGTTAGTTGTGTTAGACTAGTATCGTGAGAGGAACAAGAAGACTGATGTGTCATAACAAAATAAAAATCTGAATCTTTGAACAAATTTGGTGGCTGTTGACCACAAACTGGACTTTTCTCTTAATGTTTTGATTGCTTAGCTGCACACTTTTAATAGAAAAGTGTTTGAATTTGTTTTAAATTTTAAAACATTGAAGTGCATTACTACATGCGTCTCAGGAGGGACTTTGTCTATGAGCTCCTTCTTCATAGAAAACCTATGTTTTTTCTGTCAATTTTCAAGTTGACCAAATAGACCGCCCTCATGTAACAAACTTTTCATCACTTACAAAAAACTTTATCGCCAAGTTTTGGTGCAGACTTCAGTTTAAAACTTTATTAAAAGAATCGGACCTAGATTTGTCTCTGCTACTTGCGAAAAAGGCGTAAATTTAGATCCTGTCAGAACTACAGCTGGCTGGTCCAAGTAGTAGGATAATTTTTCTTTAAGTTTTGTATTATTATTTATTAGGAACAAAACTTCTTTGGATGTGTTGCAACTATATTTAGACATCTACAGTAAATGATCTTTTCAGGCGAGGCATTCGTGTGATTACGATCAAACTTCACTTAGGTAAATTCGTTTGATCGTATAATTATATCCTATTTCATTTCATAGTAGAATTGAGGCCTTTTTTCCAAAAACCCCAGTTGTCATAGAATGTTGATTTTTCATAAGGTAATGAAAACCTAATAACTTCGTAAGTAGAAAGTAATGTCCAATGATTAATTTCTAGTTTAACTCTTTTATTACTAGGCAAATTTTACGATACATTTTGTTTTTTTTTGCTGTCGTGAATAAATTATTATTAATTTTTTTCTCTATGACATGTGGTGTTTTTGCCGAAATATACAGGCTGATTCTTTTACATTAGAAACTTTTTAACTTCTAGTATAGGTACCTAGAGATTTAAAATTTTGTAAACGATCCAAATCGATCATTCTGAGTTCAACTAAATTATTTTTAAAATGACTGAACTTCCGGAACGATGAGAAATTGGCGCCAACCTTGAAATTTTAAATAGTAAACACCTATTTTTGTTGAATTTTTGAATTCGCCTTTTGAAACTGATTAAAATATACCCAGTTGTTAATACTTATCTGTCATAGTTTTTGACGTATGTCAATTTTTTTGTGCAAATTTCATTTGCAGGGTTTTATTTAAACTATCACAACTTTTGAACCCTTTACAGTAAGTGAATAATTCTTTTTGCATTAGATAACTAAAGGTTCAAAGGGTTTTCTAAAATCTTCAGAATTTTTAACTTTAAATTGCAAGACTACTATGATTTTTTGAAAATGATTATAACACAATTTTTTTAAATGGAATGATCTATTTTTTAATGGCAATCAAAAGAACATCGATTTTTATGGAGACTTTTATCAACATTTTCTATATCTATCTCTTACAGTTTTTGAAATAATCGCAAAAAACGAAATTTTAGCTCCTTATTTGCATTTTTAATCGAGTAAACTTTCGAAGAATACGATAAAGTTGTGCTATTAATTAAAAGAAATGTTCGATTTGTCCACCATTTCCATTGAATAAGTTCAAAATTAAATGGTAGGATGACTGAGTTACTTTACACAATTCACTATGTTATAATAAACCATAATTAAACATTATTGTTTTACTGTTTATTCCACAATGAACCAGCTGAAAACTAAATCAAATGTTGAAGTTTGACAATTGTTGACCATTTTGCAAGGCCTACTTGATTAACGATGAAAATTACAAAGTACAATCCGTTTTTGTAATTATTTCAAAAACTATAAGAGATAGGTATAGGACGTGTTGATAAAAGTCACCATAAATGTCGATATTCTTTCGATTGGCGTTAAGAAAATAGGGTCGTTCCATTTGAAAAAACTGAGCTAAAGCCGTTCTTCGATAACCATTAAAAATATCATACTAACCTTGAATTTTGATAGCTGATAACTTTGAAAATTCTAGAATACTCTTCAAACCTTTGGTTATCGAATGCAAAAAAAAAATTATTTACTTATCGCAAAGGTTGCAAGGGCTGTGATATTTTAAATGATCCTCCACAAATGAAAATTTTAACAAAAAAATTGTCATATGTCAAAAACTGTGACAGATAAGTACCAACAACTTGGGTAAATTTTACTCAGTTTGAGAAGGTGAATTCAAAAATGCAATAAAAATGCGTGGTTACTATTTAAAATTTCAAACTTGGCGTCAATTTCGCGTAGTTCCGGACGTTCAGCCATTTTCAAAATAATTTAGTTAAACTCAGAATGGTCGATTTGGATCGTAAAAAAAATTTGAAGCTCTAGCTATATTAGAAGTGTATATAATTTCTATTAGGAAAATTGGTAAAAAACAAGACAACAACTTGAATATAAATTATTAATTTTATTATGAACTTATTATACTTTAATACAAAGAAAATATCAACTGTTGTCGTCGTCTAGGTTTGAAAAATTTCTGGGAGGAATAGCTAGGGCCTTATCATGTAATTTATAATATTCATTGTTATTATTGCAACACCTCATTTGAATTTTTTGGAGTGAAAAATAAAGCACAAAGGAGAAGGTTCGCACCTTATCGAAATCTAATGACCACTCAAATCCGGATATTTTTATACCAATCGATAGCTCTTGATATAAGGATCAATTCGTATCATTGCGCCAACTCTGTGTCTCTTTAAATAAAGGCGGAATTCAAGATTGAAAAATTGATTGAAAAACGGAAAATGTGAAATGCATTGGTAAGAATGCGATGCAAGAGAAATCGGGTGGTGGGTAGGAAAGTTTGGGAGTCCACAACGCCATGGTGGGTGCAATAAGATTTGGGACCTATTGAGAAAAAGAAAGCATTTCCCGATTTGAAAATTACCTGCGGGCAAAAGGGTTGGTTTGGTGATGCTTTTATAAACTCTGTGACAGAAGTCATTTGAACTTTAAATTAATTTATCCACTTTATTTGAAGAGCTACAATGTTGGTGCAATGATGCGAATTAATCCTTATTTAAAGAGCTATCGATTGATACCAAAAAATCTTAATTTGAGTGGTCATTAGATTTCCATAAGACGGGAACCTTCTCCTTTCACTCACTTTCCACACTCTTTATGTACTATACTATTTTAATATTGTCCACTTAGAGAATGACTGGTTACATTCAGTCGTTTTGTAAAAGAATGAAAAATACCATAAAACATTTTATAAAATTCCACCTTCTATTGTAGTTATGTAGTTAAATAAAAAAAAAGTAAAATTGCACCCCAAATTTATATTTATTCATCGACAAAAACCCTCTTATACGTATACTTATCAGTTATCACCGTAAAATATTTGTACTTGTTGATAATACAACCCTTTATTAATGAAGACATTGCTTTCTGTGTCTTCCAGCATTTTAAAACGATAATTTACGAGTATACAGGGACATTTTTTTAACTCTATGTAGAGTTCCTAGGCCTATGTTCAATCTGAAAAAAAAACAGATCAAAGCATTGCGAATATTGCTATGCAACTAATTATTCTACGCGCTGTCAAAAATTTCAACTTGTCAACTAAATCTTCCAAGATTATTTAAGTAAAGAAAGATTAATTTTTATGAAATTTATTAATCATCAGGTAATAGTAGCATAGAAGGAATGATAAATAACTTTAACAAATATTCGAAATCACTTCAAATTGGTTCAAATAACTCGACATCAAATAATTACCTTTACGTATCGTTGGTAACGTAAATTAGATCAATGCTTTGATATGTTTTTTTTTCAGATTGAACATAGGGCTATGTTCAGAGTTAAAAAAATGTCCCTGTATATCCCATTTCATTTCATAGTAGAATTTTTTGACAGCGTATTTGAATTTTTTTGGAGTGCAATAAAGCACAAATTGAGACTTTCTGTATAAGAAAAGAACTCTGTGTTAAGCTAAATCCAAGCGACAAATTTTGAGCCAGGAAAACCCACCAGAAACTCCAAAAAATGCAAATACGTTGTTGCAAAATTCTACAATGAACTGAAATGGGATATAATATTCAAAGTATAAATTTCAATAGTACTGACTTGCGCATTGTAATACGCCCAAATAATGCAGGTTCGTTTCAGTCGTATTGTAAGTGAACCATAGGTATTTTACAATAAGGGTGGATTTTACAATCGTCAGATAAACTCCGGATAAGTTATTCGTAGTATAATTACTATGGTTACAATTGTTACAACAATGTATTTTTCAAAATTTATCCCCAGGATAAAGTTATCCGATGATTTGTAAAATCCACCCTTAGGGTCGCTTTTACAATCGTCGAATAACTTTATAGTAACCATAGTAATTATACTTGAAATAACTTGGGAGAGTTGGGACACTTAGAGTTCCTATATTGGGATAGTTGGGACGGTGGTGTCTGGGCACAATATTATTTCGGGAAACTAAATCTGTTACAGGCTTGTGACATAACAGGAACGAATGCAGTCTCCTGTCTCATTGATGGAATCACTGACGTGACTCTCAGAAATGGGGCTAGAGCGAGGCGTTATGTTACACCCGAAAGTTTGTACGCAGAGTATTTATCGACTCTGAGATCCGAAGGTGACAAGCGGGATACGTCCACAAAGCAGGCGTCTCGGGAAAGAAGGAGGTTCGTTCCCAGTCGAGTCGAGACACAAAGACCGTATTCGTCAGTTCGGTGTTACAACTGTCGTAATCGAGGACATGTTGCGACAAAATGCCCTAAACCAAGAATTGAGTGTAAGAAATGTGGCCGAATTGGACATGTGGATGCTGAGTGCCGACGTGGTACTAAAGAAAGCATGTCTAAGCAAGCATTAACGACAAGTGTGGCTAACGCAAGTAATAATAAGAATTATTACATAGACGTTAAGGTCAATGGTAAGCCGACGCGAGCTTACATTGACTCAGGAGCCGAACCAGTCCTTATTAAGCAAAGTGTTGCGACAGAATTGGGATTGATGTGGCAGCCAAGTTTACAGATGATTCAAGGCTATGGCCAGGGAATCACCAAAGTGCATGGAGAAGTCGAAGTAGAGCTAGAAGTGGATCTTGTCAAGGCAAACGTAAAAGCTTTGATTGTCGAAGACAGTGCACAACGTGTGTCTGTCATAGTGGGACAGACCTTCCTGAATGCGGGTGCTAATACGATTATAGCAAATGAGGAAGCTGTGAGACTAGTTGACGGAAACAATGAATCGATCCAAGCACTTCTAGGACAATTTCCGACACGAAAAGTTGCACTTTGGGCGGAAGAGGAAACAGTGATCCCTCCTCAATCCATTGGTTGCATACGAATCATGGCAAAAGACGATGAGTGGAAAGGAGCCTATTATGTTGAAGGGTGTCAACGTTCGACACCAGGGTTTGAACATGTTGTTCATCGGTGTGTCACCTGTGATGGAGGCCTAGTGACCGTTCGCAATCTATCGCACCAAGATGTGGTCTATCGAAAGGCGCAAATCGTTGCGAGAGCTGAGCCTTGCGAGCAGGAAAGGGCTGCTACAACGGTGAGTGTGTTTTCTGTGGGGAAGGTTGAGGTAAAGCATTTTCAACGGTGGGAACTTCTTCCACAAGTTAATAAGAATCTAGAGCCGACTCAGTTCGAGCAATTGTTACAACTTGTTAACGAATTTCGAGATTGTTTTGCACGAAACGTAGCGGAAATAGGTGCTACAACTGTGGCGGAAATAAAGTTAACTTTGACCGATGATAAGCCAGTAGTTTATCGTCCTTATCGGTTATTGCATCACGAACGAGGAATGGTTCGAGATATAGTAGACGACTTGTTATGTAGCGGAGTCATACGAGAATCAGACTCGCCGTATTCGAGTCCCATACTGTTGGTACGGAAGAAAGATGGGCAACACCGTATGTGTGTTGACTATCGGTAATTAAATTCGAAAACAGTCAAAGATCGCTTTCCGTTGCCACGAGTCGATGAACATTTGGATAAACTAAACGGTGCAAAGTTTTTCACGACATTTGATCTTGAGAGTGGGTACTATCAGATCCCAATGACCGCCGAATCGATTCCAAAGACAGCATTTGTTACGCCTGATGGACACTATGAGTTTGTCCGCATGCCTTTTGGTCTAGCCAACGCTCCGGCAGTGTTTCAGCGAGCTATGAATAAGGTGTTGGGACTGTTGGGTCCATTACGGTTTCAGACCGCTTTCTGTTACATAGACGATGTTCTGATACCTTCCAACGACTTTGAAACAGGCCTTAACAATTTACGAACGGTGTTTCAATTGCTTCGACAGTTCGGGTTGACTCTAAAGCTGAGTAAACGTTGCTTCTTTGGAAGTCAAATAGAGTATTTAGGGCATGAGATCAATGCGGAAGGCATTAAGCCAGGCGAGACAAAAATCAAAGCGGTGAGAGCTTTTCCCAAACCAACAGACGTGGACAAGCTTTGGCAATTGTTAGGTCTGTGTGGGTACTTTCGAAAGTACGTGAAAGATTACGCAACGATAGCAAACAGTTTGACGAGTCTCCTAAAGAAAGGCAGCACATTTGTTTGGGAAGAAGCACAAGATCGGGCTTTTTAGACTTTAAAAGACATCTTGACCAGTAGACCAGTTCTTGCAATTTACGACGCGAAAGCTGAAACGGAGTTGCACACTGACGCTTCTAAAGTTGGAATTGCTGGCATTCTGTTGCAACGTCAAGGTAATGGATCCTTGCGTCCAGTTATGTTTTTCAGCCGACAGACGACGAAAGAGGAACAAAGATACCACTCATATGAGCTAGAAACGCTAGCTGTGGTCTGTTCTCTCAAGCATTATCGAGTGTACTTGTTGGGACTTCGATTCAACGTGGTCACAGATTGTAATGCGTTAAGAACAACCCTTACCAAGAGAGACTTAATTCCACGAATTGGGAGATGGTGGTTGTTGACTTCTGAATTTGACTTCACTGTAGAATATAGACCTGGCAGTAAAATGAGTCACGTTGACGCTTTGAGTAGAAATCCGGTATTGGATCCATCGGAGTCTTCAGTGGAAGTCTTGCATATCAATGTTATCGAAGATGATTGGATTTTAGCTGTTCAAATGAAGGATGCGAGATGTGCATTGTTGAAGGAAATATTGGAAAAGTCACCGACGAACGCGGAAGAGCGTAGCATACATAAAGAGTACAAACTAAAGGATGGTCGAGTATGCAAACGGACTGAGTCAGGGTTAAAATGGGTCGTTCCAAAAGCTGTGAGACGCCAAATTTTATTAGCACATCACGATGGAATTGGTTATTTATCGAATGAGAAAACTTTGGCATCTGTATCGAAATCTTATTGGTTTCCTTCGATGCGGAGGTATGTTCATAAATATATTTCTAGCTGCTTGGAGTGTCTCTACAACAAGGAAGCCGGAGGAAAACAGCCAGGATTCTTGAATCCCATACCTAAGAACTCGCAACCATTCGACACATTGCACATGGATCACCTGGGTCCGTTTGTAAAGAGCAAATCACATAATTCTTATCTTTTAGCTGTTATCGATGCATTTACTAAATTTGTCTTTCTCAGGGCCGTGCCTAATACTAAGGTGGGCCCTGTTTTATCCTTTTTAGCTTCTCGTACAGAAATGTTTGGTGTACCTAAACGCATAATAGCTGATCGTGGGGCTTGTTTTTCTAGCAAAAAGTTTAAGACATATTGTACTGATTTAAACGTTAAATTAGTACTAACTGCTACTGCCACACCACGGGCTAACGGCCAGGTGGAGCGGTTAAATCGTACGATTTTATCTCAGCTTGCTGCTAGCTCGAGAGAAGAAGAGAAATGTGATGACTTTGTGAGTAGAATTAGTTGGGGTATTAATTCTACGCCGAATTCGACTACGGGCAAAAGCCCATACGGACTGTTGTTGGGGTATACATCTCGACATGCTAATGACTCAATCCTCTCCAACGTGGTGACAGAGGGTGTTCACGATGGTGACTTGCTATGAACGCGAGCAGACGTTGCTCAGCGTGTCGAAATGGAACAGCGGAAGCAAAAAGAGCGTTATGACAAGCGACGATGTGCCCCAAAAAGATTTAACGCAGGTGATCTCGTGTTGGTACGAACCACGCGAGCTTGAAACGAGGGCAAAAGTCGGAAGCTGTTACCTAAATATTCGGGACCGTACCGAATTCAGAAAGTGCTCGACTACGACAGGTATGTCGTGACGGACATGTCGGGAGCGACGCGTTCCCAAAAACGGTATGAAGGTGTCCACTCTGTGGACAAATTGAAACATTACGTTGTCGCCACGACGAGTAGAGACGAAACAATAGGCGATGTCAGTGACGAATGACTGAGTTCGTCGTGAAGCTTAGTGAAGTTCGACGTGAACTCACGATTTTGGGCCCAAACGTTGTTTTAAGCGCTTTACGTTAAAACTCATGAGTTGTTGTTGCTCTTCTCCTTTTTCTTCTTTCGTTATTGTTCTTGTTGGTGTTGGTGTTCTTATTGTTGTTGTTCTTAATTCATTCTCGATGTGAGAAACACGATTATGGTTATTTTCAGGTTGTTTATAAATAGTTTTTAAGTGGGACTCGGACTGTAGATGTTTGCTACGGCTCGGATACATGGTATGAGTTAATTACTTGTTTTAGAAACACCTGTGGTTCCCCGAGGACGTGGAACAAGGAAGCGTGGCCGACTGTTAAGTGAAGGGCGCGCTACTGATAAAATTGGCGGGAGATGATGACGCGTGAGGCGCGTACGGGCAACGCCTAGTCAGTCCGAACGACACTGTGGTGAAAGCAATGTCGTTGTCAAATAATTTGGGAAATAAATTAGTTCTTAGGTGAATTCCGAGTTTCATTTACACAAAAAAGACTAAAAGACTGAACAACAACCGAAAAATTCTAGACACTTGAACATTCACGAATTTGAAAATATTTCGTACACTGCTCTGATTGGAATCTCTTCAAAAGCTTGAATTACAGCCTCAACTACAATGTGTTCAAGAATGGTTGTTCATCAAGTCGGTAATGGAATTCAAATTCAATGTGCTGCTTCATCCAAATGACTCTTGTAGTAAGGACTGTCATGTCTGTCAAATCATTGAATTATCTTTTTAATAATTTCTTTTGCATTTTTCGGCAAAGTTGTTTCAAGTATAGTGGTTTTTCTTGATTTGTGTTTTATATTTCCGTGATTTTTGATGTTGTGTATTCTTCGTTTTTAGATACGAAGCTTTTTGCATTATTTTGACGACTTTGTCACTTTGACGGCATTCACAATTTAAATTAAGGGGCACACTACTTTCAAATTTCATCGGTAGCTTGATGAACAACCATTCTTGAACACATTGTATTTCTTCGTTTCCAGTAATTTGTTTTGTCCTCACTCGATTTAGTTCACGTTGTACGCGTCCTGTGTCTTCAAATTATTGCCGATTCTTTGAACTTTAAATTTTATGAAGGCTTTATTTAAATAACATTTCACAAGAAGTCGAACGACACTTTCCATAGGCGAATATTGTTTCCATTTTTAACAACACAGAAATTTCTGCCTCTGTTGTTTGTTTTTAAAGTAATTTTACCCAATTAATACAATTTTACTTTTCAAGCAGCGCTCACACTTTCGACAATTTTTTCACTTGTACACAAAATGCTGCTTAGCAATGCTTCATCAATTGTTTCAAAAGGCGACAGCTCAAATACTTTCAAAATTTGGATCAAGTTTTTAACAACAAAATCTAATTTTTTCCTTGGATCAGCCGAGCGATTTGGTTAATTTTTTGTGTGGTCACCTATTGGGCTTAATCTTATATAAAAGAAACCTGTGTTATAAGTACATTTTTGAACTTGAAGTCATTTTTTTGCCCTTAATTATTAAATCACCTAAAATATGTGCATTCCAAATTTCATAACAATCCATTGACAAACAACTGAGATATTAAGCTCGAAAGTCTTAGGTGAGACACGCTGTACACGTTGGAATCTACATTTATTGGGGAATCTAGTGGAAAAAAATGAAGTTTCTAGCTTTATTCAGAAGAAAAACATGACAATGCGCAGTTTTAGTTTTTTCACAATTTTTTCAGAAAAACACCTTTTTCAAATCAAGAAGCAACCTACAGATTTAAATGCAGCAGAAAATTTTACATAAGAATCAGTTTTCGGTAATCGTGTGCAATAAAGTCCGGAAGACCATGTTGTATTTGGATAGCTTGCTCTCGGACTATACATAAATAACTTATAACAGTTATAACAACTAATTTTGAGAGAATATGCGACGTTGGTGTTTACTTTCGGTTCACTTTCATTAAAACCATTGTGGTGGAATTGACTAACCTGTTACCATGACAACTCATATAAAGGTAATTGTGCCGTTAAATAAAAATTATTATTATTATTATTAAAGTTAATGCCAAGAGTACCCAATTTCCACCACAATGGTTTTTATGAAAGTGAACCGAATGTGCATAATTTTGAAACAGCTAATACCATGCGATCATTTGAAAATCCATATTGCCAATGTGGTCAAGTGGAAGAAACTGTCCAACATCTTGTCGAAGAATGTCGACTTACGAGTTTTCAAGGAGGCTTCACCGAAATTCATGAGTTGTCGCCAGAAGTGAAAACTTGGTTGTCCACTATCAAAGTTTTGTAATTTCTTCTATGTACAAGTATTATTGTCCTTTTTTTTTGTCATACGAATATATATATATATATATATATATATATATATATATATATATATATATATATATATATATATATATATATATATATATAGACGTATTAACCGCCTTTACCAAGCCCAAAAAGGCATATTCTCCGGTGTATACCAAGCCCGACACCTACTTACCCAGCCCGATTTCGGGCTTCGTAATTTTCACGTGTATAAATCGTTCCCCCAGCATTAGTACCATCCACAGACACGCGTGGCGCATTTTCGACTTGGCTTCGTAAAGTCGGTTTATATCTCAAAACATACACGTTTAGTTCGAGGGTTTGCCGTATAGGGGGCGTACGGTCGCTGATGTACGGATGTTCTCCGGATGTTAACCACCCCATGACGTTCAGCGCAGTATCCGAAGCCCGTCAACGTGGCAAACGCGCACATCACATTATATGCCTTCCAATATTAATTTAAGTATTAGAACTGGTGGATGGATGAGCAAAAAGCCTCCAGACTCGCAAATCTGGATGTTAGCCACCCCAAGATGTTTAATGCAGTATCAGAAGCCAATGTAGCAAAAGAGCACAGCGCATTGAATGCTTCCCAATAAAAGGTGCTTTTTCCAAAAATCAGTCAACCTGGTTATTTCAGAAAACAAACCAAAAATTAAAAAATACCGAGGAAGGTGATTTTTAATTTTTAGAGGAACACTTTTTAATGTACTTTTAAAAGTTGAAGATCCAACCCTTTTTATAATACGAACAACTAATTCAAGGTTTTAAATAAAATTACCCCTTTTGTGATACCTTAAGTATAAGAAATTTTGACCAGAAATTAGGCAGTGCATGTCTTTTTGAGTTTGGATATTATTTTATAAAGTTACATGGTGCTAAATTACTTGGAAATAAAAAAGGTAATTCATTAATAAGTTGATTATTTAATTTAAATTCAATGACTACTGTAGTTTTTGAGTACTGCCATCTCAGTCACATCTTTTAATTGTAGTAGTTTTCTCAATTTTTTGCATTTTTAGAAAAAGTTGCTTTAAGTGTAGGGTTTGTCTTAATTTGTGTTTTATATTTTCGTGTTTTCCTAAGTTATAATTTTGTCGTTTTTAGGTTTGAAGATTTTTTGCATTATTTTGGGAAATCCATCACTTATAACAGCATTTACAATTTTGGTCATAGGTGACTTTTATAAGAGTGAGTTTAAAGTAAAGCTTAAAATTCGTAATTATTTTATTTTTCAAAAATAAAAAAAAATGCAGAAACAGGTAACTTAGCATTTTAATTCTGCTCAAATTTGACCTAACTGAATCAAATGGCGGCGCCATAACGACATTATACATTTTTTAAATACAACGAAACAATTTTTTTTTGTATAAGTAGAAGCTGTACTAATAGGCCTCTACAACTGTGCTACTTATTTTGGATGTGAGTGAGCCCAACCCAGATAAAAATTTGAAATTTTTGTAATAATATTCATATTTTTGATATCTATCTTAAATATAATAAGAATGCACAAACAGGTAACTTATTATTTTAAGGGTGCTCAATTCTGACCTAAATGGATCAGTCACAGCGTTTAATTCATATGAATGTTTTACCTTACTTTAGACTAATTATAATTTTAATTTTTTTTTCGTGTTTGCTTCACTCACATTCAAAATAAGTAAAGGCCTAATGGCCTATTAATAAGACTTTTAATGATAAAAAAAGATATCGTTCCATTTAAGATTCTATAATGACATTATGGCGCCGACATATTGGCCGCCCTGACTGATTCAGTTACGTCATTTTTAAGCCCAATTGAAATGCTAAGTTCCCTGTTTTTGTATGTTTTTAATTTTTGAAAAATAAAAGAAATATGAATTTTATACTTCACTTTATAATGATGATTTAAAAAAAAAATTTACGTGTTTGGTTTATACATATTCAAAATAAGTAGTTGTAAAGGCCTTTTGGTAGAGCTTCTAATTATGCAAAAAAAGATATCGTTCCATTTAAAAAATTCTGTGATGACGTCATGGCGCCGCCATCTTGACCGCCATGATTGATCCAGTCAGGTCAAATTGGAGCTCAATTAAAATGCTAAGTTACCTGTTTTTGCATTTTTTTTTATTTTTGAAAAATAAAAGAATTAGGGATTTTGTGCGTTACTTTAAACTCACTCTGTGTAGTTGGTTCTGAAAATCTATTGGATCTGGTACTGGTTGACGTAGATAAAAATACTCAAAATTAAAAAAACACAAACAGCCGAATTTCCGGTCAAAATAGCTTTCATTTAAAGTATAACAAAAGGGATAATGCCATTTAAAATTTTGAAGTTGTAAGTATTACAAAATAGGTAGGTGCTACAATTTTAAAGTCTCTAAAATATGTACCCATGTAAAAAAAATTGACCTGTATCGGAAGTTCTAATTTTTTGTTTATTTTCGGAGATATCTAGGGAGGGTTGTTTAAAAAAACACCCTCTAATGGAAGGCACTTAGTGCGCTATACAGCCAAATTCCTGGTCAAAGTAGCTTTCATTTGAAGTATCACAAAAGGGGTGATGTCTTCAAAATTTTGAAGAGGTTGTTTGTACTACTAAGGGGGTTGGTGCTAAAATTTTCAAAAGTACTCGAAAAAGTGCCCCCCTGTAAATATAAATTCATCTGCCTCAGAATTTCTGATTTATCTTATTGATTTTAAATGTACATGGAACAAGTTATAAATGATTACATTCAAAATTTGTTTTAAACTGAAATAATATTAATATGAAATTTATTTATTGTTAAGTTTGTTTGCAGTTTTTTATTAGGCTCATTAGAACACTAGTACTGATATTCAACTAATAAGTTGAATATGATTATTATTAAAGTTGTTTTGTATGAGGTATTTTTTGTTGTCTCACTATTTAATTCAAGTTTATTTCTTGAAAACAGTCCTAACAATTTCGTCTCAAAGAAAACGTTTACGAGTTTTTTAATGGCATGTTTACAATTTGTGGTAATTTCGTGTGTCCAAAATTGCGAAAAATATCTCTGGTGCGTCTTACGAATTTTACACCAGGACATTTGCTAAAATGGGATGTCGATTATAATTTTCCCGAATTTTTCTTACTTTTTGCAATTTCTTTAAAAATTATTTTTTTTACGATTCAGAAGGTTACAAGGAATATCTGTATCTAAAAATAATGTTTTAATGTGCTCAAATAAGGGCAAACTAAAATTAAAACTAAAAATATTTACGAAGTACGGCGTTCAAAATTCAAGCTGTTTTATTGGATGAAACCAGTAAGTTTTCGAGTTGTTGTTTATAATTTCTTTTTCTAACGTTAAAATACAATTTACTAACAACAAATTACTTATCAATATTGCTTTAGGTGCTCAGGAAATTTGATTATCAAAACTTCATTTACTTCTTGTTTATTTGTTAAAAGCAAGTGAAAACTAAATCATTTCTTACGAAAAAGAAAGTTTACGTTTTTTAATGTTATGTATGTATTCAGTCTGATATAGTTTCGTACCTAGAAATTTTGAATAAATGTTTCTATATCATCTTGATAATTCTGCTCCATTTGATTTGCTGAAATGAGGTGTAGATTAATGTTTTTTTATACCTTTCTTGTTTTTTAATAATTGCATTTTTTTAAAGTTAATTCGATTATAATAGGTTTGTTTATTGATGTAATAATGTAGGTATTATTCAAGTAAAGTCAAAATTTAGGGCCATTTTACTTTTTTGTAGAAACTTGTTATTTTTTTATTCTTTTCTAAAACTTTATTATTTAAACCTTAAAGTACAATTTTCTAACAAGTTGCTAACTATAAAGCATAATCTGCTCACAGCAAATTTTATTAGGCGATATACAGCGTTGGGCGAAAGTCTGGAACCAAGCGTTTTGTGTCTAAACTATGTACTTTACGAAAAAACTAATTAGTACATCATCAACTACTTTAAAAATGTGATGATTTTTCGAGAATAAATTTTTTCGAAATTCCTTTTAGTTTTCGAGTTCTAAAAAAAAATTTATTTTTTATCAAATGGCATCCTACTATGGCGTTTTTTTTGGGAAAAGATTATGCCTTAGGAATTACATCTAAGTCAAGAATATTGTTTTTGAACCAGTGGTTTTTTAAAAATAAATTATTAAAATTGCGGTCCGAACTCAATACGAAGATTTTTCGAATTTGGCCGAAGTGGTTGCATCTATGGATGTTTTTTATCCACTAATTTGATTCGTAAAATTTTTCGCAATTATAAACATCCATGGATGGCCAAGTTCGAAAAACCTTCGTAATGAGCTCGGAACGCAATTTTAATAATTCATTTAAGAAAAACCACTGGTTTAAAATTAATTTTATTAAAGTAGGAGTTGGTTTTAGAGCTTAATCTATTATCAAAAAAATCGCCGTAGTAGGGTGCCATTTGAAAAAAAATTTTTTTTTTGAATAACTCGAAAAGGAATTTCGAAAAAATTTATTTTTGAAAAATGCCCACATTTTTAAAGTAGTTGATGATGTACTAAATAGTTTTTTTGTAAGGTACATAGTTTAGGCACAAAACGCTTGGTCCCAGACTTTCGCCCAACGCTGTATATGATTTATTAATTTAAGATTTTTAATTTTTTGTAAGTTTTCTGTGATATTCTGACGAGAAACGCCACATTTAAGTTGCAGTTTTTTTCAGATAAGAAAAGCATCATCAATAAGAGTCATTACACAAAATAAAAAAACAAGTGCCCCTTTTTAATAAGGCTAGATCATAAAGATAAAATCTTTTGTGTGTAGTTATGCTTAATTATTATTAATAATATTTTTTTGATTATTTTTTTGTTATATTACATTACTGTTTTAATTTTTTTATACTTATCGGAAAGGTAATGGAGGGTACTATTAAAAACAGAAAACAAAACTGACCGTTGCCATTTATAAACAATAATAATAACGTCATAAATAAATAAATAAAATTAATCTGTTCAAAGATTTTTTGAAAAATGACCGACAACAAAAATATAAATTTATGCGTGGCTTTAAGCTTATCCTACGTAATTTGATAATTGGACATTTTTAACTTTGAGAACTTTTTGGCGAAATGCAAAATGTAAGTCTTCACTTGGACTAAATAAATAAATTCAATAATAGTTATTTTTGCATTAAGGGCGTAAAAAGCTTTTATTTATTTTACTGTGATTCACGACAAATAATGAATAATTATGTACATTTTGCACAGTTTGTTACCAATTTGTCAAATAAATAATTTATCAAAGAATTATCAATAAATAAGAATGAAAATGGTAAGCGTCGATTACCAAAATTGTCTTTTTTTAATAACGAGTGGCAAACTTGTAAATGCGTAATATTGATTGCATCCAGAATTTGGTAAGCCTTATTTTATTATTCATGAATCGCCTTCTATTTAGCATTAATTTATCGAATTTTGCTATTTTATTTTTATTAAATTAGGTAAAAATTCATATCAATACAAACGAGAAGTCAGATAAGACATCATTACCACGTAATATACGAGTATACTAGAAATTAGACTGTAATAAGTACGTAAGTTATTGTTCCTACTATTATTTAGGTGCCCGATGCTGAAAAATAATCCAAGCGGCAATTTAACTTAGTGAGTAAATATGGGCAACACTGTCGGGCTTCGTATAATGCGCAAAACATGCTTAATATATACAAACGGGACTCTCATAGTGGGTAAAACATAGTGGGCTTTGCAAAATCTGAGAAATATATTTTCAAATGTATGTTGAAAAAACTTACCCCTCTGCGGTTGCGCATAATAGTTTTTAATTATAGAATGCGTTTGTGCAGAATATACAGCTCTAAGTACAAAGGAAAGCCCGGGCTTCTTAGTGCCTATAGAACATACCGGGCTTGGTATATATATATATATATATTATATATATATATACCCAGCTATCTTTACCAAGCCCGGGCTTGGTATATATATATATATATATATATATATATATATATATATATATATATATATATATATATATATATATATATATATATATATATATATATATATATATATATATATATATATATATGCAATTGGTACTTATACAACTCCGATCGCTATGTCAACAGAACGTTTCTGACTCCGATTTTACGTGTTCGACTCCGATTTCGGAGTCGGGAACGTCTTGCCGTGTATTCATCGGATTTGCACGAATTAGGGTTTGGGCAGTGCTCTCGCAAATTTTTGCCCGGAGTCGAAAACGACCTATATACATATACATACACATACACATACACCAAGGTTCGGGGTTGGTTATAGAGATGGCGCTGCGGTCTTATACAAAATGTGTGTTTAGGTCGCAATCAACTCCATGCATCCATAGTTCGTTTTTGACTCCGAAATCTGGCAACACTGCAAGGAGTCGCAAACGATATAAACTTCTACTTTTAAACAGATATACACTCGGCGCGCAATTTGAACAAAATAATAGCCTGCAGGATCGCCTTTTAACTTTAATTCAACCTATATGACTGTTTCTTGAAATACATATATTTGGTTTTGCTAAAATGCGTACGAATCTCAATAATTAACTTTATTAAAATAAGAACTAACTTCTTCTAAAATTATTTAGCCAAGAATGTTATTAATTAAATGTTGTGTGTGGTGTAAAACATTTTTTTAATCATCCAAATTAAAATATTTTATCAATGTTTATCAGAACTTTCGTACTTTTTTATATTTTTTTTTATAATTACAAAAATTCGTTTGTTTCTTTTACAAAAAGTAAGACGATTCTTGTCCTTTATTTTTGTTGTAGTGACTTAAATTAAGGATCCTTTTTAACAAATTAACGCATATTAATCCCAAATTTAACTCAAACAACTCAAAAAAGTCGTATTCAGGTAAATAATTGGATAATAACAAAAATTTAGTGAAACAATTTTTTTATTTTTAACAAATAAATAAAAATTATTGTCTAGTCACCAACGATTTATTTATCGTTGGTAAAACCAATCCTAAGCCTGTTAACTACTCATGATAATGTTTTTAATAGTACTAAGTAAGACATAAAGTCTGAAAAATTATATTCATTTTCTATTCCCAGTCATTAAATTTAATTAAACAAAAAAATGAGTATTCAAGCACCCAATTCTTATCTATGGTCAAAAAATATTAGCAAAATTATAACGTCACTACTATTGCAGCCCACTAGAACATAAAAGTTATTCCACGACTAACTACTATTTAAAACGTTGAATAAGTTTATTTTTAATTGAAAAAATATTAGATTTTCTTTACATTACAAAAATTATAAGCATTTTAAAAATGTCACAACGACATAGGTATATCTATTTTAAAAAGTAGAATTTTATGAAAATTATGGAACACAATTACTGAGTAAGTACATAATGAAATCTATATGAAAAAGTGACCTGTGTTTTTTTTAAATGTTTATAATGAACAAAAATCTTAATTTCTTAATTTTGTTAAAATACCAAGTTAAAATTTAAGTTAAGAAGGTTTGTCTTATCTGAGAATTGCACATTTCTGGCGCTCCTTTTTCTATCACGGTATTTAGGTAACACAAACGCCAATGTGGGACACAAATCAGGACATATTAAGAAATGATAAAATTTTTAATCATTATGAAAAATCCAACTGTGTCGTCTTAATTGTCGGTATAAAAATGTAACAGTTAAACTGAATGCAGAAATAAAAGATTTACAAAAAAACAATTATGACGACTAAGAAGATGAATAGAATTTAAACCTAAACGCTTTGTTTAAGGAAAATAGAGCTCATGATGAGAATATTTGTAGAAAAAAAATTGACGAGTAGATCTATAGTGCTATGAGAGTAAATGTGCCGGCGAAAACAAAATATGTAATAGATATCAGTTCAAGTAATAATATGTAAAAAGCGAAATTTGATTCGCAAAATAAAAGTTAATTGTGATTACAATTATTAAAATTATTTTTTTGTCTTGTCTTAAAATTATTAATTAACTTACTCTTGTCTTGAGGTTTGACAATACCAAGACAAGAAAAAGTACCTTTCCATTGTAGCTGGCTTCTAAAAGGTAATTAATTTTAGGATACAGAGATCTAAAAGTAGAACTTCTATCATCAAAAGATTAGAAAAGTACTAAATTATTGAATTTTTCTTTGATCATAACTATCGGACAAAAGTAAGGCAACATTTTGAAAAATATAGAAATTAATGTCTATCTCATGCAAATAAATTATGATCGGGCAAACTATGGTATTATTAAAAGAATCAAAGGAGGCTACTGTCATTAATGTCAAATAATTATTTATTAAGGTTGAAAAAAACCGCTTTGTTGACTGGTAGTGTAAAAAGGGTTATTTTAAGACGACAAAAGTAAGGCAACATTTAGATTATTTTTTTTATGATGTTATAATAAAAATTTGTCTTTTCTGAATTTAGGCCAATATTAGCAGTTCATCTTGTGCAACAAGAGCCATGCCAACGGGTACATCAATTGATAAAGAGTTGAAAGAAAGAGATGCTTTTTTAAACAATGAAAAACAGAAGATCCGTACTCAGAGGGGAAAAAATATCTCAATTTAAAATTATACAAAAAACGTATATAAATTTGATACTCTTTGGACTCCTTACACCCATAGCACTCTTTCGCCTCCGTTTGTATAAAATGTATAGGTTCTACGGTAGGGTTTGACTCCAACGACGTTGCCGATGTATTTATCACACAATTTGCTTTATTTCAGGCTGAATCCGTATTAGACTTGAATACAACCTTTGCTTCGAGGCTTTAAAGTGTGCGATCTGACTAAATAAATTAAATTAATTGATAAATTCTTTAAACTAACAATAACTAAAGGTAAAATGTAAAATAAAATTTATTTTTATTTTGCTTTTAGATTACTTTTGTAGTTAAAATAAATTCTGAAAATACATTTATTACAATTTCTTTGACAGTTTAAAATTTTTTAGTTTGAAAATTGAAGAAATATAGCTGTATACCAAATAAGTGATTTCAAAAACGACAACAAAATAAAAGTTGCAAATAGGAACTGGTAGCTCTCATAAAAATTGAACTAAAAAGGCAACTATTCGAAAAAAAATAAAATTTTATTGATAGTTTTTGATTTTTTAGTTTAGTAGTAAAAAAATATGTCAGTATGTCAAATTTGTGATTTTAATAATTGACAACAAATTAAAACTTCTAAATAAATGCCAGTAGTTTTCATAAAAATTAATCCCAAACAATAATGCAATTATTGGAAAGCATAAAATATAATATAACAGAATGGTACTTTTGGGTAACACCGATAAACCATAGAAACCTTTGTCAAAACAGTTGTGCTAAAAATGATAATTTAAACAAGTATTATGTGATCATTTAAATTTAGGTATAAATAGAATAGGCTATGAAAACGCTTATTTTTATCATTAATCAAGCTGAAATGTCAAATAGTAAAATTTCGAACGATAACATTTTATTAAAACAATTTTTTTCTTCGTATTCGTGAATAAAGAAGTATTCGTGAATTGCAAATTTCTGGCGCTCCTTTTTCTATCACGTCTTGTCTGGAAGACGTTACAACTTTTTTTTCTGCATTTACGTGTCGTCTATCAACTAACATTTAGATAACACAAACGCCAATATGGGACACAAAACAGGACATATTACGAAAAGATAAAATTTTGAATCATTATCCCCCGATTTCTTGAACGAGTTATCGTAAGATAAATACTATCGGTTCCATAATTTCTGTAGAAACACCAATCAGATCATCTCTACCTTATAGTAACTATCTAACCCATAAAATTTATCTAACGATAAATCGTTCAAGAAACCGGGGGTAAGTCGCCTTAATCGTCGGTATAAAATTGTAACAGTTAAACTGAATGCAGAAATTGAAGATTTACAACAAAAAACAATTATGACGACTAAAAAGATGAATAGAATTTAAACTAAATGCTTTGTTTAAGGAGCTCATGATGAGAATATTTGTAGACATAAATCGACGAGTAGAGAAAGTGGTGGTACTATAAGAGTAAATGTACTGGCGAAAAGAAAGATAAACACTTAATAGACATCAGTTCAACTAATAATATGAGAAAAACTAAATGTGATTCGCAAAATAAAAGTTAATTGTGATGATATTTATTAAATTTAGTTTGTTGTCTTGACTTGAAATTCTGAATTAACTTACTCTTGTCTTGAGGTTTGATAATACCAAGACAAAAAACAGTACCTTTTCATTCTAAAAAGTAATTAATTTCAGGATACAGAGATAAATGTTTTAAAATTAAAAGATCTATCATCAAGAGATTTAAAAAGTACTAAATTATTGGATTTTTCTGTGATCACATCTTTTTTGGTTTTGAAAAATTGGATTTACCTTTGCCTAATATAAATATCATGTTGGCAAATAAACATTTTATTTTGTCTACATTGAAAAATATAATAAATCGATTGACTTATTGTACTGTGCTTCTGAACTGATTTTTTATTAATTTAATTTTTATCACAATTTTTTTGAGAAATGTTTTTATGGATTATCGGTGTTACCCAAAAGTACCATTCTATAATATTATAGTTTGTACTTTCCAATAATTGTATATTTGTTTGAGTTCAATTGCTATTAGAACTTCAGATAACATCTTGATGTCTTGACAAGGAAGTACTCAAACTTGACTTAAATTTTAACTTGATATTTTAACAAAATTAAGAAATTAAGATTTTTGTTTATTATAAACATTTAAAAAACAGGTCACTGTTTCATTTAGATCTCATTATGTACTTATTCAGTAATTTTTTTCCAGCAGTTCCATAAAATTCGATTTTTTAAATTAGATATACGTCGTTGTGGCATTTTTAATATGTTTATTATTTTTTTATTGTAAAGAATATGTAATTTTTAAATTAAAAATAAACGTATTCAACGTTTGAAATAGTAGTTAGTCGTGGAATAACTTAAATGTTCTAGTGGACTGCAATAGAAGTGACGTTATAATTTTGCTAATATTTTTACCACAGATAAGAATTAGGTGCTTGAATACTCGTTTTTTGTTTAATTAAATTTATTGACTGGGAATACAAAATGAATATCATTTTATACACTTTATGTCTTAGTACTATTGAAAATATTATCATGAGCAGTTAACAGGCTTAGGATTGGTTTTACCAACGATAAATAATTCGTTATTGACTTGATAATAATTTTTATTTATTTGTTAAAAATTAAAAATTGTTTCACTAAATTTTTGTTATTATCCAATTATTTACCTGAATATGACTTTTTTGACTTGAGAGAGTACAATTGGAGTTAAATTTGGGCAGGGCCGGCTCTAAGGGCGGACAAATCGGACCCCTGTCCGGGGCGGCAAATTTCAGGGGCGGCAAATTGGCGAAAATTTGTAAAATACGTTTTTGAAAACAAAATTATTTTTTAATAAAGTACCATAACAAAATAAAAAAATTAAATAAAATATAAAATACTACTACACAGCTATTTAAAAATTAAGTTTTGAAATAAAATACTAAATACATAGAACATTCTTGGATTTTTCGAACTTTCGAAGTTTCAAATTTTTTGTGAATAAAAGAACATCCATAAATTTCGGTTTTAGTTGTGTTTTGGTTTCAGTTACTGTTTTTAATTCAAATTATGTTTAATATACATATTACAAATTTGCGTGTTTTTTAAATTTTTTATAATGAATAAAATTCAACGACTATAATTTTTTTTATTTAACTTTCACAGTCACAACTGGAAATAATAATTTATTAATAAACTCACTTCTAAATAAAAAATATTTTTTATAGTAATTTTTATTCTGTGAGGGCGGCATTTTACAGTTTTGTTCGGGGCGGCAAATCCGTTAGAGCCGGCGCTGATTTGGGACTAATATGCGTCAATTTGTTAAAAAGGATCATTAATTTAAGTCACTACTACAAAAGTAAAGGAAAAGAATCGTCTTACTTTTTGTAGAAGGAGCAAACGAATTTTTTTAATTATCAAATAAAAATATAATAAATGACATTCTAATAAACTTAAACTTAACTTTTCAATTACGTTCGGTTTAGCTGATCTGATGAATGAATGGTAACCCTACGTTGTGGAAACAATAAGGCCCGGCTTGAAGAAGACTGAATTACAATTTAATTGTCTGTTCAAAGTTAAGCTAAGTAAAACGTTAAAAAACAATAGTGAATTATATTATTTCTATCGAGCGTTCAAATAAAAACCTGGGCTCAGGAGGCTGTGGAATCTTCTTTTGTTTTTTAATTTTCCAGCGTAGAATTTGACATTACGAAATGTCAATATTGTCAAGCGAAAATCTCCTTTGACTTCACTTAAAAACCTGATAAAAGTTAAAACAAGCGCCACAGTACAGAGTAATAGCCACAGCAGAAATGCGCAGTGACCCAAAGCAGCCATAAAATCAAAAATTTGGGTGGGAAAATATCTAACCTCAAATCTTTTTGACATTTCATAAACGATAAATGACTGCAAACAACTATTGCCGGATCCGGTTACACTGTTCCCATGTTCAAATTTAAAGCACTGCCAACTGGGCCAAGATTTTTAAATGAACGCACGATATATTACTATTATGTAGATCAAAAAAAGATTTTGATGTGCCTTTTATAGTAAAAAGAGGTTTTAATTTTTTAAAGATTTTGCGAAAATATCGAAAACAAATCGAGAGCGGCATGCTGTTTTGACAAATATAATGTTGTATAAGCTCAAAAAGCAACTAATCATGGTTTTTGATGTTACTTGTATTAGCGTAATATTCGTAAAAATTAAAATGTTTGTTGGCAGTTTTGAGTTTACAGTTTTTTTTAATAAAATGTCGATAAACGTCAACATTTGAATAATTAAAAAAAATACCGATGTTAATATTGCAGTCGTTATACATAAATGAAATTAAGTTTAGTAACAAATGAATAACAAGTAAGTAAATTGAACCAGGGTTTATATACTCCATCCGGAATTAAAATCAATTGTCAAATTGTTTCAACGTTGGCAACATTTAAAGTTAGTCGTCCAGGCTTCTTTTCTATAGTAATGTTGCAGGGTTCCAACATAATTTCAAAAATTTTGATATTGACAATTGATTTTAATTCCGGATGGACTGTAGTTATTTATTAAATAAGGGTCTTACAATGTATTCTATCCGCGCAAAAGTTTAAAAGCGAGAACGAAGGGTAAAAGAATCTTTTACTCCACACACAACATTTAATTAATAATATTATTGGCTTAATATTTTTAAAAGTAATATATTCTCTAATAAAAATTAATTAGTGAGATTGGTTGTCACTATCAGTTTAGCAGAACAAAGTATAAGTATTCTAAATAACAAACGAATTGGTGGTAATAAATTTAAAGAGCGATTCTGTAGTAATAGGTTACCTTGAGCCGGGGTTTAAATGTATTTATCATATTAAGTACTGAAGTACTGATAAATATTGATAAAATATTTTACTTTAGATGATTAAAAAAATGTTTTACTCCCCACACAACATTTAATTAATAATATTCTTGACTAAATAATTTTAAAAGAAAATAATTTTAAAAGAAGTTATTTCTTATTTTATCAAAGTTAATTATTAAGATTCGTACCCATTTTAGCAAAACTAAATATAGGTATTTCAAGAAATTGTCATATAGGTCGAATTAAAGTTAAAAGGCGATTTTGCAGTATTATTTTGTTCAAATAGCGCGCCGAGTGTATACCTGTTTAAAAATAGAAGTTTATATCGTTTGCGACTCCTTACAATGTTGCCATATTTCGGAGTCGAAAACGAACTATGGATGCATGGAGTTGATTGCGACCTAAACACACATTTTGTATAAGACCGCAGCGCCATCTCTATAACCAACCCCGAACCTTGGTGTATGTTCGTATATGTATATAGGTCGTTTTCGACTCCTGGCAAAAATTTGCGAGAGCACTGCCCCCACCCTAATTCGTGCAAATCCGATGAATACACGGCAAGACGTTCCCGACTCCGAAATCGGAGTCGAACACGTAAAATCGGAGTCAGAAACGTTCTATTGACATAGCGATCGGAGTTGTATAAGTACTAATTGCATATATATATATATATATATATATATATATATATATATATATATATATATATATATATATATATACATACCCAGCTATCTTTACCAAGCCCGGTATGTTCTATAGGCACTAAGAAGCCCGGGCTTTCCTTTGTACTTAGAGCTGTATATTCTGCACAAACGCATTCTATAATTAAAAACTATTATGCGCAACCGCAGAGGGGTAAGTTTTTTCAACATACATTTGAAAATATATTTCTCAGATTTTGCAAAGCCCACTATGTTTTACCCACTATGAGAGTCCCGTTTGTATATATTAAGCATGTTTTGCGCATTATACGAAGCCCGACAGTGTTGCCCATATTTACTCACTAAATTAAATTGCCGCTTGGATTATTTTTCAGCATGGGGCACCCAAGTAATAGTAGGAACAATTACTTACATACTTATTAGAGTATAATTTCTAGTATACTCGTATATTACGTGGTAATGATGTCTTATCTGACTTCTCGTTTTTATTGTTATGAATTTTTACCTAGTTTAATAAAAATAAAATAGCAAAATTCGATAAATTAATGCTAAATAGAAGGCGATTCATGAATAATAAAATAAGGCTTACCAAATTCTGGATGCAATCAATATACCGCATTTACAAGTTTGCCACTCGTTATTAAAAAAAGACAATTTTGGTCATCGACGCTTACCATTTTCATTCTTATTTATTGATAATTCTTTGATAAATTATTTATTTGACAATTTGGTAACAAATTGTGCAAAATGTACATAATTATTCATTATTTGTCGTAAATCACAGTAAAATAAATAAAAGCTTTTTACGCCCTTAATGCAAAAATAACTATTATTGAATTTATTTATTTAGTACAAGTGAAGACTTACATTTTGCATTTCGCCAAAAAATTCTCAAAGTTAAAAATGTCCAATTTTCAAATTACGTAGGGTAAGCTTAAAGCCACGCATAAATTTATATTTTTGTTGTCGGTCATTTTTCAAAAAATCTTTGAACAGATTAATTTTATTTATTTATTTATGACGTTATTATTATTATTTTTAAATGGAAACGGTCAGTTTTGTTTTCTGTTTTTAATAGTACCCTCCATTACCTTTCCGATAAGTATAAAAAGATTAAAACAGTAATGTAATATAACAAAAAAATAATCAAAAAAATATTATTAATAATAATTAAGCATAACTACACACAAAAGATTTTATCTTTATGATCTATGATCTAGCCTTATTAAAAAGGGGCACTTGTTTTTTTATTTTGTGTAATGTCTCTTATTGATGATGCTTTTCTTATCTGAAAAAAACTGCAACTTAAATGAGGCGTTTCTCCTCAGAATATCACAGAAAACTTACAAAAAAATAAAAATCTTAAATTAATAAATCATATACAGCGTTGGGCGAAAGTCTGGAACCAAGCGTTTTGTGCCTAAACTATGTACCTTACAAAAAAACTATTTAGTACATCATTAACTACTTTAAAAATGTGGGCATTTTTCAAGAATAAATTTTTTCGAAATTCCTTTTAGTTTTCGAGTTATTCAAAAAAAAATTTTTTTTCAAATGGCACCCTACTACGGCGATTTTTTTGGTAAAGGATTAAGCTCTAAAACCAACTCCTACTTTAATAAAATTAATTTTAAACCAGTGGATTTTCTTAAATAAAATATTAAATTTGCGTTCCGAGCTCATTACGAAGGTTTTTCGAACTTGGCCGAAGTGGTTGTATCCATGGATGTTTATAACTGCGAAAAAATTTACGAATCAAATTAGTGGATAAAAAACATCCATTGATACAACCACTTCGGCAAAATTCGAAAAATCTTCGTATTGAGTTCGGACCGCAATTTTAATAATTTATTATAAAAAAACCACTGGTTCAAAAACAATATTATTGACTTAGATGTAATTCCTAAGGCATAATCTTTTCCCAAAAAAATCGCCATATATACAGGGTGATTCTTTTAGGTCCTACATTAGAAACTTTTTAACTTCTAATATAGCTAGAGCTTTAAAATTTTGCATACGATCCAAATCGACCATTCTGAGTTTAACTAAATTATTTCCAAAATGGCTGAACTTCCGGAACTACAAGAAATTGGCGCCAAGTTTGAAATTTTAAATAGTAACCTCATATTTTTATTGCATTTTTGAATTCACCTTCTCATACTGAGTAAAATTTACCCAAGTTGTTGGTACTTATCTGTCATAGTTTTTGACATATGTCAATTTTTTTGGTAAAATTTTCATTTGCAGGGGTTTATTTAAAATATCACAGCGCTTGAACCCTTTGCGATAAGTAAATATTTTTTTTTGCATTCGATAACCAAAGATTTGAAGAGCCTTCCGGAATTTTCAAAATTATTAACTGTCAAAATTCAAGGTTAGTATGATTTTTTTTAAATTGTTATCAAAAAACGGTTATAACTCAGTTTTTTCAAATGGAACGACCCTATTTTCTTAACGACAATCGAAAGAGTATCGACATTTATGACCACTTTTATCAACATGTCCTATACCTATCTCTCGCAGTTTTTGAAATATTCACAAAAAACGGATTTTACTTTGTAATTTTCATCGTTAATCAAGTAGGCCTTGCAAAACGGTCAACAATTGTCAAACTTTAACATTTTATTTAGTTTTTAGCTGGTTGATTGTGGAATAAACAGTAAAACAATAATATTTAATTATGGTTAATTATAACTTAGTGAATTATGTAAAATAACTCAATCAGTCTGCCATCTAATTTTGAACTTTTTAAATGAAAATGGTGGACAAATCGAACATTTCTTTTGGGTAATAACACAACTTTATCGTATTTTTCGAAAGTTTACTCGATTAAAAATGAAAATAATGAGCTAAAATTTTGTTTTTTGCAATTATTTCAAAAACTGTAAGAGATAGGTATAGAAATTGTTGACAAAAGTCCCCATAAAAATCAATGTTCTTTTGATTGCCATTGAAAAAATAGGGTCATTCCATTTGAAAAAATTGTGTTATAATCATTTATTAATTATTATTTAAAAAAAATCATAGTAGCCTTGTAATTTGACAGTTCAAAATTCTGAAGATTTTAGAAGACCCTTCGAACTTTTGTCTATCAAATGCAAAAAAAAATATTCAATTACTGTAAAGGGTTCAAAAGCTGTGCTATTTTAACTAAACCTTCGCAAATGAAAATTTGCAGAAAAAAATTGACACTTCAAAAACTATGACAGATAAGTATTAACAACTAGGGTATATTTTAGTCAGTTTCAAAAGGTGAATTCAAAAATGCAATAAAAATAGGTGGTTACTATTTAAAATTTCAAAGTTGGCGCCAATTTCTCATCATTCCGGAAGTTCAGCCATTTTGAAAATACTTTAGTTGAACTCAGAATGGTCGATTTAGATAGTATACACTATTCTAAATCTCTAGCTATACTATAAGTTAAAAAGTTTCTAATGTAGGCCCTAAAAGAATCAGCCTGTATATATTCGTATGACATAGTAGGGTGCCATTTGAAAAAAAATTTTTTTTTGTAGAACTCGAAAACTAAAAGGAATTTCGAAAAAATTTATTCTCGAAAAATCATCGCATTTTTAAAGTAGTTGATGATGTACTAATTAGTTTTTTCGTAAAGTACATAGTTTAGACACAAAACGCTTGGTTCCAGACTTTCGCCCAACGCTGTATATCGCCTAATAAAATTTGCTGTGAGCAGATTACGCTTTATAGTTAGCAACTTGTTAGAAAATTGTACTTTAAGGTTTAAATAATAAAGTTTTAAAAAAGAATAAAAAAATAACAAGTTTCTACAAAAAAGTAAAATGGTCCTTAATTTTGACTTTACTTGAATAATATCTACATTATTACATCAATAAACAAATCTATTATAATCGAATTAACTTTAAAAAAATGCAATTATTAAAAAACAAGAAAGGTATAAAAAAATTAACCTACACCTCATTTCAGCAAATCAAATGGAGCAGAATTATCAAGATGTTATAGAAACATTTATTCAAAATTTCTAGGTACGAAACTATATCAGACTGAATACATGACATTAAAAAAGGTAAACTTTCTTTTTCGTAAGAAATGATTTAGTTTTCACTTGCTTTTAACAAATAAACAAGAATTAAATGAAGTTTTGATAATCAAATTTCCTGAGCACCTAAAGCAATATTGATAAGTAATTTGTTGTTAGTAAACTGTATTTTAACGTTAGATAAAGAAATTATAAACAACAACTCGAAAACTTACTGGTTTCAACCAATAAAACAGCTTGAATTTTGAACGCCGTACTTCGTAAATATTTTTAGTTTTAATTTTAGTTTGGCCTTATTTGAGCACATAAAAACATTATTTTTAGATACAGATATTCCTTGTAACCTCCTTAATCGTAAAAAAAATAATTTTTAAATAAATTGCAAAAAAGTAAGAAAAATTCGGGAAAATTATAACCGACATCCCATTTTAGCAAATGTTCTGGTGTAAGATTCGTAAGACGCACTAGAGATATTTTTCGCAATTTTGAACACACGGAATTACCACAAATTGTAAACATGCCAATAAAAAACTCGTAAACGTTTTCTTTGAGACGAAATTGTTAGGACTGTTTTCAAGAATTAAACTTGAATTAAATAGTGAGACAACAAAAAATACCTCATACAAAACAACTTTAATAATAATCATATTCAACTTATTAGTTGAATATCAGTACTAATGTTCTAATGAGCCTAATAAAAAACTGCAAACTTAACAATAAATAAATTTCATATTAATATTATTTCAGTTTAAAACAAATTTTGAATGTAATCATTTTAAAACTTGTTCCATGTACATTTAAAATCAATAAGATAAATCAGAAATCCTGAGGCAGGTCAATTTATATTTACAGGGGGGCAATTTTTCGAGTACTTTTGAAAATTTTAGCACCAACCCCCTTTGTAGTACAAACAACCTCTTCAAAATTTTGAAGATATCACCCCTTTTGTGATACTTCAAATGAAAGCTACTTTGACCAGGAATTTGGCTGTATAGCGCACTAAGTGCCTTCCATTAGAGGGTGTTTTTTTAATCAACTCTCGCTAGATATCTCCGAAAATAAACAAAAAATTAGAACTTCCGACACAGGTCAATTTTTTTACACTAGGACACATTTTAGAGACTTTTTAAAATTGTAGCACCAACCTATTTTGTAATACTTACTTACAACTTCTTCAAAATTTTAAATGGCATTACCCCTTTTGTTATACTTCAAATGAAAGCTATTTTGACCGGAAAGTCGGCTGTCTGTGTTTTTTTAATTTTGAGTATTTTTATCTACGTCAACCAGTACCAGATCCAATAGATTTTCAGTACCAACTATACAGAGTGAGTTTAAAGTAACGCATAAAATTCCTAATTCTTTTATTTTTCAAAAATAAAAAAAATGGAAAAACAGGTAACTTAGCATTTTAATTGAGCCCAATTTGACCTGACTGGATCAATCATGGCGGTCAAGATGGCGGCGCCATGACGTCATCACAGAATTTTTTAAATGGAACGATATCTTTTTTTTTGCATAATTAGAAGCTCTACTAAAAGGCCTTTACAACTACTTATTTTGAATATGTATAAACCAAACACGTAAAAATTTTTTTTAAATCATCATTATAAAGTGAAGTATAAAATTCATATTTCTTTTATTTTTCAAAAATTAAAAACATACAAAAACAGGAAACTTAGCATTTTAACTGGTCTTAAAAATGACGTAACTGAATCAGTCAGGGCGGCCAATATGGCTGCGCCATGATGTTATTATAGAATTTTAAATGTAACGATATCTTTTTTTTTATAAAAAATATAATAAATGTTCATGCGTATGTCATTTCTACCTTACGGTTTCTATAAATTGCATTCTTTCGTACCCACGTTTCGTATACTGTACCAATCCGGATGCGGTACGGTACCCAATCTATAAATCCAGCTTAACGCATAAAATTCCTAATTCTTTTATTTTTCAAAAATAAATAAAATGCAGAAACAGGGAACCTAGCATTTTAATTGGGCTTAAAAATGACGTAACTGAATCAGTCAGGGCAGCCAATATGGCGGCGCCATAATGTCATTATGGAATTTTAAATGGAACGATATCTTTTTTTTATAATTAAAAGTCTTATTAATAGGCCATTAGGCCTTTACATATTTTGAATGTGAGTGAAGCAAACACAAAAAAAAAATTAAAATTATAATTAGTCTAAAGTAAGGTAAAACATTCATATGAATTAGACGCTGTGACTGATCCATTTAGGTCAGAATTGAGCACCCTTAAAATAATAAGTTACCTGTTTGTGCATTCTTATTATATTTTAGAAAGATATCAGAAATATGAATATTATTATAAAAATTAACATTTTTTTTTGCGTTGGGCTCACTCACATCCAAAATAAGTAGCACAGTTGTAAAGGCCTATTAGTACAGCTTCTAATTATACAAAACAAATTGTATCGTTGTATTTAAAAAAATTTATGATGACGTCATGGCGCCGCCATATTGGCCGCCATGACTGATTCAGTTAGGTCAAATTTGAGCAGAATTAAAATGCAAAGTCACCTGTTTCTGCATTTTTTTTATTTTTTAAAAATAAAAGAATTACGAATTTTATGCGTTACTTTAAACTCACTACACTTAAAGCAACTTTTTCGAAAAATGCAAAAAATTGAGAAAACTACTACAATTAAAAGATGTGACTAATATGGCAGTATTCAAAAACTGTAGTAGTAATTTGGACTAAGTAATTCATTGAATTTAAATTAAATAATCAACTTATTAATGAACGCCCTTTTTTATTTTCAAGTAATTTAGCACCATGTAACTGTATAAAATAATATGCAAACTCAAAAAGACATGCACTGCCTATATTCTGGTCAAAATTTCTTATACTTAAGGTATCACAAAAGGGGTAATTTTATTTAAAACCTTGAATTAGTTGTTCATATTATAAAAAGGGTTGGATCTTCAACTTTTAAAAGTACATTAAAAAGTGTTCCTCTAAAAATAAAAATCACCTGCCTCGGTATTTTTTAATTTTTGGTTTGTTTTCTGAAATAACCAGGTGACTGATTTTTGGAAAAAGCACCTTTTATTGGGAAGCATTTAATGCGCTGTGCTCTTTTGCTACATTGGCTTCGGATACCGCATTAAACATCTTGGGGTGGCTAACATCCAGATTTGCGAGAGATTTGCGCGATTTGCGTCTATATATATATATATAAATCAGTCAACCTGGTTATTTCAGAAAACAAACCAAAAATTAAAAAATACCGAGGCAGGTGATTTTTTATTTTTAGAGGAACACTTTTTAATGTACTTTTAAAAGTTGAAGATCCAACCCTTTTTATAATACGAACAACTAATTCAAGGTTTTAAATAAAATTACCCCTTTTGTGATACCTTAAGTATAAGAAATTTTGACCAGAAAATTTTAGCACCAACCCCCTTTGTAGTACAAACAACCTCTTCAAAATTTTGAAGACATCACCCCTTTTGTGATACTTCAAATGAAAGCTACTTTGACCAGGAATTTGGCTGTATAGCGCACTAAGTGCCTTCCATTAGAGGGTGTTTTTTTAAACAACCCTCCCTAGATATCTCCGAAAATAAACAAAAAATTAGAACTTCCGATAGAGGTCAATTTTTTTACATGGGGACACATTTTAGAGACTTTAAAATTGTAGCACCTACCTATTTTGTAATACTTACAACTTCAAAATTTTAAATGGCATTATCCCTTTTGTTATACTTCAAATGAAAGCTATTTTGACCGGAAATTCGGCTGTTTGTGTTTTTTAATTTTGAGTATTTTTATCTACGTCAACCAGTACCAGATCCAATAGATTTTCAGAACCAACTACACAGAGTGAGTTTAAAGTAACGCACAAAATTCCTAATTCTTTTATTTTTCAAAAATAAAAAAAATGCAAAAACAGGTAACTTAGCATTTTAATTGAGCTCCAATTTGACCTGACTGGATCAATCATGGCGGTCAAGATGGCGGCGCCATGACGTCATCACAGAATTTTTTAAATGGAACGATATCTTTTTTTGCATAATTAGAAGCTCTACCAAAAGGCCTTTACAACTACTTATTTTGAATATGTATAAACCAAACACGTAAATTTTTTTTTAAATCATCATTATAAAGTGAAGTATACAATTCATATTTCTTTTATTTTTCAAAAATTAAAAACATACAAAAACAGGGAACTTAGCATTTCAATTGGGCTTAAAAATGACGTAACTGAATCAGTCAGGGAGGGCGGCCAATATGTCGGCGCCATAATGTCATTATAGAATCTTAAATGGAACGATATCTTTTTTTTATCATTAAAAGTCTTATTAATAGGCCATTAGGCCTTTACTTATTTTGAATGTGAGTGAAGCAAACACAAAAAAAAATTAAAATTATAATTAGTCTAAAGTAAGGTAAAACATTCATATGAATTAGACGCTGTGACTGATCCATTTAGGTCAGAATTGAGCACCCTTAAAATAATAAGTTACCTGTTTGTGCATTCTTATTATATTTTAGAAAGATACCAAAAATATGAATATTATTACAAAAATTTCAAATTTTTTTCTGGGTTGGGCTCACTCACATCCAAAATAAGTAGCACAGTTGTAGAGGCCTATTAGTACAGCTTCTACTTATACAAAAAAAATTGTTTCGTTGTATTTAAAAAATGTATGATGACGTTATGGCGCCGCCATTTGATTCAGTTAGGTCAAATTTGAGCAGAATTAAAATGCTAAGTTACCTCTTTCTGTTTTTTTATTTTTGAAAAATAAAAGAATTACGAATTTTAAGCTTTACTTTAAACTCACTCTTATAAAAGTCACCTATGACCAAAATTGTAAATGCTGTTATAAGTGATGGATTTCCCAAAATAATGCAAAAAATCTTCAAACGTAAAAACGACAAAATTATAACTTAGGAAAACACGAAAATATAAAACACAAATTAAGACAAACCCTACACTTAAAGCAACTTTTTCTAAAAATGCAAAAAATTGAGAAAACTACTACAATTAAAAGATGTGACTGAGATGGCAGTACTCAAAAACTACAGTAGTCATTGAATTTAAATTAAATAATCAACTTATTAATGAATTACCTTTTTTATTTCCAAGTAATTTAGCACCATGTAACTTTATAAAATAATATCCAAACTCAAAAAGACATGCACTGCCTAATTTCTGGTCAAAATTTCTTATACTTAAGGTATCACAAAAGGGGTAATTTTATTTAAAACCTTGAATTAGTTGTTCGTATTATAAAAAGGGTTGGATCTTCAACTTTTAAAAGTACATTAAAAAGTGTTCCTCTAAAAATAAAAAATCACCTGCCTCGGTATTTTTTAATTTTTGGTTTGTTTTCTGAAATAACCAGGTTGACTGATTTTTGGAAAAAGCACCTTTTATTGGGAAGCATTCAATGCGCTGTGCTCTTTTGCTACATTGGCTTCGGATACTGCATTAAACATCTTGGGGTGGCTAACATCCAGATTTGCGAGTCTGGAGGCTTTTTGCTCATCCATCCACCAGTTCTAATACTTAAATTAATATTGGAAGGCATTTAATGTGCTGTGCGCGTTTGCCACGTTGACGAGCTTCGGATACTGCGCTGAACGTCATGGGGTGGTTAACATCGGGAGAACATCTACAGTGTATATACATCAGCGACCGTACGCCCCCTATACGGCAAACCCTCGAACTAAACGTGTATGTTTTGAGATATAAACCGACTTTACGAAGCCAAGGCGAAAATGCGCCACGCGTGTCTGTGGATGGTACTAATGCTGGGGGAACGATTTATACACGTGAAAATTACGAAGCCCGAAGTCGGGCTGGGTAAGTAGGTGTCGGGCTTGGTATACACCGGAGAATATGCCTTTTTGGGCTTGGTAAAGGCGGTTAATACGTCTATCCCAAAAAGGCATATTCTCCGGTGTATACCAAGCCCGACACCTACTTACCCAGCCCGACTTCGGGCTTCGTAATTTTCACGTGTATAAATCGTTCCCCCAGCATTAGTACCATCCACAGACACGCGTGGCGCATTTTCGCCTTGGCTTCGTAAAGTCGGTTTATATCTCAAAACATACACGTTTAGTTCGAGGGTTTGCCGTATAGGGGGCGTACGGTCGCTGATGTATATACACTGTAGATGTTCTCCCGATGTTAACCACCCCATGACGTTCAGCGCAGTATCCGAAGCTCGTCAACGTGGCAAACGCGCACAGCACATTAAATGCCTTCCAATATTAATTTAAGTATTAGAACTGGTGGATGGATGAGCAAAAAGCCTCCAGACTCGCAAATCTGGATGTTAGCCACCCCAAGATGTTTAATGCAGTATCCGAAGCCAATGTAGCAAAAGAGCACAGCGCATTGAATGCTTCCCAATAAAAGGTGCTTTTTCCAAAAATCAGTCAACCTGGTTATTTCAGAAAACAAACCAAAAATTAAAAAATACCGAGGCAGGTGATTTTTTATTTTTAGAGGAACACTTTTTAATGTACTTTTAAAAGTTGAAGATCCAACCCTTTTTATAATACGAACAACTAATTCAAGGTTTTAAATAAAATTACCCCTTTTGTGATACCTTAAGTATAAGAAATTTTGACCAGAAATTAGGCAGTGCATGTCTTTTTGAGTTTGGATATTATTTTATAAAGTTACATGGTGCTAAATTACTTGGAAATAAAAAAGGTAATTCATTAATAAGTTGATTATTTAATTTAAATTCAATGACTACTGTAGTTTTTGAGTACTGCCATCTCAGTCACATCTTTTAATTGTAGTAGTTTTCTCAATTTTTTGCATTTTTAGAAAAAGTTGCTTTAAGTGTAGGGTTTGTCTTAATTTGTGTTTTATATTTTCGTGTTTTCCTAAGTTATAATTTTGTCGTTTTTACGTTTGAAGATTTTTTGCATTATTTTGGGAAATCCATCACTTATAACAGCATTTACAATTTTGGTCATAGGTGACTTTTATAAGAGTGAGTTTAAAGTAAAGCTTAAAATTCGTAATTCTTTTATTTTTCAAAAATAAAAAAACAGAAAGAGGTAACTTAGCATTTTAATTCTGCTCAAATTTGACCTAACTGAATCAAATGGCGGCGCCATAACGTCATCATACATTTTTTAAATACAACGAAACAATTTTTTTTGTATAAGTAGAAGCTGTACTAATAGGCCTCTACAACTGTGCTACTTATTTTGGATGTGAGTGAGCCCAACCCAGAAAAAAATTTGAAATTTTTGTAATAATATTCATATTTTTGGTATCTTTCTAAAATATAATAAGAATGCACAAACAGGTAACTTATTATTTTAAGGGTGCTCAATTCTGACCTAAATGGATCAGTCACAGCGTCTAATTCATATGAATGTTTTACCTTACTTTAGACTAATTATAATTTTAATTTTTTTTTGTGTTTGCTTCACTCACATTCAAAATAAGTAAAGGCCTAATGGCCTATTAATAAGACTTTTAATGATAAAAAAAAGATATCGTTCCATTTAAGATTCTATAATGACATTATGGCGCCGACATATTGGCCGCCCTCCCTGACTGATTCAGTTACGTCATTTTTAAGCCCAATTGAAATGCTAAGTTCCCTGTTTTTGTATGTTTTTAATTTTTGAAAAATAAAAGAAATATG
Organism: Tribolium freemani; assembly: GCA_939628115.1. NCBI lineage: Eukaryota > Metazoa > Arthropoda > Insecta > Coleoptera > Tenebrionidae > Tribolium > Tribolium freemani. The sequence continues at coordinate 21,439,032 of OW626785.1, forward strand.
AATTGTATACTTCACTTTATAATGATGATTTAAAAAAAAATTTACGTGTTTGGTTTATACATATTCAAAATAAGTAGTTGTAAAGGCCTTTTGGTAGAGCTTCTAATTATGCAAAAAAAGATATCGTTCCATTTAAAAAATTCTGTGATGACGTCATGGCGCCGCCATCTTGACCGCCATGATTGATCCAGTCAGGTCAAATTGGAGCTCAATTAAAATGCTAAGTTACCTGTTTTTGCATTTTTTTTATTTTTGAAAAATAAAAGAATTAGGAATTTTGTGCGTTACTTTAAACTCACTCTGTGTAGTTGGTTCTGAAAATCTATTGGATCTGGTACTGGTTGACGTAGATAAAAATACTCAAAATTAAAAAACACAAACAGCCGAATTTCCGGTCAAAATAGCTTTCATTTGAAGTATAACAAAAGGGATAATGCCATTTAAAATTTTGAAGTTGTAAGTATTACAAAATAGGTAGGTGCTACAATTTTAAAGTCTCTAAAATGTGTCCCCATGTAAAAAAATTGACCTCTATCGGAAGTTCTAATTTTTTGTTTATTTTCGGAGATATCTAGGGAGGGTTGTTTAAAAAAACACCCTCTAATGGAAGGCACTTAGTGCGCTATACAGCCAAATTCCTGGTCAAAGTAGCTTTCATTTGAAGTATCACAAAAGGGGTGATGTCTTCAAAATTTTGAAGAGGTTGTTTGTACTACAAAGGGGGTTGGTGCTAAAATTTTCAAAAGTACTCGAAAAAGTGCCCCCCTGTAAATATAAATTCATCTGCCTCAGAATTTCTGATTTATCTTATTGATTTTAAAGGTACATGGAACAAGTTTTAAAATGATTACATTCAAAATTTGTTTTAAACTGAAATAATATTAATATGAAATTTATTTATTGTTAAGTGTGTTTGCAGTTTTTTATTAGGCTCATTAGAACACTAGTACTGATATTCAACTAATAAGTTGAATATGATTATTATGATTATTATTATTATTATTATTATTATTATGATTATTATTAAAGTTGTATGAGGTATTTTTTGTTGTCTCACTATTTAATTCATGTTTATTTCTTGAAAACAGTCCTAACAATTTCGTCTCAAAGAAAACGTTTACGAGTTTTTTATTGGCATGTTTACAATTTGTGGTAATTTCGTGTGTCCAAAATTGTGAAAAATATCTCTGGTGCGTCTTACGAATCTTACACCAGGACATTTGCTAAAATGGGATGTCGATTATAATTTTCCCAAATTTTTCTTACTTTTTTGCAATTTCTTTAAAAATTATTTTTTTTACGATTCAGAAGGTTACAAGGAATATCTGTATCTAAAAATAATGTTTTATTGGTTGAAACCAGTAAGTTTTCGAGTTGTTGTTTATAATTTCTTTATCTAACGTTAAAATACAATTTACTAACAACAAATTACTTATCAATATTGCTTTAGGTGCTCAGGAAATTTCATTATCAAAACTTCATTTAATTCTTGTTTATTTGTTAAAAGCAAGTGAAAACTAAATCATTTCTTACGAAAAAGAAAGTTTACGTTTTTTAATGTCATGTATGTATTCAGTCTGATATAGTTTCGTACCTAGAAATTTTGAATAAATGTTTCTATAACATCTTGATAATTCTGCTCCATTTGATTTGCTGAAATGAGGTGTAGATTAAATTTTTTTTATACCTTTCTTGTTTTTTGATAATTGCATTTTTTTAAAGTTATATCGATTATAATAGATTTGTTTATTGATGTAATAATGTAGGTATTATTCAAGTAAAGTCAAAATTAATTACCATATTACTTTTTTTTAGAAACTTGTTATTTTTTTATTCTTTTTTAAAACTTTATTATTTAACCTTAAAGTACAATTTTCTAACAAGTTGCTAACTATAAAGCATAATCTGCTCACAGCAAATTTTATTACGCGATATACAGCGTTGGGCGAAAGTCTGGAACCAAGCGTTTTGTGTCTAAACTATGTACTTTACGAAAAAACTAATTAGTACATCATCAACTACTTTAAAAATGTGATGATTTTTCGAGAATAAATTTTTTCGAAATTCCTTTTAGTTTACGAGTTCTACAAAAAAATTTTTTTTTCAAATGGCACCCTACTATGGCGTTTTTTTTGGGAAAAGATTATGCCTTAGGAATTACATCTAAGTCAATAATATTGTTTTTGAACCAGTGGTTTTTTAAAAATAAATTATTAAAATTGCGGTCCGAACTCAATACGAAGATTTTTCGAATTTGGCCGAAGTGGTTGTATCTATGGATGTTTTTTATCCACTAATTTGATTCGTAAAATTTTTCGCAATTATAAACATCCATGGATACAACCACTTCGGCCAAGTTCGAAAAACCTTCGTAATGAGCTCGGAACGCAACTTTAATAATTTATTTAAGAAAAACCACTGGTTTAAAATTAATTTTATTAAAGTAGGATTTGGTTTTAGAGCTTAATCTTTTACCAAAAAAATCGCCGTAGCAGGGTGCCATTTGAAAAAAAATTTTTTTTTGAATAACTCGAAAACTAAAAGGAATTTCAAAAAAATTTATTCTTGAAAAATGCCCACATTTTTAAAGTAGCTGATGATGTACTAAATAGTTTTTTTGTAAGGTACATAGTTTAGGCACAAAACGCTTGGTTCCAGACTTTTGCCCAACGCTGTAGTATGATTTATCAATTTAAGATTTTTATTTTTTTGTAAGTTTTCTGTGATATTCTGAGGAGAAACGCCTCATTTAAGTTGCAGTTTTTTTCAGATAAGAAAAGCATCATCAATAAGAGTCATTACACAAAATAAAAAAACAAGTGCCCCTTTTTAATAAGGCTAGATCATAGATCATAAAGATAAAATCTTTTGTGTGTAGTTATGCTTAATTATTATTAATAATATTTATTCTTCGACACTGTCAGAATTTACGGTTTTTCTCCTGTGTAAGGCAGTTTTGACAACTGTTTGGCATTTCCTAATTCGAAACGTCAGATTACTTTTAACAGATTTAAGGCAATTTTAAGCCTTTTTGAGTCTAATTCGAAGAATAAAATGTTGTATTCAACTTGTTTTCGTGTAAATCGGTTCATTTATTTCACCTCGTGGATGATAAACCTCTCGCTATCACTCGACGTTTAACAATCCACTCGTGAAATAAAGCGTCCGATTTACACTCAAACTCGTTAAATAATATACTATTTTTTGATTATTTTTTTGTTATATTACATTACCGTTTTAATCTTTTTATACTTATCGGAAAGGTAATGGAGGGTACTATTTAAAACAGAAAACAAAACTGACCGTTGCCATTTAAAAATAATAATAATAACGTCATAAATAAATACATAAAATCAATCTGTTCAAAGATTTTTTGAAAAATGACCGACAACAAAAATATAAATTTATGCGTGGCTTTAAGCTTACCCTACGTAATTTGATAATTGGACATTTTTAACTTTAAGAACTTTTTGGCGAAATGCAATATGTAAGTCTTCACTTGTACTAAATAAATAAATTCAATAATAGTTATTTTTGCATTAAGGGCGTAAAAAGCTTTTATTTGTTTTACTGTGATTCACGACAAATAATGAATAATTATGTACATTTTGCACAATTTGTTACCAATTTGTCAAATAAATAATTTATCAAAGAATTATCAATAAATAAGAATGAAAATGGTAAGCGTCGATTACCAAAATTGTAACGAGTGGCAAACTTGTAAATGCGTAATATTGATTGCATCCAGAATTTGGTAAGCCTTATTTTATTATTCATGAATCGCCTTCTATTTAGCATTAATTTATCGAATTTTGCTATTTTATTTTTATTAAACTAGGTAAAAATTCATAACAATACAAACGAGAAGTTAGATAAGACATCATTACCACGTAATATATGAGTATACTAGAAATTAGACTGTAATAAGTACGTAAGTTACTGTTCCTACTATTATTTAGGTGCCCGAGGCTGAAAAATAATCCAAGCGGCAATTTAACTTAGTGAGTAAATATGGGCAACACTGTCGGGCTTCGTATAATGCGCAAAACATACAAACGGGACTCTCATAGTGGGTAAAACATAGTGGGCTTTGCAAAATGTGAGAAATATATTTTCAAATGTATGTTGAAAAAACTTACCCCTCTGCGGTTGCGCATAATAGTTTTTAATTATAGAATGCGTTTGTGCAGAATATACAGCTCTAAGTACAAAGGAAAGCCCGGGCTTCTTAGTGCCTATAGAACATACCGGGCTTGGTGAAGATAGCTGGGTATATAGACGTATTAACCGCCTTTACCAAGCCCAAAAAGGCATATTCTCCGGTGGATACCAAGCCCGACACCTACTTAACAAGCCCGACTTCGGGCTTCGTAATTTTCACGTGTATAAATCGTTCCCCCAGCATTAGTACCATCCACAGACACGCGTGGCGCATTTTCGACTTGGCTTCGTAAAGTCGGTTTATATCTCAAAACATACACGTTTAGTTCGAGGGTTTGCCGTATAGGGGGCGTACGATCGCTGATGTATATACACTGTAGATGTTCTCCCGATGTTAACCACCCCATGACGTTTAGCGCAGTATCCGAAGCCCGTCAATGTTAACCACCCCATGACGTTTAGCGCAGTATCCGAAGCCCGTCAACGTGGCAAACGCGCACAGCGCATTAAATGCCTTCTAATATTAATTTAAGTATTAGAACTGGTGGATGGATGAGCAAATTGCCTCCAGACTCGCAAATCTCGATGTTAGCCACCGCAAGATGTTTTGTGTAGTATCCGAAGCCAATGTAGCAAAAGAGCACAGCGCATTAAATGCTTCCCAATAAAAGGTGCTTTTTCCAAAAATCAGTCAACCTGGTTATTTCAGAAAACAAACCAAAAATTAAAAAATTCCGAGGCAGGCGATTTTTTATTTTTAGAGGAACACTTTTTAATGTACTTTTAAAAGTTGAAGTTCCAACCCTTTTTATAATACGAACAACTAATTCAAGGTTATAAATAAAATTACCCCTTTTGTGATACCTTAAATATAAGAAATTTTGACCTGAAATTAGGCAGTGCATGTCTTTTTGAGTTTGGATATTTTTTTATAAAGTTACATGGTGCTAAATTACTTGAAAATAAAAAAGGTCGTTTATTAATAAGTTCATTATTTAATTTAAATTCAGTAACTTACTTAGTCCAAATGACTACTGTAGTTTTTGAATACTGCCATATCAGTCACATCTTTTAATTGTAAGAGTTTTCTCAATTTTTTGCATTTTTCGAAAAAGTTGCTTTAAGTGTAGTGAGTTTAAAGTAACGCATAAAATTCGTAATTCTTTTATTTTAAAAAAATAAAAAAAGCAGAAACAGGTGACTTTGGATTTTAATTCTGCTCAAATTTGACCTGACTGAATCAGTCATGGTGGCCAATATGGCGGCGCCATGACGTCATCATAATTTTTTTTAAATACAACGATACAATTTTTTTGTATAATGAGAAGCTGTACTAATAGGCCTTTACAACTGTGCTACTTATTTTGGATGTGAGTGAGCCCAACGCAGAAAAAAAATTAAATTTTTATAATAATATTCATAGTTTTGATATCTTTCTAAAATATAATAAGAATGCACAAACAGGTAACTTATTATTTTAAGGGTGCTCAATTCTGACCTAAATGGATCAGTCACAGCGTCTAATTCATATGAATGTTTTACCTTACTTTAGACTAATTATAATTTTAATTTTTTTTCGTGTTTGCTTCACTCACATTCAAAATAAGTAAAGGCTTATTAATAAGACTTTTAACTATTAAAAAAAGATATCGTTCCATTTAAAATTCTATAATGACATCATGGCGCCGCCATATTGGCCGCCCTGACTGATTCAGTTACATCATTTTTAAGCCCAATTAAAATGCTAAGTTCCCTGTTTTTGTACATTATTAATTTTGAAACATAAAAGAAATATGAATTTTATACTTCACTTTATAATGATGATTTTAAAAAAAAATTACGTGTTTAGTTTATACATATTCAAAATAAGTAGTTGTAAAGGCCTTTTAGTAGAGCTACTAATTAAGCAAAAAAAAGATATCGTTCCATTTAAAAAATTCTGTGATGACGTCATGGCGCCGCCATCTTGACCGCCATGATTGATCCAGTCAGGTCAAATTGGAGCTCAATTAAAATGCTAAGTTACCTGTTTCTGCATTTTTTTTTATTTAAAAAAAATAAAAGTATTAGGAATTTTATGCGTTACTTTAAACTCACTCTGTATAGTTGGTTCTGAAAATCTATTGGATCTGGTACTGGTTGACGTAGATAAAAATACTCAAAATTAAAAAAACACAGACAGCCGAATTTCCGGTCAAAATAGCTTTCATTTGAAATATAACAAAAGGGGTACCTAATGCCATTTAAAATTTTGAAGAAGTTGTAAGTATTACAAAATAGGTTGGTGCTACAATTTTGAAAAGTCTCTAAAATGTGTCCCAGTCTAAAAAAATTGACCTGTGTCGGAAGTTCTAATTTTTTGTTTATTTTCTAAGATATCTAGGGAGGCTTGTTTAAAAAAACAACCCTCTAATGGAAGGCACTTAGTGCGCTATACAGCCAAATTCCTGGTCAAAGTAGCATTCATGTGAAGTATAACAAAAGGGATGATGTCTTCAAAATTTTGAAGAGGTTGTTTCTACTACAGAGAGGGTTGGTGCTAAAATTTTCAAAAGTACGAAAAATTGCCCCCCTGTAAATATAAATTCATCTGCCTCAGAATTTCTGATTTATCTTATTGATTTTAAATGTACATGGAACAAGTTTTAAAATGATTACATTCAAAATTTGTTTTAAACTGAAATAATATTAATATGAAATTTATTTATTGTTAAGTTTGTTTGCAGTTTTTTATTAGGCTCATTAGAACACTAGTACTGATATTCAACTAATAAGTCGAATATGATTATTATTAAAGTTGTTTTGTATGAGGTATTTTTTGTTGTCTCGCTATTTAATTCAAGTTTATTTCTTGAAAACGGTCCTAACAATTTCGTCTCAAAGAAAACGTTTACGAGTTTTTTATTGGCATGTTTACAATTTGTGGTAATTTCGTGTGTCCAAAATTGCGAAAAATGTCTCTAGTGCGTCTTACGAATCTTACACCAGGACATTTGCTAAAATGGGATGTCGATTATAATTTTCCCGAATTTTTCTTACTTTTTTAAAATTTCTTTAAAAATTATTTTTTTTACGATTCAGAAGGTTACAAGGAATATCTGTATCTAAAAATAATGTTTTAATGTGCTCAAATAAGGGCAAACTAAAATTAAAACTAAAAATATTTACGAAGTACGGCGTTCAAAATTCAAGCTGTTTTATTGGATGAAACCAGTAAGTTTTCGAGTTGTTGTTTATAATTTCTTTTTCTAACGTTAAAATACAATTTACTAACAACAAATTACTTATCAATATTGCTTTAGGTGCTCAGGCAATTTGATTATCAAAACTTCATTTAATTCTTGTTTATTTGTTAAAAGCAAGTGAAAACTAAATCATTTCTTACGAAAAAGAAAGTTTACCTTTTTTAATGTCATGTATTCAGTCTGATATAGTTTCGTACCTAGAAATTTTGAATAAATGTTTCTATATCATCTTGATAATTCTGCTCCATGTGATTTGCTGAAATGAGGTGTAGATTAATTTTTTTAATACCTTTCTTGTTTTTAATAATTGAATTTTTTTAAAGTTAATTCGATTATAATAGATTTGTTTATTGATGTAATAACGTAGGTATTATTCAAGTAAAGTCAAAATTAAGGACCATTTTACTTTTTTGTAGAAACTTGTTATTTTTTTATTCTTTTTTAAAACTTTATTATTTAAACCTTAAAGTACAATTTTCTAACAAGTTGCTAACTATAAAGCATAATCTGCTCACAGCAAATTTTATTAGGCGATATACAGCGTTGTGCGAAAGTCTGGAACCAAGCGTTTTGTGTCTAAACTATGTACTTTACGAAAAAACTAATTAGTACATAATCAACTACTTTAAAAATGTGATGATTTTTCGAGAATAAATTTTTTCGAAATTCCTTTTAGTTTTCGAGTTTTAAAAAAAAATTTTTTTTCAAATGGCACCCTACTGTGGCGATTTTTTTGGGAAAAGATTATGTCTTAGGAATTACATCTAAGTTAATAATATTGTTTCTGAACCAGTGGTTTTTTTAAAATAAATTATTAAAATTGCGGTCCGAACTCAATACGAAGAATTTTCGAATTTGACCGAAGTGGTTGTATCCATGGATGTTTTTATCCACTAATTTGATTCGTAAAATTTTTCGCAATTATAAACATCCATGGATACAACCACTTCGGCCAAGTTCGAAAAACCTTCGTAATGAGATTGGAACGCAACTTTAATAATTTATTTAAGAAAAACCACTGGTTTAAAATTAATTTTATTAAAGTAGGATTTGGTTTTAGAGCTTAATCTTTTACCAAAAAAATCGCCGTAGTAGGGTGCCATTTGAAAAAAAATTTTTTTTGAATAACTCGAAAACTAAAAGGAATATCGAAAAAATTTATTCTTGAAAAATGCCCACATTTTTAAAGTAGCTGATGATGTACTAAATAGTTTTTTTGTAAGGTACATAGTTTAGGCACAAAACACTTGGTTCCAGATTTTCGCTCAACGCTGTATATGATTTATCAATTTAAGATTTTTAATTTTTTATAAGTTTTCTGTGATATTCTGAGGAGAAACGCCTCATTTAAGTTGCAGTTTTTTTCAGATAAGAAAAGCATCATCAATAAGAGTCATTACACAAAATAAAAAAACAAGTGCCCCTTTTTAATAAGGCTAGATCATAGATCATAAAGATAAAATCTTTTGTGTGTAGTTATGCTTAATTATTATTAATAATATTTTTTTGATTATTTTTTTGTTATATTACATTACTGTTTTGATCTTTTTATACTTGTCGGAAAGGTAATGGAGGGTACTATTAAAAACAGAAAACAAAACTGACCGTTGCCATTTAAAAATAATAATAATAACGTCATAAATAAATAAATAAAATCAATCTGTTCAAAGATTTTTTGAAAAATGACCGACAACAAAAATATAAATTTATGCGTCGCTTTAAGCTTACCCTACGTAATTTGGTAATTGGACATTTTTAACTTTGAGAACTTTTTGGCGAAATGCAAAATGTAAGTCTTCACTTGTACTAAATAAATAAATTCAATAATAGTTATTTTTGCATTAAGGGCGTAAAAAGCTTTTATTTGTTTTACTGTAATTCACGACAAATAATGAATAATTATGTACATTTTGCACAATTTGTCAAATAAGTAATTTATCAAAGAATTATCAATAAATAAGAATGAAAATGGTAAGCGTCGATTACCAAAATTGTCTTTTTTTAATAACGAGTGGCAAACTTGTAAATGCGTAATATTGATTGCATCCAGAATTTGGTAAGCCTTATTTTATTATTCATGAATCGCCTTCTATTTAGCATTAATTTATCGAACTTTGCTATTTTGTTTTTATTAAACTAGGTAAAAATTCATAACAATACAAACGAGAAGGCAGATAAGACATCATTACCACGTAATATACGAGTATACTAGACATTAGACTGTAATAAGTACGTAAGTTATTGTTCCTATTATTATTTAGGTGCCCGATGCTGAAAAATAATCCAAGCGGCAATTTAACTTAGTGAGTAAATATGGGCAACACTGTCGGGCTTCGTATAATGCGCAAAACATGCTTAATATATACAAACGGGACTCTCATAGTGGGTAAAACATAGTGAGCTTTGCAAAATCTGAGAAATATATTTTCAAATGTATGTTGAAAAAACTTACCCCTCTGCGGTTGCGCATAATAGTTTTTAATTATAGAATGCGTTTGTGCAGAATATACAGCTCTAAGTACAAAGGAAAGCCCGGGCTTCTTAGTGCCTATAGAACATACCGGGCTTGATAAAGATAGCTAAGTATGTATATATATATATATATATATATATATATAATTAAAGTAGGCACTTTTGTGTCTTTGTGGTTGAAAAACTACTACAAACTGAGGGAAAAAATGTATTCTAATTGTATTTTACCATTCAAAACATCATTATTTGACCTTTCAGCTTGATTAATTATCACAATCGGCGTTTTCATCCAAGTTAAAAAACTGACAAAGCCTAGTACTTTAATTATAAATTCAAATGATCGCATGGTAGATCTCTATTAGCCCTAAAAAATAAAATAAATAAAATTTAGAAGTCACACGCCATAAGACCGTTTGATATCGAAAAAACGAGAACATTACAACTTTAAAAAACAAGAAGATCGTAATTTCATATTTTTGTAAACTCTATGTTTATTATTATAAATTTATAAACCACATCTACTTATTCATCGAAAGTATCTTCAAAAGCATCGGCAAATAAAGAAATTGTAATTCTTTTTATGCAAGTGTCGATCTCTTTTATTTTTGGAGTTTTTTTCATTTAACCGTTTTCTCATGTTTACTAAATTATTCGAGCACTTATTTCTTATTAGTAAAGGTCGGACCAAATATTAGTTTTTCGATCACAAAGACACAAAACCGCTTACTTTAATTATAAATTCAAATGATTGCATGGTATAAAAAAATAGTTTTTCTCCAACCGTCTTAAAACTTGACAATTCTAATACTATTTATGAAAGTTAAAATTGACGTTTTTGTAACTAAGAAAAACTAAAAGAAAAAGTTCGCGTTACTAAGACAAAGGGTCTATTTTAATCCGGTGGATTAAAAAATAATTATTTTTTACTAGGAAAAAAAAGTGACCCCAATATTTTTTAAATCATTTGCTACTGTTGGAGAAGAAATAACATGTTTTATTAGGATTAAAAGTGGTTTTGTGCCTCGCAATTATTGCATAACTCGGCTACGCTTCGCTTCGCCTCGCAATGCAAACTAATTGCTCGTCGAATAAAAATATAAATAAAAATAAAATAATATTTATTATTTATAAGGAATAATTGTAGAACAATTCAGAAAAAATTAGCAGGCATACAGAAAGAAATAAATTATTTAATAGCAAACGCTGATTTTTGTGTGTATTATTAAAATGCATTATTATTAGTTATTAGTGACTTATTAAGTTATTACAGTATTTACATTACATCCACATTACTTGAATCATCACAAACAACACTGTCTTCTAATATTTATTTCTTTTAAGGGTGGATTATACAATCGTCAGATAAACTCCGGATAAGTTATTCGTAGTATAATTACTATAGTTACAATTGTTACAACAATGTATTTTTTAAAATTTATCCCCAGGATAAACTTATCCGACGATTGTAAAAGCGGCCCTAGGTCCATAAAATTCTTCCAGAGATCTCAACACCGCGCCCAAAGGAACAGTAGTGTTTAACAGTTTATGCCGCGTGACGTCATCACGCTCAAGGCGGGACCGCTGTCAAACCGGCAGACAAAAAAGCTTACAGTGGAGTCCGGTTATCACGAACCCGCTTTATAACGAACTTATGGATATAACGTACTATTTTACAAGCACCGAAAATCTTCCCATAAGCTCAATGTATTTTTTTACCGGATATAGCGAACCCGCTAATAACGAACTTCCGGATATAACGAACTAAATTTGACTTAAAATATGACGCAATTTTCCGGTTATAACGCACTTTTCACCGAATTTTGAAGAATATGTTGAGGTTGATAATGACAAAGCAGCAAGAGAAGTGTTAACTGATGAATAGATTATATTATTATAAAAAATGTGTTTTTAAACATAATTACAGTGTGAATTTGATAGTTGTGCAAATATTTTATGATAGTAGAACTCAAAAAAGTCAAAATAAATCAACTTGCTTTATGCGAACTCTTACTAATTTTAGTAGGTTTTGAGATATAGAGGGTACAACCTCCACTTCAGCGTCTAAAAATTCGTCAAAAAACACAATATCAAGTAGGTTTGCATTTTTTGAGTACTTTATTTCAAAGTTTACATGACTAATAGGCGGTGACATTTGAGGAAATGACATTCAGTACTCTGTATTATTTTCGCCAAAAAAAATCGGTGCCAAATTTTTACATTTTTACAATTTTTTTTATGGACGTGTCTTTCTGTGGCTGTTTTTGCTCTTTACAATATTTGCACAACTACAAAATTCACACAGCGGTATACACATAAATGTTTCCCAAACGATTCATGTTTTTTTTTACAATAGATACTTATTTATTTCGTTTTATTTCATATGTAAAGTAAAAATAACTGCTAAAAACACACTTTTTTTTAATTTACCGCTTATAGCGAACTTCGGATATAACGAACTGATTTTGATGCATTTTCAGAGTTCGTTATAACCGGACTCCACTCCACTGTATATTGTTGTTATTTTAAGTTATCGAATTAATTTTTTTGCATTTAATTTCTTGATTTATTATGTTGATAATAAATAATAACGTTTTGAAAAATTCCTCATTCCGCCTGGGAATTTCGTAAAAAATGCATTGAAACAGATTCCCTACTTTGTTTCGTTGTTATGTGTAGTGCGTCAACAACTGTCATCAACTACCAAGAGTGTGAAGTTAAGAACAGTTAACAATGACAATTTTTAAACGCAAGGACAACGAAACACGAACTAAATGAACCAGTGGAGAAAAACGCAACTAACCAAAGCTCGACAGGGAGGATACAATAAAACAAGATAATTATGCAAGGGATATTTGATATTTTGAAGTTTTGCAAAACAATTTACCCTCAAGAGCAGGATGTGTCAAATGTTTCGCGCAAACTGTAGCGCTCTGCGTTAACGTTAACGGAAATCACTTGAACTTGACAAATGCCCAGGCGAGAAAAAGTGTCATTCTGTAGGGGAGTTTCACGTGAAGCGGACAACTCATAAAAATGGGACAACCTGAAATTCGGTTACAATTGTTCCCCTAAAAGGTATGAATGTAAATACGTGATGATTTTTTTGTGAACGACTTATTTAAAAAGTTATTGACTTCTAAAAATTGACCAAATATTAAGCGTAGCGTTCGTGTAAACTGTTTTTCTAATTAAACAGTAAATAGCAAAATATTTAAAATGGTACTTTATACAGAAAATTCACTGTTCATTTTACCTCCAAAATGAAATTTGAAATTTTGTTTGTGTAGAAAATCGGAAGTGAAGTTAAAATTTGAATTTTAGTAACTTGGACCACTTTTTTTTAAATTATCTTTATTTCAAAAAATAGCTTGAAGTAAATAGAATTTACACTATAAGTCGCAAAATGGGATCTCTACTCGTTTAGGAGATACAGTACAGAATACAGAATACAGAATTTTTTATTGCATATTGTACATAATTGAGAAGTAACTAAATGTAATTGTAATAAATGATTAAAAAAAATGAAATTGCAGAATACAGGATGTCCCAGAACTCGCGCCCCAGAGAAAAGGAGAGAAATCGTCATAAAAAGACGAATAAATAATCCTAATGACAAAATTTTCTATCTTCAACGGTATTCAAGAAGAGAACAGTTTAATTCAACCAATCATAGTTTTTTTAACCATCCAGGTTATTTCTCATAATTGTTGCTAGGTTGCATATTTTATTACCTTTCCAATAAATTGGTTGACTATGAAACTTTCGAGAAACGTCAGCAAACGTCAGTGTGAAAATTTTAAGAGCACTTTAGTACCGCCATCTAGCTCAACTGTACTCTGTTTTCATGTGTTCTGCCGGGGATTATGTGGAAATGTTGATAGTTTAGGGAAAATGTGGATAGAGTGCAACTAGTGCTAGAAAGGCGGCAACGGGAACGCTTTCCTGAAGGGAATCATCCCTATCACAAAGTGATTCTCAATAATGCTATCTCACGAACAAGGGAAACACGTCAAGTTGTACCAAATAGATAGGAGATCGGTGTGGTGCTCGCAAGTTATGATAAACGGCCAAAGACTATCAATATTAAATATAAATAAAACCGAATCATCAAACTTTCGACTTTCATCCCCATTATCATCCCGAATTAAACATAATTTTTGTATACAGTGATGTTTTTTTATTAGTATACATTGCCCTAAGTATACAGTTAAAAAAACCGAGTCCATTTCATTGTTACTATGACTATTATTGTGGCGGGTTTTTGAGTTTTTGGGTTTCAAATTTTTATGTGGTTTAGATTTGAATTTCTTTTGGTCGAGCGGTGGCCCGCTAACAGATCGATTAAATTTGTTTATGCGTAGAAACCTCAGCCAAAATTTGTGAGATCAATCAATTTCTAGGGAGAGAAATATGCAGTCCAAATAATACTCGAATAACTTTAAAATTAATATATTAAAGAAAATAAATAGTTAACATATGATCGTCGGAAACTGAAACGTTATCTACAATATGCGATGGTCTACAAACAAAGTGGAATCCTTGGAACTACAATAATGGTCTCGAAAGACAGAGCGAAACATAGCGATGCTCTTGGTACAATTTATAACAAGAATTAATTTGAACATGTTTTCGTCAATTGACGCAATAATCCTAAACGCATTTAAACAAATAATTTTTCGATATTTAATCAACTTCCGACAATTTTCTGTTAAAATACTACTCTAGGTAACAAATTAAATAAATTCTTTAAAATAGCAAAATAAGTAAAACAAAATAAAGTCATTCGTTGGAGTTCGTGGATGTGCAGCTAGAGACCAAATAAACATGATATTATTGCTTTATCGCGTCGCGAGAGATTTTTATAACGCGTGCCTTTAGGTTTCAAATTCATCCCGGCCCGGTATCTTTAGTTCATCGTATTCATTACTGGATTACAATACATAATCGTATAAAATAGGTCAAAACGCATTTTTTCATATTTTTACAAACTGAACAAAATTTTGTACGGCATAGTAAATTAAAACAGTGGGGCAGGCAAAATATCAAATCAAAACTTACAATTCATAGTTGACTCTGGGTCTGGCACTTTAGAACTTAGGGATAGCAGCTTGCTATCTTACAGCAACAAAGTACTACTTGGTGGTGCCGACTAAAGCAACTGACTACTGAATCTCCCTCTATCGCGTCTGCGGCTTCTTTTATATCTCTTAGATCAGGTGATCACCTATTAGGCGCCACTGTTGCACCCCAGCTAGTCACGTAGTCCCCGTTTCCCACGACCAAAACATGAGTCATGTCTTCGTCATATCTCCCATAAAATTTTATGGCAAAAATAGTTAGCTCCCCTGTGGAGTTTGAAAAATACGCTTACTAGAATACGATAGCAAATCGCATTCCCAGGAATGTTATTGCGAGCCCCGTTCTTGGAATGAAATTATCCCTCCAATTTGGTCTCCTTACATTACCAATTAAAAGTCAATACATTCGAAAAAATAACAAGGGCTTTTTAGCCCACTACAACTACTCCCCCCTTTACTGAAAAACATGGGTTTTAATAACCCATGTCTTTTCGAACCTACTTCCTAGCTTATTCTAATCTCCTGTACTTTCCTACTTGAACTCTTATTTCACATACTCATTAAAAAGAAACTTTTAAACTTACACTTGGTTCAAATAGCAAAATTCAGAGATGTATGGCTTACATAAAAATCATTTAATGGACATAACTCAATGGATAACATTACGGAATAAATAAATGACCTTTTGTTAGCGTAGCCTTTACTTTGATTCCTCCTGAATTTTCGGTAAGCGAATCTTATTGTTGGGTGTTGAATGACGGTGTAGTTTACTTGTTCCTTGGACAACCCTTGGAGAAGTGACGATAATCGATGTAAACGTTGGTGGTGGTGGCATGCGAGGGACATCATAGATGGTTTCATTTGTGGATTGAGACACCGGTGAACCCACGGTGTCCAGAAGTATAGCTTCTTCTAAACAGTGGTTGGAAATGACAGACTGCTCCCTCTTTTTATGTCTATAACAAATTACACGCACAAACATGACAATTATTATGTAGCACAATACTATGGCCGACATAACCAGCCACAGCAATGGTCTTATGAATGTGTCGCTTCTAGGTTTTTCTTGATTCGAGGTCTCATTAGGTTGTTCACAGGCGTGGTAATACTGCAAACTTCTAGTAAAGTCGACTCGCTGACGTGATGGATTTTGTTTAATAGCTACGAATTCGTAGATATAGCCACACATTAGGTAGATTAATATAGGAAGGCTTCGGGTATGAATGCTTCCCTCTTGGATTCTGTTGTTGTCCTTCTACTTTATCGTCCATTGTCCCAAGAAATCTTCATTACCGGTTACCACGGTTACATTTACCAAACCACGACCAACTGTATCAATCTCCGCTTGCTTCGCTTCTCTCGCCATACCACTCGGTTAAAAAACTGTTCCGATCTAGTAACCGAGATGGCGTTCGGCACGTGCTGCCCCCAAATTATTTGAAATTTGAAGGTGTCAAATTCAAAAAAAAATTTTCGAATTATAATTTTAATTTGAATCAAAACTAGTGTTACCCCACCGTATAATAGGGCCCCATACACGAGCAGATAATCTGTCGAATCTGATACGTGGCAAGCCAAATTCGTAAAGATATCAGTGCGTTAATGGACAACCACGAGCCTGGTATGACTCGAAAGAAAAATTCGTACGAATCTAAAATGCCTAACCATAAGCCTGATATGGTTCGAAAGAAAATCCGTACGAATCTAATCTGCAAGCACTACTACCAGGACTGCCTAGCCAGATCTTTTAGCACAACTAAAATACCACGAGCCAGATCAGATCCGTCAGAAATGTAGAATTATTCTCCACTAACGAACGAATTTGATACTTCGAATCGAGTATGAAGATCTGATACGCGGATTTGGTATGTTAGTTAGTGGACCACGAAAGATCTGGCTCGTCCGATCCAAATCTGTCGAATCAGATCTGTACAGATCTGATCCGTCGGATAATCCGCTCGTGTATGGGGCCCTAATGGGAAAGAAATGTGTGATTTGTGGAAAAGAGGCTTCTTTTCGTTTGTATCGTCGTCTGCGACGATTTGTATGAATATTATTTTTCAAGAGATGAGTAGATGACACTAATGACACTAACAAGACAGGTAAATTATAACCTCGAAGTACCACTCTGACTTCTGACCTGACGTCTGACATTATTTTAATTCACATACTTGTCACTTGGGTGCTCTACCTGCCGAACTTTCGTTTCCAAGGTCAAGAATTTGGTTTCTTATGGACCAATCGACAAGCGGTATGGCCGTATCGGAGAGAAGCGTAGCAAGCGGAGATTGATACAGTTGGTCGTGATCAAACGAGATGCTTCATTTACTGGTGTTACCACTGGATACCAATCAGCATATGCGGTTTGCTGTACCCCTAGGCCCATATCTTCGTGCCCTTTTTCTAACCCGTTTATTGAATCTATTAAGGTTTTGATCTGTTACACGTCTACCCCTCTGCTCAACAAAAGATCAATGATTTTTAAACTATATTATAAAACTAACTTTACTGATCCGTTATATAAAATAAAATATTAAAGAAAACTCATCTTAAACTTAAAGAAAATCCGTATTCATTGCCAGGTTCAACCTGTTTTGTACATAAAATGACTAAATTAGTAATAGAATATAAGATGGTTGCACGTCATTTCAAAATTTGTATATTCGCGGGAATTTCGTGTAACCGATTCACAGATTGGTCCCTATTGGTTGGTGACACTCCCACCACCCCATTGGGGTACCGATAGGGATGATTCCCAATAGACAATCATCAATTCGTGTTCAACCACCAAGGGGATCACCTCGCAGTGCATCGGTACTAGTGATCCTCAAATCGTGGTGTCGTTGTGTCCAGAGGTACCATCCTGACGGACGGTCTATCTCCCCCCATTGCCGGGATCACCTTGAAATTGGGTAAGTCGCCAATTTAGGCCTAATTTGTGAATCCCGTCTTCGCCCCGCCGACCACATAAGGTAGGCTTACTCCTCGCGAGTCAAGTGCCCTGGTGGTCAACACAACTGTTAATGCCAAATTTACCTTTTTATACCCATGTTTTGCTATTATGATTTGAATTTAACGGCGCTTGGGATGAATTTGAAAGCGTGGGATATAATGTAGCGGGCGCTTGATTTTCAGTACGAGCCTGAGGTTGCTGAATAGTCAGCATCTCATGCTCACTTTTACTATTTTCGGTAGACGTTCCTTGATTCGGGGATCTCATATGTCTCTCTACTGCTTTTTTATGTCTCAAATGTAAAAACCATAAGGTTAAACTGTCCCAGCAACTAGCTAGGAGCTTGACGGTCCACCCATAAGTACGATGAATAGTCACGGCATTAATAACAACCTCAATTATCCATTTAACAATTCTCCAGGCCACATACAGTCCCATCAATCCACTGGTCAGATTTCCCAACCAACTAAACCATCCCCACATTTCCTCCAATGTGGAACTAGCCAATTTTTTAAGCTCTTCGGTGTCAAATATAGACAGGACCGATACTCCCTGAGAATACACAGTTTGGCCCAACGCCTTTCGTGCCAAAATGTTTGTGATGGCCTGCCTCTCATAACCGAATAACATAGCTCTTTAAGCGTCTCTTATT
This sequence comes from Tribolium freemani, assembly GCA_939628115.1. Lineage (NCBI taxonomy): Eukaryota > Metazoa > Arthropoda > Insecta > Coleoptera > Tenebrionidae > Tribolium > Tribolium freemani. The sequence goes on from OW626785.1 coordinate 21,457,593, forward strand.
TCCTGTGGGGTGTACAACCCTCCAGTTCCAAGACTCTGTATGGAATTAAATGGTAGGTGCCCCTCGGTGTCCACTGAAAGTGTGATGGGTGTTGCGAATCCATTGCCTGGATTGGGATTAAAACTTATCCATCGGTTGTTGATGTGATATATTGGTGGTATCAAAGAGTTGCATTCAACCTCCTCCGCATATCGTTGTAAAATTCTTGTTATAGGTGACATATAATAGCTTTCATTATTGACTTTAACTGGCAACTCCATCTTCTGCCAACAACCTTCTTCTTTTCGTATTTCAACCACCCTCGGCACACACTGAAGGATATACAAAGCCTCTCCTGCTACCTTTCCTATAAATCTTAGCTGTATTTTACTAAAGTACTGATAACATTTGGCGACAATGGTGCCAATGCTAGGCGGTTCTTCAAAATTTCTTTTCTCAACAAGCATCTTCGATGTACGGTGTGTGCAAACGTTTGACCAATTGTGGTCTTTAATGACTGTTCCATGTATAAAAATTTTGAGTTCATATAAGTGGTCAAATCAACATTATCAGCCGAGACTCCTTGTTTCCAATTATCTGTTTTCAGTCCAGGGTCTGGTGTAACAACCAATAATCGTGGATGTTCCGTTTGCCAAATTCGTGTTCCACACAGCCGATTTTTTAATTAAAGACAAAGCGAAAACTTTGTCTCCCTGTTCTACCACCAAATATTGAGTAGGGCTTGGAGAGGTAATTTGGTTATTTGGTGCACAATTCTCCTTCATAGAGTATCGTATAGCGTTTACAATCAGGCAAGGCGACCGGGTTCCAGACCGTTTCTCCAACAATGGTATCGATACAATATCCTCCTAGGAATGAGCAATTAACTCCCCCCTTGAGATTAATTTCGTCATGGTCCAAATTCAAGGTGGCAAAATAATCGTGAACCGTGATCTTTACTGAAGCTGTGACGATCACGTTATCCCAGGTATTTCCATTTTCCGTATAACTTGTCCCTTTACAATCCCCATCAGCGTCTATTGATTCAGCAATTGTTACTGAACACCCTCGTGTACTGTTAGGAGTCAATCCCGAAAAGATATGCCCGTAAAATCCCCTATATTCCTGGTGTGTATGTATTTCCAGACAGCCATCCTTACCAGCCTTATGCAAATATGTATATAAGGACTTCGAGACAGCGCTGGTGTGGCTGAACATTCCACATCTAAAGGTGAGGCGTGTTACCTCTATCGTACATGTTTTCACGTGGACCTTCTCGAACTGGTTCTTCTGGATTACCTGAATCGATCTTTTCTCAGTGGCATACGCAAATCGCGGATCCAGGCAAGGTGACACATCGTTGAGGGATATCCCCGTTATATTGGTTGAAGCATTCTGACAGTTATAAGCAATCAATGGCGTAGTGCCGCGGATCACGGCTCCCAACAGCAACAGCAATCCAAAAATTCGATAGCCTGCAATGAGGAAACACCCCCTTTAAACATCTCGCCAAATCTGTGGTTCTCAACTTATATTAAGTGGATAATTGTTATTTTAGCATTAGCTATATTCTACATATGTTTACGTAGCACCCAAGGAAATTCGGGCGCTGGTCCTTGACTTCGGGTGTGGTAAGAATGTGATAGTTCTTCTGGTTCCTCTGGTTCCTCCGGCTCTTCTGGTTCCTCCTTTTCGCTTGTTATTCCCGTTTCATAGTCAAATTCATCATCCCATTCTAATCCGGTTAATGTGGAGGTGTCGGTAAATTCTTCCACGTTATCATTTTCCTGATCTCGAAAATGGTACCAAATACTCAAATCGTAGTGCTCAGGGACCTCGGGTGGCTCATCATCATCATCATTATCTTGTTCTTTCTCATTATTTTCCTTCTTTACAGAGCTTTCTGGATCCTCTTCGATTTCCTCCACTTCCTCTTCGTTGTTACTTTTCCATGGTATGAAACGGTCGGCGTGAACGAGCATTTCTTTGTTTCCCCCAATTTCTTTAATTCGGTAGTTGACTGGTCCCGTTTGTGCTGTTATTCTAAAGGGTCCCTTCCACTTGGGGTAGAATTTGGTGGCTAATTTTCCTCCTTTTGTTGTTGAAGTATACAAGTATACCCGATCACCAATTTTAAATTCCTGGAGCCTCCTTTTTTGATTAAGGCGATCTCCCCTCTCCTGATTTGTGAATTCCAGATTATAGGATGCATTCTGTAGTGCTTTTCGAAATCGTGCCATCAGTTCCTCTGGGTAATATTCATCGACATTGAAACGAACTCTATCTGGCTTAATAATAGAATGGAATGGTAATTCCATCTCTTCCATACATCAGGAAAAACGGTGACTCCTTCGTAGACTCATGTACTCTATTTCTATATGCCATCATAACGAAAGGCAACATCTCATCCCAATCATCATTCTCATCAGTAATGTAGTGGGAGAGCATTGTCTTCAACACATGGTGCATCCTTTCTATAACCCCGTTGGTAGTTGGGCGATAAGGACTTGTTTGAATTTTCTCAATAGCTAATCTTTTGCAAATGTCCTGAAATAACTCCGATACAAATTGCGCTCCGCAATCCGTCAAGAGAAATCTCGGAGCTCCATGACGTAGGACAACGTTATTCACAAAGGCTTTTCCAACTGTTTCAGCCCTGATGTCTAGGAGGGCCACGCATTCGGGATATCTAGTTAGATAATCCATACAAGTCAAGATGTATTTGTGGCCACTGCTAGTTAGATTTAATGGTCCTACGATGTCCATGGAAACAAGTCCAAAAGTGCACGATGGTACTGGCATAGTTTGAAGTTCTGACGGTCGTTTATAATGATTTTTCCTGATGTTGCATGAACCTTCACAATATTGTCGAACCGCTTGTGTCATTCCTTTCCAATAGAAATCCTATTTAATAAGTTCTAAAGTCTTTTTTCTGCCACCATGCGCCATAAAGGGAGAGTCGTGGTACAATTAAATAATTTTTCTCTGCATCCGTTTTGGTACCACTAGCCTGTCTTGGCGTTCGTCTTCAATTGGCTGTTTGTAACACAGTCCGTTACGTGCCTTATAAAAGCCTTCCTGCTGTATTAGTGCTCTAACTTCAGGGTCTTCCTCCTGATTTTTCTGAATTTCTTCTAAGTCATAAATTATTGGTGCACATTCTGGTTCTGGATCAGCCTCGTTAATTAATCCAACAGTCATTTCGTCTTCGGGATAATGTAGTCTTGTAACTGCATCAACATGATGCCGCTTTCCTGGTCTGTATTCGATATCAAAGTCATATTCCGCAAGACTTAAGGCCCACCTCACCAATCTAGAACTGGGATCTTTAATGGTTAATAGATATTTTAGCTGTCGGTGGTCAGTGATAATAGTGAACTTCGCTCCCGTCAAATAACAACGGAAGTATTTGACCGCCCAAACAATTGCTAAGGCTTCTCGCTCGATGGTACTATATCGTGTCTCGGCATCCTTTAAACAACGACTTGCGTAACAGATTGGATGTTCAATATCATATTTTTGTGACAATATTGCGCTAATGGCAATTCCCGAAGCGTCCGTAGCCAAAATAAAGGGTTTCCTAAATTCCGGGTACTTTAGAATTGGTGGTGATGTTAAAGCTTGCTTTATTAAATTGAAAGCCCGATCCTCTTCCTCCCTCCATTGGTACTCGTGGTCCTTCTTGGTAAGTTCAGTTAATGGTTTTGCTATCGCCGAAAAATTTGGAATAAAACGTCTATAGAAACCACATTGTCCCAAAAATGCCCTAACCACCTTTGGAGTTCTTGGTATGGGATAAGCCTCCACAACTCGCGTCTTTTCTGGATCGGTTTTCACTCCATCTGCTGATATAATGTGTCCCAAATATTTAGCTTCTCGAATAAAAAAATTACATTTAGTTGGTTTAAACTTTAAATTTGCTTTTCGCATCCTGTCGAAAACGTTCCTAAGTCTTTTTATATGTTCTCTGAAATCTTGTGAACTGAATACGATCACGTCATCCAGGTATACCAAGCACTCGTTACCAACAAGTCCCGAAAATACGGAGTACATCAACCTCTGCCATGTACTTGGTGCATTTCTCAATCCCATTGGCATTCTTTTAAATTCATAATGACTGATAAGTGCTGAAAGCACTTATCTCCCGATCTTTCGGATGTAATTCTACCTGGAAATAGCCACTGGCCATATCCATTATAGAAAACGAAAACGCTCCCGACAGTTGATCGAGTGTTTCTTGGAGAACTGGCAGGGGAAAGAAATCCGGTTTTGTTATTTTGTTTAATTCTCGGTAGTCTATACACAATCTAAATTCAGGTTCCTCCCCTGGATGTCGTTTCTTTTCAATTAAGATCACCGGAGCTGACCATGGCGAGGCACTTTCTTGGATAATATCATTATTCAAAATTGTTTGAATCTCTCTATCAAGAATTTCCCGCCGATGGAATGGTACTCTGTAGGGTCTCTTCGAGATTGGTGGTGAATTTTCAGTAATTATTCGATGTCTAACCTCAGTTGTGCATGTTAATCTCTGATCCTGGGTCCTGAACACATCATAATATTCTGCTATAAGATCCTCGAAAGCCTTTGTTAATTCATTAGCATCTCTTGGATAGTTTATTATTTTCAACAACTCCTTCTAATATTAACATTCTGTTCTTCTTCAAGGTCATATTCCTCCACTGCGTGAGCAATTCTAACCACATCTCCCTGTTTTAGTTTAAATGGTCTTTGTTGTACATTTATTATTTCGATAAACAAATATTCTTTGTTCCTATTAAGAGCTCTTGCAGTCATTAGTCCAGGGCACTGGTTTAGTGGTGGCTCTATCAGTATTACTTCGGCGTCCATTTGATCACTCATTTGACCAATACAAATTGCTTTTGTGCGGGCAGGTATTTTAACATCTTCACATAATCTTATTTCAAACTCCCTCGCTGTTTCCTTAAAATTTCCCTTCTCATTGTCGATATTAAATTCCAATGGTGGGGGTTCATCCTTTTCCGGGTTACGGCCGGTTCCGGAAAACGAAAGACCTCCTGAGGTGGCGAAGCCTATATCTTCACCAAAGTCAATTAAGTCTCTTTCAACTTCCTTTTCATTGACTTCCACCATGGTAGCATAATTAATAATATTTTCCGATCCGTGATCCTTAATTTTTTCGATGCGCATCATTTTTTTCCCGGAGTCGGTCAGAAAGCCTTTTCGCTTCCCTCTTCCGCTCACATTACCCTCCATGTCAGTGTCGGTATCATTCAAGCCCCCAAATTGTACCTTCCGGAAAGTCGTGTCTAAAGGTGTCCACCGATCACCGCACCCCTCTGAAGTCTCAATATTCCTTACTCCTCGCTTTTCAGCAAGGGGCGCATTGTGGAATCCCCAGTCATCAAAATCCTTCTTTAATTCCCGTGACAGGTTCCCTAGTTCTTGATAAATGCTGACCCCTTCGGCCAGGGGGTGTACCTGCCCCCCATTATTTTCTAAGATCCGTAACAGGCCCCTGCGTTCTTGATTAAAGCTGACTCCTTCAGTCAGAGGGTGTGCCTGCTCCCCGTATTCTTTATTTTTCATATCAGCGAAATTGTCCTCGGCGGTACCTGGGAGACCAGCCGTTCGATCCCTTGCTGTCTCCTCCAGGCCATTTTCCCCGAAGAACTCAACAAGTCCTGCCCGCATTTCACATGGTCCTTCATTAGTATCAATATCCTCCTGTTCAAGAGGAAATTTATGTTGCATAATTTCTATTATGCCCTCCGACCAATAAATATTGGCCTTAACTTGTCTTAAAAATTCAATTCCCAACAACATCATGCCCTTAAATTGAATATTATTTTCCACCACGACAAAATCATGTTGAACCTTCGTGGTCTCGTCGAGGTATATTTTTAATTTTATTTGTCCCACGTTACTGATAAGAGCGCCCTGAACATCCCGCAAAATAACATTACTTTCTTTAATTAATTTCCGTTGTTTTATTTTTAAACATGAGTATTTAATTAGTGAAACATCTGATCCCGTATCTATTAACGCTTTTGCATCAACTCCTTCGATATTTAACATAACTGAATTCAGTTTGGGACCTAAATTAATTTTACACACTCGGGGTTGATAAACGGAAGTATTTCTATTTAGTTCCAATTTGGGGCCGCCACCCGGGTGGACTGGGGCACGGCCCTCCTGGCGTTTAAATGGTTGGACCCCTGCCCGTTAGGGTTGTCCCGATTATTGTTATCTCGGTTATTTTGCGTCTGTCTGTAGCAATCCCGTCGAAAATGTCCCAAGCGTCCGCAGTTGAAACAAGCCCTACATTGACTTTTCACATGCCCTTGACGTCCACATCCGTAACATTTAAATTTTCCTTTTTGTTGTGTTACATGGGGCTTATATTCCTTTTTTAATGGAGGCCGTTCACGTTTCATTTCTACACTCTGATCTTCGTTATCTTCGTTTGTTATCGCTCGCTGCAGTGTTTCTTTCTTCACACGCGCCTCGATCTGCTCTTCTCTTAGCGCAACATCAACCGCTTCTTCAAATTCAGCAGGGTTGGCTGACAAAACCCTTTGTTTAATAGGCATTAACAATCCCTCCATGAATTGGCCAAGGCATTCAGCCCTCAATTTTTCACGAGCCCACTCATTCGGCAGATCTCCGCAACGTAACCGCTCCGCGTATTCGGTGACGCTTTCCCCGACTCGTTGTTTACATACGCGAAATTGATGCAAAACCTCGACCGGCGGTAATTTTTTTTCAAAGCGATTCAGTAGGGCCGTCTTTAATTTCTGCCAGGTGCATTGAGGGTCACGCAAATCCTCATTCCACTCAACCATTCGTCGAGCCGCCCCCTGGAGCTTTATACGCGTGATTTTAACTTTTTGCAAATCATTTAGATGTTCCAAAATCGCAACATCCTCAACGTAGCCCAAAAATGTTTTTTTCTACTTTTGTTTCGTACTGAGGTCATTACGATACGCCATTTGGGTTTCGTAATATCCAACGGAGTGCTATAATAATTACACTAAAAACCAGGGTAATTTAGTTGGAAAATGATGGCAACCTAGTTTTTTGACAATTATCTGAGAGAAGTGTCAGTGTCAATTGTCACCTGTTTCAAGTGATAATTTAATCAAATGAATCAATTTCGAACCTTTAGAGGCTTTTGTACCAACCCTGATACGTAGTCCCTTCGAACACCTTTCGAGTAGTGTACAAACATGACTTCAAAAGCCAGTGCAAGTGAGTAATTTGAGATCCCATTCTCCTTAGGCCAATGTTCAAATTCCGCGTATTTGCCACAAAAGCCCGTATTCGTTGAGGGGCAGATAGATTGCAAAACGTCTTGGACACTTTCAGAATACATTTTACGAATAAACTAATGACGATCCAAATTATTAATTTAATTTCATGATCCACGCAAATGCTGTCAACTGCCACAAAATTCCCTAAATTTCGAAATTGATTTTTTTTGTTAAAAAAGGTGCAAAGTAGAAAAAATAGTGTATGATATCTCGTTTATAAGGCATTTTGTCGCACTTACTCCATTATGGCACTCCTCGCTGCGCTCGTCGTGCCCCAATTCCGTGCGTGCGACAAAATGCGTCTTATAAAACTCGTATCATAATATACTATAATAGAACCCTCCCCATCAAATGTTGGAATCAATTGTGATGCCACCGCGGCCGCTCCCAACTGCATTTGAGGCTGCCGGTCCCTATTTTGACGTTGATCACCCTCCGGCGGAACTTCGTCTCCGTTAGGCATTTTTAACGTCTACCGTACGATTGGTCCTCTTTCAGCAACAAACAAAAGTCCGGCAAAAACCCGCACAACCTCGAAAACTATCGCGTTTAATTGTAAGCTCTCTATGATACTTTTCCTCGTTCCTTTTCGAAAATCAGCAATCTGAAAAGAGGGGGTGCATTACATACTGCAACAACCCCATTTACGAAATCTGCCTGCCGCCGACCCTTTTATTTATTTAAATTTACAGTATTGCACAATTTTAATTAAGACGAAGAAACCCGAGCTTAGACACGTTGGTCTATATAATCGCGCCAAACGAAGGAATCCTTCAAAGATTCCATATCAACCGTTTAACAACCATTGTGGCGTGTGACCCTTCCCACGAACTTTTCTCATCAATAATGCGTAAGTACGAAATTTTTATCTTCTTTATTCCCGATATAAAATTTTGATCAATCAAATATCGCCAATTCTATGATCCTTGCACAACCCAAAAGAAATTTTTATGCATTTTTCTTTTAATTACTAAAAATATATTTTTTTACAGCTCCCGCGACGATTGTTTTGTACACCGGACCTCCTCCTTTTTTGGCGGATCTGGCCATGATGGCCATACCATCATACCTTTGGGAGGGTCTAACCCTCCTTATAGGGCTAGCTCAACCCAACGTGCCCAGACCACTCCCAGGCCCCAACGTCGTGTACTTTGGAGTCTTTGCCTTTGAGTGGACCATGGATCTTACGGGAGTAGCCGTGACAGTATGGATGACTTAATATTTTATATGTTAACATAATATTTTATATCTATTGTTCAAAATAAGGCCTTTTTAAATAAAATTTTGTATCACTAGTCCCTTAAAATTATGTTCTTTCTTTCTCCTTTAAAAAAAACATGGGTGAGAAATTTAGTTCTCTCTTTCTCGCGACGACGAGCTGGCGAGACGAATCATTGATTCTACATGGGTGTTCATATTTTGAATTAGATAATTCTTTGGTGGATCAGTTTTCTCATTTAACTGGTGTACTCGTTCCCATCAAATCAGTCTTTTTCTGAACTTTGAAGCTCTCAGCATCAACCCATAACCCAACCTTCGTTCTTTAGTGTGCCTAAACGTTTCACCATGTCCGGTAAGTTTACAATTTACTAATTTCCAATACTTTTATTTTATTTCAACTCCTAATTTGAATATTTAAATTTTTCTCTCCGATTAATAGTAGATTATTTTATAAGGGGTAAATGTGATAGTTTATGTGGGGAAGCTGAATGTTTATTCTGCCGAATGCAATGAGGCAAATAATTCAGCTGAGCCACATAAACTCACATTTACTCCGAATAAAATATACTATTATATTCGCCCTTCGCCCTCCATGATCAAATATTGTAGTAGTCTAATCCCTGCATAAAGTGCCACAAAATTTTAAAGTACAGAAAAGAAAACTGACTTATCGACGGCGCCCCACGAGCGCACGGGTGACATGGAAACGCCATTGTTTTTTCTTTGTGTAAACGTGCCACACCCCTCGTTCCTTTTGGGGGAAAAAACAACCCCAAAACTGACTCGTGATGCGGTATTTATCGCTCAAACGGCCCTATAGGTGGCCATCTTTGTTTCAGATGGAAAAAGTTGGAGAGGAAATTGAGAAACGACACAAGCACGCGATACCCAACCTCAAATCAACACGTGTCTTGTTTTACGAGGCAAATCTGGTGAATATGGGTCCTATGCGGCCACAACCAATGGTAAAACGCTACTAGGCCAGCATCCTCAACTTCAACATACAGCCTGTCCTATGTGATATTTCTGGCGGATATCGGTCCTATGCGGCCAGCCCAGGGGTTAAACGGGCAACATATCGGGTTCTATGCGGCCACGCCAATGCTGTAACATCAACATGGATCAACATGCATCTCGCTATGAGACATTTCTGACGAATATCGGTCCTATGCGGCCAATCCAATTCGGACAGATACCAGGTCCTATGCGGCCACGTCAATGCTGTAACATCGACAGTTCAACACATGGGTCAACAGGCTTTTTACCCTATGATAATCCTGCCGGATATCGGTCCTATGTGGCCAGTCCAAGGTAGTTCAACGGTACTATGTGACCACAACCGGGCAGATATCGACCCCATGCAGCCATGCTAAAGGAAAAACGGTACAAGGTGTTCAGCATCAACATGCCTCTTATCCTATGTGACAATCATGGTGAATACCAACCCTATGCGGCAAGCCAATGGGAAAAGCGGTCGTATGTGACCAACATAACCTCCACATCAACACGCCTCTTGTGCTATGTCACAATCCTGAGGGATTTTTATGTAATAAAGAAGTTTTTCATTAAAATCAAATAATGATAAATATCGGTATTGGATGGCCAATGGGCCAAAACCGATGGTAATACTCTGTATTTTGTGACCCTCCTAATCTCAAATTCAACAGGCCTCTTGTCCTATGTGACAAATCACGCGGCTATTGGTCTTATGTGGCCAAACAAAGGGAAAAAAGGGGTTCTATGTGATGTAACACTGGATTTTGTGACCCTCCTAACCTCAAAGTTAACGGGCCTCTTGTCCTATGTGACAAATCAAGCGGCTATCGGTCTTATGCGCCCAAACAAATGGGAAAAGGGTTCTATGTGACTAATATAACCTCAAAATCAATACAATTATTGTCCTTGTCACAACCTGGCAAAGACCTAGCTTGGAAAAGTTGTGCTATGTAACTAAATCTGTATACTGTGACCATATCGGATAATGTAAATCCTCTGTGGTTCACATCCGTAACCTGCGTCCTATCTGTGGACTTTTGAGCTGTAGTTGAGGTCCTGTGTGACCTAATTCTGTTTAAGAATTAAGTGCTTACCTCACTTATTCTAAACCTAAACGTTTCTCCTTACGTGAACGCACAACTGCCATTCCGGAGGAGGGCGAACTTTCATCCACTGCCCTTTCAGTGGAGCGGCCCTTGTTTCTAAAGGTTATCCTTTTGAAACTCCAAAACACCAAGAACAACCTTGACTGGCAGTGTTGCAGGGAGGTGAACCGCGGTTCTCTGGAAGGGTTTAAACCTGGAGATAGTCCACCCCTACTCAAAGAGTCCAGTTATATGTCCGGAGAAACCTCCAAGGTCAATTTCAGAATTATGACTTTTCTGACCTTTTCTGTTCAACTAGATAAAAGGGACTTATATTCCATCTCAGTTCTTAGTAGAATTTGGCAACAGCGTATTTGCAATTTTGGAGTGAAATGGAGCACAAATTAAAATTTCAGTATCAGAAAGAATTCTGTGTTACACTGAATCAAATGGCAAATTTTGAACATTGACATTGTTCCTAGAGGTTAGAATCAGACCCTACACCATGCCTACGTTTATGCACTGACCAGTTGCAAACGAGCGCTTGTTTGCAAGCGATTGGAAAGGTTCAACCTTAACATTAATTAATGAGCTTCCTACATCGATGCTCCTAGCGTTCCCGGGAAGCTTCTTCATGAAGCCCCCTTTATCCGGGAGTTACTGGTTAAGTTAAATCTTGGGAGGAATCTTTTGATTCATACTTGACCGAGCGACTCCAACAGGCAAATCTTCGAAAAGTTCAGACTCGCATTAATTGCGGTGAAAGCTCGGTTAATAGGACCTTAAAAAAATCATCACACTTCAAACGTCCGGTCAAGAAGTCCCAATGTAGGCGACCAACACCTTCATCGACATCAACTACATCACCACCTTCGCTACACAAACGAACGGCCCCTTTTGCACAGCTATAACAAGTCAAAAAACTGGCTCACAGTTTTAACCTTAAGTCGACAAAATTGGTAGCTAGCTACCTTAGATCTGGAAAAAGCGTATTCTATAGTTTAATAGTCGAACGCATTTAGGTGTCCCAACCGTTGGTCTGAGAATAGCACCTTCCTACAAACTGATGGACCAGGTAGTCTCAGTTTGAGAGCCCAAGGTCACCTTTCGGTTATTTACCTTGACGAGGTTTTTAACTAGGAGAAGAGCTACCTTGCTCCCACTCAGCAGTGCAGATACTAAGCTTTAGGGCTTCACTTGCCTTTCTTCTGATAAAACTGATAAAACCAACCTTATCAGTAGACGTATCACTGATATACAACGTGGAAGCTCTGCAAGAACTGCAAATGGCTTACATTCCGTGCCCGTTAATGTCTACGTCTGCAGCCGTTCCATTCGTCTGGCTCTATACCCAGATCTACACAGTCAAGTCTTAGCCTTACAAAAGAACCGGAGTCATTATGATTTCAAATGACTAGTTTTCTTCATGCGTCAACCGGAGGGGGGAGACGTTTGAAGAGACGAATGCTCATGGGTTTTGGTCTAACTCAAAACTTATTGTTCAATTTGGACTTTTATGCTGCAGTGTACGCAGTTGCAATTAGCGAAGTTGTAAAACTCCTATGAATTGATAACACCACTGCTATCGCATGTGAACATACTTGTAATGTACGTTACAAAGTATCCTCCTTAATCCTTAATGGAAGGTTTGTCTGATAATGGTACGAAGCTAGGATATGGGATACATGCGTATCACATAGAGACGTCAAATAATAAGGAGGCTGATGTTGAATCTAATCGAAAAAACCGGAAACAAAATGGCAGTTGACAGATTATGCGTACTTAGATATTATAGCATAGTTCGGTCGCAAACAGAAATAACACGAAATGCTTGAGATTCGTTGCCGGGTTTAGCGATCCAGTTGGATTAGCTGGCGCTACCAGATGCCCTCGGAATTTTACTATTCCTTATTTGTCCAATTTTAGTAGTTCTGCAAAGTCCTTTAAAAATGATCTCAGACAATATCAGAGTCCTGTGCAGGAAATCACTATTTTAAATCACCCAATCATTTACTAATATTCTCCGGCAGGCGAAAAAACCCGCTTGCAACCAACCCAGGGGAAGTTGGGGTGGTAGGAAGATGATCCGGCAAGGCTTCTTAGTCTCTACTTCTGACAATCTGCTTTAAGCCTGAACGTTGATGGTCGTTTTGTCAGCAGAATCAAGACAATGTCTATACATTTAATCCTACAAATTATAGATTCTTCCGAAACTATTCTTCAGTGGTTCTAATTATGGCACGACTAAGAGTGTCCAGGTCTTGCACCTGCACTGGTAATTTCAATCGAGGTGGGAAGTGATGTTTGCTTGAAACGTTTTCAAAAACTTGAAAACTTGAGACCAGGGACGTCAACATATTTTCGAACTTCAGACGGTTCTAGAGTCTAGTCATCTAACACCAACCTTTTACGGTTTACGGTTTTACGGTTGTTACATAATACCGCTCAAAACACTTGGTCTCTTGCAATGCTGTGCTTTTACATTACTGTGCATTCACAGTATTCTTGGGTATTTCTTTTATTGTGTTATTACATTATCCAAATTAACAAACATTGTTAATTTTTCTACAATTTGCTGCTACGCTTTAAACATCTACAATATTTGATCATGGAGGGCGAAGGGCGAATATAATCATAAGATCAAACGAACTTACCTAAGTGAAGTTCGATCTTGATTATATGAAGCCCTTCGCCTGAGATGATCATTCCCACCCGAACCCTTCAATGGATATGTGTGGAGGAGTTCCAACATATTTCTAAGTAGACATTGCTACTATACCCGATCATCTCATTTAGCAGCAAATTAGCTTTAAATCAATGGCGTTTCCATGTCACCCGTGCGCTCGTGGGGCGCCGTCGATAAGTCAGTTTTCTTTTCTGTACTTTAAAATTTTGTGGCACTTTATGCAGGGATTAGACTACTACAATATTTGATCATCTCAGGCGAAGGGCTTCATATAATCAAGATCGAACTTCACTTAGGTAAGTTCGTTTGATCTTATGATTTTATCCGCAAACGTATTGGTGAAGAGTAAAGAGCAATTTTGAGCAACACTAATGTAAAGGTAAATGAATAAAATAATCAGAAAGCTTTGCACGTGAACCATTACCATAACAATATTTATAAGCAAACGTCAGTCTCGGATTTTTGTGTTGAGATTTTCGAATGTGTTGAGTATTTTTTAATTTAACTAGTGCAGTGACTCCCGTTTCACAATGAGGGAATCATCACCTCTTGAGAGAAGCAGCAAAATACACAAGAAAGTGAAAACAATGGTAAGTCATGATGACAGACAAAAGTAAAAATCGCTTTATCAAATAAAAATGATATACCACATGTCCGAAAAAAGTGGTCTGAGAACTAGATCTTTTACCTGAGCCATTCTGTCACAAATGTTGCCAGTTTTGTGACGTTTGCGGATAAAATCAATTTTTGAGTTAGACAATTAACGTTTTTGTAATTTTTTTCGACTTCATTATTTATTCCAAAATATTCTTAATTTATTCAGAAGGTTAATCTAGTTATTTTTCTTTTTAGTACGTGTAAGACCTGCGGGATACTGGGGGGACCTCCCCTACGATATATCAGGTGTTCATTATTAAAAAAACTCGCAGCAGGCTATGAAATTTTAACGTATGTCCTACAATTGCTAGTACACAATTTTTATCATTGTATTGTTGGTTGCCTACTAAACCAGCTCACCAGAATTCATAACTTAAGATTGATAAATAGTGTTCAAAGGCATGTGTTATGTGTGTGTGTTGAACAACAAGGAAGACATTTCCAACAATTTCTATAAATAATAAATAAATATTTATATGAAAATGTCTTATCTTTTTAATTGTCAAAAAGTAAGGTTATGAGATCTTTCAATTTGACAAGAAGTGTACGAATTATTCACAGACATACAAAATAACTGTTTTCTAGTTGCAAAGCACTCTAGAGTTTTTTTTTAAATGAACACTTGTTAGTTTCTACACTGTAAAAAATGCATGTGAAATTACTTTTATTTTTACTAAAATTTACAGCAACTTTCATGTAATTTTAGCCGTTATGTAGATTTAATCGAAACTTGATGGAAATATACAAAGGCATGTAAAAATACTGTTAAATTTTAAAATTACTATTATATGAATGTGATTTTTACATACTGGAAATGGAAAATTACAACTCTTTATTTAGTTTTACACCATTCTGTTATAGCACATAAAGATTTTGTAATTATACTTTTTCAGCCTGAAAGAATTACATAAAAACAAACTGACAAACCTGACGCTCCTGCTGTCACTTTTCACAATGTTTTTTCTGTATGAAATAGTGAAGCAGTTTGGCTCAAATTTTGTGAGTAGGGTTCAGTTGTATCACAAATTTTTGTTTTACACAGAAATCAAATGTTTGTTCATTATTTCATACAGAAAAAACGTTGTCAAAGTTAAAAGTGACAGGAGGGGCGATAGGTTTGTCCCCGGGTTTATTTTTTTGCTAGCCTTAGATCTGTCATCGAAACTATAAATTAGATTAGCTATTAATTTTTTGAAGTGCATGAATAATTTATTAGCTGTTTCAAAACTATAAAAACGTCAACGTCGCATTTTCTCTCAAAATTAGTTGTTATAAATTATGTATGCATTTCAAACAATTAACAGCTAATGTAATTTATAGTTTCAATGAGAGATATAATCATTAATAACTACTTTATATTTTTAGCAACCTTATTTAAAAAAATAATTTGGTAAAATGCGACGTTGGTGTTTACATAGTTTTGAAATAACTAATATATCAACTGTGAAACAACTAACTTTGAGAGAAAATGCATTGTTGCTAATTTTATTGGATTGAAATACCTAATAGCTTGCTATTTTCTGTTCAAAAATTCCGCCAAATTATTTCCCACCCTACCACAGTTTCACTAAAGTCACGGCTAAAGTTGAGTAAACCAGCATTTCATAAACGGTTCTCTATTGCTTCGTATTTAAAAAACACAAGTATTTAATACCTAAATCATTCGAAACCTATTACAAAGAGAGTTTCTGGTAGCTAGTTTACCGATAGTCTATTATAGTGTTGTATTAATTTAAATTTCTCGACATTCCGTTGCAGTTACGAACATTCTAAAAACCACTGGCTTATTCCCAACTTTGGCTTAATTTGGCGCTAATATTTTTTCTGGAAATCATGCGCCAGCATGCGCAGTGTATTTTTTCCTAGATGCCTACGTGATTGTTACTTATGTTTACAATTTTTGTGCGTTAATTTGTTTCAACAAGACTTGGTAACTTCTGATTTTTGTGTTGATTCTTTGACGTTCTGCGTTTATTTAGGTCTTGGTTCAAGACATAAGTGATTACTTACACATCTGAACAGTGTACAATCAAAATAAGTAATAACTAAGGTTAGTAGGTAATTTGTTTTGATTTGACCTTGGGTTATTAGTAAAATAGCAGGGCAGAAGCCATCTTTTCAGTTATTCTGTACGATTAATTTAATCATGGAGATTGTTTGGTGAGTAAATTTCTAAATGATTTTCGAGATACATTTAATTAGTAGAAAAATATATGCTATTTACTAGGTATACCTACCCAAAGAATAATATGCTCTTTTTCTAATTATTAAATAATTTTTTTTTAATGTTGTACACATGTACAATGTGCAGTTATAAAACATCGTTGATTAAAAAATACAATTGTCATCAAATTCACCACAAAAACCTAGTTAATTCCAGATTTGTGTGTGTTTACAAGGATTGTATGCAAACGTTTAATAAATATATTAACTTCAAAATGCATCTTTTTCGAATTCACTCAAAAGAATCTGCTGAAAGTAAATGTGTCCAACCAGTAGCAACAGGTGCATACTTATGCAATATAAATGATTGCAATTTTATATGTTCTTTGATAAAAGAGTTATTCAGTCATTTTTTTTCGGGTTCATATATAAAAAATGGAATTAGTGCATTATGTCCTCACCCAATTTGCAAAAATTCAAAAAAAATTTACAAGACGCTCTGTCAAATAAAGGCTCATTTTTATCGAATGCATCATACTAAAGAAACATTTTTAAAGGATAATCAGCAACAAGTTCAAGTGATTAGTGAAGACTGAAGATGATAACCTACATAATGACGTTTCTTACGAAAATACAAAAACCGACGAAGTATTACTGGATGTCGAGGGTGATACTAAGTATTTAGAAAATAATTATTTAAAAATATTGGCAACTACATACTTAACATTACAAACAAAATATTTTCTCAACGAGTCTGCCTTGCAAACTATTATAGACAGTTTTTCAAGCATTAATGAAATCACAAACACATCAATTGCAGAAAAAATTTCTCTATTAGGTTTAAACGTGCCAATAGATTTTATTGCGGATAGTAATCTGTTTCAAATATTTCATAAAACTGGAACTGGGCAAATGAGAACTCCTTTTGCTAGAAATTTTTTTTTATAAGAAACATTTTTGTTACAAATGAGCCTATTTGTATATATCTCGAACCTTTTTTCATTTAATCGTCCTCGGGTTGATCATATACAACTTGTGGCTTTATGTTTGGAAAAAGACCTCAGAGAATACGGTTTTAAAAAAATTTGTGAACCTTTAATTAAAGATCTTGTGATTTTAGAAAACGAAGGCATACAAATTAATAATCAAACAGAGAGGGTTAGGGGGTCCGTAATTGCCGTAATTGGAGATAATTTAGGTAGCCATCAAATAGGAGGTTATATTGAAAATTTTTCAAAAAACTCCTATTTTTGCAGATACTGTCACATAACTAGAGCCCAGTTTGACTGTGACATCAAATTACAAGCTGGTTTGTTGAGAACGAAAGATTCCTACAAATATGATGTTGAAATGTGCGATCTTACATCTGGAGAGCCTTCTAGAGGAATTAAAAGTGATTCAGTCTTAAATCATTTAAAACATTTTCATGTTGCAGCTCCAGGTTTGCCACCATGTATTGCACATGATTTATATGAAGGTGTCTATCAGTACGATCTTATGATGGTCATCAATTATTTTGTATCAAAAAAAGTTTTTACAATCGATTTCCTTAATTCGAAATTACAAATGATCAGATTTGTAAAAAAATGAAACATATGAAAAGATTCCTATTTTGAAAAAAGGAGATAAATTACCTGGAAGTGCAACTGAAAATATTAGATTATTACAGATCTTGCCTCTAGCCCTATATGACGTTGTCGATACGACCAGTCCTGTTTGGAAAATGCTTTTGGTCATGCGCAAAATTTCAAATCTCGTTTTATCTTTTTAAAATTTCTAGGGGTCAGATAGCATTTCTACAGTCTTTATTGTATGAGTATATTAACTTGCGAGTAACACTGTTTCCTGATAAAAAACTAATCCCAAAACATCATTATATACTACACTATCCGAATTTAATCTTAAAGTTTGGTCCACTGCGTTTACTTTGGACGCTTCGCTTTGAGAGCAAGCATAGATATTTTAAGAACATTGTACGACACAGTCCTAATTATAAGAATATTTTGTTGTCTTTTACAGAAAAACATCAGCTACTTCAGGCTCTTTTACTATCTCAAAGTTCAACATTTAATGAACATGTTAGCTGTGAGTCTGTAACAGTTTTTAGTCCAGATGATTTTCCAGAATACGTGTCAACTACAATTAAAAAGGGATGTACATTTGACCAACCTTTTGTAGGTGAAAAGGTGATATACAGAGGGACCGAATACAAAAAAGGAATGTTTGTATGTTACGGAGTCAATGAAAATGGACATTACTGCTTATGTGAAATAAATTACATATTAATAGATAAAATGTACGAAAACATTTGATTTGTTGGCACTAAGCTTGAAGTTGTAGAACATTGCGATATTGGTGTGTTTGTTGTAATAAAGAAATTTAATGATAAGGATGTCATATGTATAAAATTCTCAACAATAACTCCACATGAACCTTTACAACAGTTCATCACAGCAAATGGAACCATATTTTTTTGTTTTAAGTCTTCCGCTTTCAGTGAACTATAAGATATAATTAAGTATGTATAGAAACATTTTTTGACTATCTCCACATTTTTTTTAACATTTTCTGTAGACAGCCTGGATAATTATAAAATTTTCAATTTCTAAGTATTTAAAATATGTGTACAAGGTGAGTTTGAGGTCATTTATAATCTGTAATTGGGTACAACTTTTCTTACTAAATTATCAAAGATAATGCGATAACAGAAGTATATGCGTGTTCTTTGCGTTGTACACAATCAACGATTCTTTCTAATGTGGATACCAATATGATGGATTTTGTATTCACACTATAGGTTGCAGGCACTCGATGAACTGTGCCATTTTATGAAATGTTTGGACACTTTATGACACGCTACCAACGATTTCATTAAAAAGCAGATTTCATCAAGTAGCTGCGACAATATTTACTACGAGGGCGGTTCAAATATGAACCAGAATTTGCTTATAACTTATCATTGAAACAACATTTTAACAAAACTCTTTAAATTACTCTTGCGTCATCTCTTCAGTTTCCTCAAAATACCCTCTTTTTAGGTAGTGCAAAGCCAATTACCTAATACCTATGTACAGAATTTTTTACAGAGTTTCTTCATCGAATTGAATAAGGAAACTTTGTTGAAATCAATACTAAGTGTGATGGAACCTGGGACCGTTATTTCTCTTCCAAAATAATCCAATCCAAAAAAAATAGCGACGCTGTAGCCAATAAAAGCCGAAGGTTTGGCGTCAGCTAAAAAATTTGGCTTCTGTATTTTGGAAGGTCATGGTTACATACTCGGATTTGTTGGAAGACAAAACAATATCCCTTACTATTCTAAACAGATAGCCAGTCTTCATTTCGATCAAAAAGGCGAGATCTTTCAGCCAAAATGCCCACTTTCCGTGTGGACCATTAAGACAGGTCCTGGAGAATGTTGATTTTACGGTAACGATGGGCTTTAAAATTTTGTACATTATTGGTTACGCACGTGACTAAAACATTTCTAAAAGAAGGTATTATAAAGCTTCCAAAGAGATAGCGTAAAGGCACAGAGGTAGATAGGGGAAGAGTTCGTGAAAAAGTAATAATTTAAAAGGGTTTGATAACATTTTGTTCTAATAAAAAATTATAAGCAAATTTCGGTTTATATATTTAAACCGCTCTACATAATAATTAAATTTCTATAATCTTTATGGAGTCACTGAATCATAAATATAAACTGACTACGAATTTGTATATTTTGGAATGGAACTGCTTTTTAAACTATGGAGTTGCAACAAGCAATAAAAAACTTTCATCGTTTTGAAGACGGGCCCAATTTGGTTCTAAGATTAATTGCAGAAGGTATTATTGGACACTGTTTGGATCAAGTAAATATAATAATTATGCTTTTTATTTTGATTTTGTTAGCTTCCGCCAAATTAAATATCGATGGTTCTACACTTGTGTTGGAATCTGATGGCACATTAATCGATGACGACGTAGTTTTAAAATTGTTAGCAAAGGAAACACTCATGTGTTTAACAAAAAATGAAGAATGGACAGAAAAAGGGGAAGAGTTCGTGAAAAAGTAATAATTTAAAAGGGTTTGATAACATTTTGTTCTAATAAAAAATTATAAGCAAATTTCGGTTTATATATTTAAACCGCTCTACATAATAATTAAATTTCTATAATCTTTATGGAGTCACTGAATCATAAATATAAACTGACTACGAATTTGTATATTTTGGAATGGAACTGCTTTTTAAACTATGGAGTTGCAACAAGCAATAAAAAACTTTCATCGTTTTGAAGACGGGCCCAATTTGGTTCTAAGATTAATTGCAGAAGGTATTATTGGACACTGTTTGGATCAAGTAAATATAATAATTATGCTTTTTATTTTGATTTTGTTAGCTTCCGCCAAATTAAATATCGATGGTTCTACACTTGTGTTGGAATCTGATGGCACATTAATCGATGACGACGTAGTTTTAAAATTGTTAGCAAAGGAAACACTCATGTGTTTAACAAAAAATGAAGAATGGACAGAAAAAAAGGAAACATCAACTATAATATCAAACTTATCATCTTGTTCTACGGACACTCTAGTTAGTTCTCCAGGATCATCAAGACCACATTCGCCTTTGCAGTCCTGTACCAGTGGATCTCATACAACCGATGACAGTACAAAAATTTCCCATACGACATGGGAAAATTTTGAAATACCTTGGCACCAACTAAATAGATCGGATTTAGAAGATTGTGAAAAAGGCATTCGTTCCCCACTTTGTATAACAAAAGTGGTAAATGTAACTGTTGATGCCGTTCGGGAAAATAAACATTATGCTGGCTCTAAAGTTTATAAGTTGATGGCTACAAAAATTGTTAATAAATTTCCTCAACAATTTAAGGATATTGATGAAGATGGAACACAAATTGGAGATGGATGCCATAGTCTTGTAAGCCGGCTTATTGACAGAAACAACTATTTAAATAGACCGCATAAGAGACCGTCAAATTTTGTACACTTGGAAGTGCTACCAAGCAAACGAAAATCTATGCTAAGCACTAAAGCAGGTAAATCTGTTATATGCGTAGTATAGTAAAAAATATTTCTTATGGGTTTTAGGATGTGTTAATTGGCAAACTGAATTGGAAACTGAAAGTCCAGAAACTCTCGAGGAAAAGAAAAATGTGCTTAACTCAGAAACTGACCATTTTATTTTAACAGAAAGAAATAAGCAACTACTTTGTGAAACATACACAATGCAAAGATTGTTTTTAAATGGTCAAGTCATATTTTGGCATTTTGAAAAATTAATGTCACAGAAAATAACCGATTTATCTACCATATTTACACAAAAAGAGGACAAGATTTTTCGCCTGGGAATTAACGGAAAATTTACCAATATATCAGAAGTTCCCATAGAAGAAAACAATAGACACCACGCTTGCATAAAAATCATTGCAGACTACTTTAACGAACATTTGAACACGTTATTTTTTGACGTGAATGAGGGATGTTGTAAATTGTCTTTAAAAACTTGTTTCATAGAGATATTGTTGTAGGATACCGATTGGGAAACAATTTGTAATCACCCTTGCATTGTGACTTTTAACAGTAGTAAGTGGTGTAAAACATTTTAAATTTTGTGCTTCAATAAAAAAAAATTTAAGACTTGAATACCGAGTCCAAAAGTTATGTCCTAACGTAGAAAAGGATCCAATAGAAAACGTTAAATCCGAAAATTTCATGGAAGCTCTTGAAATTATGATTGCCGTTTATTATAATCTAAACATGCAGTACCCAAAGAGTGTTTCAAACACGTTAGAATTTATCCAAAGATATATGCTGAAAATCAGTGGCGTAGTGAGCCCTTAACGGGGCTGTGTTCCATCATCTCAACACGGGCCCTCCTAACATCTTGCCCCCCATGGCAATTTAATAAAACTTAAGCACATTTAAAGTTTTAAAATTGAAAATATTTAGTTTATGTAATAAATATCATTTGACCTAGATTTTGAACTCTATTTGAACAATAATAATGTCTAGCCTTTAAAAAAAACAAATCCTAAAAATCTTCACCTATTTCATTTTAATAAAAATTACCCACGAGATTCGTCAACAAAAATATTTTGGTCGAGAAGCCATTTTTAGTGTAAATATTGTAGATGTTCTCCACTTAAAAAAAACTGTATTTGTTTAATTCAGTAAATTGCATTTGTTTATTTGTTGATACGCATTTGTAAAAAGTTTTGCAACATCGCCATAATATTTTGATTTTCGCTTTAAAATAATAATTTAGATGATTTGTTGTAATATTTTACTTTCTATGGTACATTCAAAAATTTCATTTCATACGTTTCTAATATTATTTTAAATGCTTTAGCGTCATCATCAACTTAGGCTTTTGATTTTGAAGTTAAAATGATTTTTGAAAGTATTTTGAAAAAAATACTTTTCAAACGTTCTTATCTCCTAAACGCAAAGAGCTAGAATTTTTTTGTAAAGGAACTTTAGCTTCAGAATTGCCTAAACTATATGCACCTTTCCGGTGGGGAGCGAGTTCTGATACACGCTGTATAATATTTATACTCCAGAAGACCGCCTCGTAGGGACATTTTTTTTTTAATTTGATGTCTTCAATGTCTTATTAAATAAACTTTTTTCAACAAAAACATAATTAATATTGTGGGAAATATACACACACAATAATTGCACACAGTTCAGACGATATTACACACTCCAATAAATTTGTTTTGAAACAAAATTAAGAACATAATTTATGTGTAACATAAAGAAAATACAACATTTCTAATTAGTGATTATGTTTTCGGTACAAGTGAACAAGTCTTGGTGCTTTGATGCAGACAAAACAATTTTTTGTCAACACAATCTAATTTTCTCAGCTAATCCAAAAAATAATTTTTAACTTTTGACTTTTTAAAATTTGTTCCAAATTGTAATTTGTAATTGGACAACGGAAAAGACCACTGCGGGCCCCTTGGAGGCCCGGGCCCGTGTTCCGCGGAACCCACGGAACCCTGCTCAATACGCCACTGCTGAAAATCAATCCAGACCAAGGCACAAAAAATAAAAAGAAAAATTTGTCAAAAATTATTTCATTAATTAATAACTTAAAAAATAGTTACATATTTTTATTATTATTTTTATCTTATTTTATGATCCTTTTTGAGCCTTGGTTTTTTGATTTATATTTTTGTGGACATGTATCATTTCTTTTTTCTGTTTTTTTTTTATTTTTTAATTAGGTACTCGATATTTACTTTGAACGTTCACGAATATATTTTTTGTTTTCTTTGTTCTATATTTTAAAAATAAGCCTAAAGAGAATGAGATTTTTTTATTGTTACAAAATATGTTAATTTTTTGTTCATCATTAATTTTGATGTAAATTATAATACTTACGTATATGTGAATTTTTTTATTTTGCATTGTTTACATTATTTTTGTTTACCACTTCCATCTTATTTGTTCCATGTTCATCTTACGTGCTTTGAATAAATTTTTGTAAAATTATGTGTATTTTTTGTTCCCATGTAAAAATAGTTTTTGATATGAAAAATTCCTCGGAGCCTATTTAAAAACACACACGATACATGTAACAATACATATGCCATGCTAAATATTACAATTCACTAATGTTCTAATCCTAATCTTCCAGAACATGTGAGAAAAATCCCAGTTCTGATATTTACTTTTACATTTATTGAATGTAAAAGTAAATGATAATAGTGTAAACTTTTTAACGTAAAATGTACAATTATTGACTCAACATGCAATTTTACATGTCAAATGTAATAATCCGTTTGGATGTGATTTTACATTGAAAATCATTGGTTACAAAAGTTGCCAATGATTTTATGTGTAATTTTACATAAACCCTTTTTACAGTGTATTTTGCTGTCACGTATGTCACTTGTAACCACATTTGTAAAAGGGAAAATTGTTTTATGTCTATTATTTCTACCTTCTAATACATCGTAATTCAAGTCCTAATTCTTGGAAAAAGCTTTAATTTGTGGCTTTGGTACTAAAATGTCAAAGACTGTCAAATATTAAAAACAGACGGAGGTCATGTCGTGTTGTTGATTCACACTTGCACTGCCCCGATCAGATGATATTTTAGATGCGTTTGCAAAAGCTTAGCAACCAATTTTATTCGCATTAACACCTAGAGTTCCCTTTCTGAGCTTGGTGGTTCTTAAACTCTCAAAACTTCGTTATGAAAGCCATTAAGTTTTCTTCGTTTGTACTTTTGGGATCTACATTGTCGTCGGCACTTGTTAGTTTGCTCTGGGGCGCGAGTTCTGGGACAGCCTGTATGTATACAGCGAGTTGGAAAAATCCATTATTGACCTTCAAATCTTAGAAATTTTTTATTTTTGTTCCAAAAGCCGTAGATACAAACACCCTGCCTTATCTAAAATTATTTTCAAATATACAGGCTGTTTCAGAAATGAGCTACAATAAATTAACTTTTGTTTTTTTAATGGGATACCCCATATTTTCATGCATTTTTGGATGTAGCTGTTAAAGTTGATGATTTTGACCTAAACTATTATTGGTCGATTTTGCTTAGCTTTTGAAATATCTTAATTTTTTTGACAAAAACATGCTCTTTTTAAAAGTGTATTACTCAAAAACTAGACTTCTCGAAAAGTGGGACTTCCACCACATTAAAGGGGAAAGGTCAAACTTAAATTTTGTACCAAATGATTGGCGCTTTTCATTTAGGAACGTAAAAAAATTAAATAGTTGTTAAAAGTTTAATAATTTGAAAAAATTAAATGCAACAACCTATTTATTGTTTCTGCTTCTCAAAGATTATTAAACTGTCTACCTAAAAACACTAACTTTCAAATGCCTAAAATTAATAACTAAAATGATATTTGACTTTAAAAGTTAATTTCAGCAACAATGCAGACTATTCATGCAAGAGCATTGTCGTTACCATAGTAAACCATGCCATAACCATAATAAATTATTCCACCACGGATCATTTGTTGGAGTTTATACAATGATCCAAAGATTCGCCATAAATAGTAAAATGTTAATTATTTCACTGTAATAAATGAGGAGTAATGGCCTAAGGGTACCATTAAAGTTATTAATATCTGAAAATTTAATTTTTCGACTACTGAAACAATAGTTAATAATTTTTATCCACAATCACATAAATGGAGTTTTATCCACACTTATGGAGCATATAAAGAGACCTATTATCATAAAGAAAAAAATAAAAATTGAACTTTGGTTAAATACATTTTGTTAATGTGGTGATTGTGGATAAAACGTTGTATTGCATTCGTGTTTCAGTCGCATTCTATCCACTTAAGAATGTTAAACACTCGGGCTGACGCACTCATGTTTACTCATTCTTGCAAGGATAAAATGCTTTCTAAAACACTACTTATACAATAAATATTAGATAGACAATTTAAAGATGCAAAAATGACAAATAGTGTCTTTTTCATGATAAAGGCAATTCCAAATCAAAAAACTAACTTCGAATTCAAATTCAGCAGAAAAATATAAATTTGCTTGTCCTGACTGACTGACCTATCAACGCACAGCCTAGACGGCTTAGGATAGAAACCTGAAATTTTCACAGTAGATAGCTTTTTTAAACTAGGGGTGTACTAAGAAAGGATTTTGGGAAAATCACCCCCTAAGAGGGTGATTTGAATAAAAATCCGTCATTTTTAAAGTTAAATCCTTAAAAATTAGTATTTGGGCTTTCGCTTAAAAATAAAGAAAGACGTGTTTCAGGAATTTTGGAAAATCGTCCCCTAAAGGGGTTAAATGGGGAGTTGAATTTAGAATTAGAATTTAGACAATCTATCATTTTTAAAGGTACATTGAACTTAACATCCTTGAAAATTAGTATTTAGGCTTTCGGTTAAAAATAAAGAAAACGTGTTTCAGGATTTTCGAAAAATCAACCCCTAAGAGGACTAAATGACGTAATAAAATTTGTATAAAAATTCGAAACTTTTGAATTTACATTAATTTTAAAGCTGGTATTTGAGCTTTCAGTGAAAAGTAAAGAAACACGTGTTTTAGTTGGACCAAGGGGGTTGAACAGCGGTTGGAATTTGTATAAAAATTCGTAATTTTTAATTTGTATCCATGCAATTGGTACTTGAGCTTTCGGTTAAAGATGAAAAACGTGTGTTTAAAAACATTTGGAATATCCACCCCTAAGAGGGTTAATCCACAGCTGGTATGGTTACTTAGGCGCCTTCTTAAGGTATGGTGGGTCAATAGTGACCCGTATTTTAACATGTTAGTTTTTATCTAAATTTTTATAATAAAAAATTAACCTTTGCCAATCTTTTATTTTAGAAGAATTGTAACATAGTTACATGAAAATACTCTTTATTTCAATAATAATAAACAAATGAGAAACAAAATAAGAAAGTTTGTTTTTCTATGCGCTGTAATACAACAAAATTAAAAATAAATAATTTACAACAATATAAAATTAAATTTCACTTGATATTTGCATCTAGACATTATACTGGAACAGTTTTACAAAAAAAATTAATTAAAAAAAATATTTTCTAAAAAAGGATAGTGTCTTTTTTTACCATAACATCAGTCTCTGCATTGTAAACAAGTTACAGTACAGGTACTGTGGGACTTACATACATACGCCATTATTGGTAGTTGAACATTGAAAAGTTTGCTTATTGTCACTATGGCACAGAAAAATTTTTGTTTTTGTGGGGTTAAAGTGACATTTTCTGTTCTTGACGTCTCTTTATTTCCAAAAACTTCTAAAGTTGTGTTTTTTAGTTTTATTTGATTTGTTATCTTTTAGTATCTATTTGGTTTGTTTAACATGTTAATTTTTCAAAATCAAGTTGAGTGAATAGTCGATTTTCATTCATTTTGAAATACATTTACAGTAAAAAAATTGTAACGCGCAAGGTATGGTGGGTCAGATATGACCCTAGTACTACTACCGGGTGTTTGTGGATTGCGCTCAGGAAATTTAACCACTTATAGACCTCGTCAAAAGAAACGACTTTTCTCTTTCCAACTTTTGCCGAAAACATGTCATTTCGGAGTTAAAATTAAAAATAAGTTGAGGCTGAAAACCCGTCTCCGCCTATGGTTGGATACGATATTTCCATTCATTCAAACAAAAAAACTATGGAACGTAAACAGCGTAAAGACAAAAAACTTATAGTGTCAATGTTAGTGGGTCAGTAGTACCATTAAAAAAATTGCTCAAAATGTTGCCCTTCGGTCGCAGTGCACACTTGAACCCTTCAGGGTAGGAAAGCTTGCGGTCTTGCACACTCCCCTCGAGATTTCTAATTGATGCGGTTGATGCTTGCATAACACAAACGGTCAGCTCTTTGGCGGTATTAATTGGAACACAATTTGAACACTAGTTGTTTTACGTGAACCCACAAAAAATCACACGGATTTAAACATGTATTGTAGAGCCTGCACCCGCTGGAGATGGTAAGAGTGCAACCACCGAGACACTCCTACACACAGAGCCATTCTGTGGATGCTCAAACTGGGCTCTTCTTCGACGGCTTCCAAAATTTCAGACCCACTTCTAATAAGACGTGTACAATTCGTGGTTGCACGGGTGAAAATCCGTAAGTGTTGGACCACTGCCGTAAAAGTGCGTGCGAACGGGATTATTTCCACTACCCCGTACACTAGGGCCAGATCACTCAATTCGGCATTTGATTAGTTGGCCATAATGATTTAATTTCAAACTGACACGTGAATTCACTCGAAAGCGGGATTGCGACTGACAAACCGAACGTGTAAACAAACACCTGATATTTTTTTTGGTGTACCAAAATTATCCCTTATTTGTGCATAAAAACGTTCACGGTCAACGTTCAATGCAATTTATTTTAATTGATATTTTACCTGCACCTAACAAGGAGAGACTCACTGAACGGCTCGTGAAAATCGTGGGGGGAAAATGGGAAAAATTATTTTGGATACGGAATTGGTTTTGTCTGCAAATTGACTTTTCATAAAGCATTCTTTTAGTGGTTAAAATTCGTGAGCGCAATCCACAAACAGCCTGTATAACCAAAAAACTATAGAGCTAATTACAGCGACATATGCGAAATCAAAAACTACCTGAAAAGTTGTGAGAATTCTTAAAACGACACAGTCTGACTTCATCAGGAACTACTAGTAATATTAGAAAGAAAATTCCTTGGATCAGATTTGACCCAACCATACCACTTGAGGGTTAAATATAAAAATCCGTCATTTTTGAACTTATGAAAATTGGTATTTGGGCGTTCGGTGAAAAATAAAGAAACAGGTATTTTATTATTTTTAGAAATTCCACCCCCAAAGAGGGTTAAACATAAAAAATCGTCTTTTTTGAAGCTATATTCATGAAAAATGGTATTTGATCTTTCGGTTAAAAATGAAAGAAGACGTGTTTCTGGATTTTGGAAGTTTCACCCCAAGAGGGTTAAATATAAAAATCTGTCATTTTCGAAGTTACAACCAAGAAAATTGGTATTTGGGCGCGTGTTTCAGGTTTGTTGAAGTTATACATATCAATTGATATCTTAGACATTCGGTTAAAAAGGAAGTGGCGTATATTATATATACGCCTCTTATATATAGGCTAAACGCAAAACTCCTGCATTTTACATCCACAAGATGGTTAAATAGGAAATGAGTTGAAAACAAGCAAAATTTATTCGGGTTCGCATTGGGTCACGGTTTTAAAGTTCACAATAAAATTTTGTGTTTCTACTTTTTGTTGTACTAAGTTTTGCGTGTTTCAAAATGGTTGTGGACATGCGTGCGAAGCCGTGGGCAACTGCTAGTTTTGCATAAGAATCAAGTTTCAATAAACGAATCCTTCCTTTGGGTTGCCTGATTAAATAAAGCACTTACAGCATTTTAAAACACTTTCGCAACGCTTATACCATGAAACTTTTGGATAACGTTAAAGCATCAGATTGAAGCGTGTTAGAAACTCTATCGTTTGTGGTATAACTTTTTTCTATTTATTTATTTTTTGACTGGCACTAAAACTTGAAACGTCCATAAGAAAAATTAAAGTTGAGTGTTGTAACTAAGACATGACAGATTTAGATTTCTTGCCTGAAGAATGTCTTAATTTAAAACGTCCAGTTCTCTTAGTTTTCGCTTAAAAAAATTAACGAAAATTACAAATTTTTGACTTTTTACAATAATTCAGAAACTAAAAATGATACAACAAATTTTCTTTCAGGTAATTGTTCAGCATACAAATGTGCAACTTTGCTTTAATTTAACTGACCTCGTATCTCTTATAATATCTGAGATCCCTATGGTGGAGCTCAAAAAACGAACAGCCTGTATACAGGTTGTCCCAGCGAGTTGGAAAAGTCAATTATTGTCATTGTCATCTATGATGAATTAGTCTAATATCCGAGAAGTGATGCAAAACTTTTGAATCTATGTGTTATTTTTAAGCCATACCGGTGAAGTCAGGCCTTACCTTAAATCAACAAATTTTACAATATTACTTTTGAAAATATTCTCTAATCACATCTGATGAAATTACGCATAATTTTACCTATTCTGCCACCAGAGCAGTTAGTATTAGTAAGGGCGCAATTTTTTGGATTTGCACAGGGACCTGTACGCCTGTCTTCCGCGGCCAGTCCGGCCCTGGCAATTTTTTTTTATATATTTTGTTACTGTGAGAACGTCTTGTCGTCCCTTCCAGCCAACCTTTCCCACTCCCTCCCATTACCCTTCACACCACTAAAGTGGTGACTAAAGATTTGCTGATTTGCTCGCTAGAGGTGTCGATTCTCGTTACTTTTGAGTAATCGTTACTATTCGTTACTCGAGTAGTCAGTAATCATTTTTTATATTCGTTAATATGATTACTTTGATTACTTATATTCATGGCACTACTTTCAGTATTCCGTATGTATCATTTCAACGTATCGGTAATGTTGAAATCGAATACGAGTTTTCAATCAATTATATCGCATTTCAGTTCCTTGTAAAAAATTTTTAAAACGCATTTGCATTTTTTTGAGTGAAATGGAGCACAGATTGAGAGTTTCTGGTGGTTTTTTTTCACTCCAAAAAATTCAAATGCGCTGTTGCAATTCTACTATGCACTGAAATGGGATTTATATGTTTTCTTTAGTCGAATGTATTAGCTGTTTCAAAACTATGTAACTATCTGTATAAAAGTAATCAAATTGTATGTAACGATTCCCATTATGAGTTGCTACTTATGAGTTATTTCGGGTATCCTCGTTCGAGTACCGAATAGTTACTTTTTGTCACTAGCGTCTCCAAGTCAACAGTTTAACAATTCCTCATCCTGTTTGCGCATGCGCCAACTGATTGGTAAATTATGAAATCGAGACAACGGCAGAGTTGGGCATTATTGAACGTATTGTAATTAAATATAGTATAATAATAAATAAAGTATAATAATCTGATTACTTTATACAATGTGTTCAAAAAGTCTTTAGATCATTATTTAGATCTCTTGGTGTGAAATTTTAAACTTATGTTTGACTTCTTACGATTACTACATACGAAAATACTGGTGTGAATATTTTGTATAATTAATTATATTATAACAGAATATTTAAAACTAATTATAAATAGGTCGGTGTTGTAGGTAATTACTAATTAAGTATAATCACAGCTATAATGAATAAATTATCTAAAACCGAGACAAAAATTTGAGTTAAAAATTTCTTAAATATCGTAATGGCAAGTCAAAAATGTACGTAATTTATTGTAACAAGAACAAGACAATAATCTTTGAAGATAGCATGAAGTAACAGATTGATATTACTTATTAATAGATTACAGTGAGTAACTACGAATGAGGATTGCTTTCGTAATCTGTTAACTATTAATTGTTAATTGGATTACATTTTGCCCAACACTGGGGAATGGTGATAATATTTTTTTAATGTGATTCATTAATTATAAGGGCGCTGTTTTTTTAATAGCAAATACTACCTACTGCATAAGGTTGGTGTAACTCTATTGTCCTTTTATAGTTATTTATGTAACAAGTCCGCAAAATAGTGTTTCAACGGACGAATCGGATTAATAATGAGATGACCCTGCTAAAATTATTTTGCGGAAGTGTTGCATACAAACTTTGTAGGTACCAGCTCTCTAAAACAACAAAATTGTAAAATCTTTTACATTTCCAATCCACCCTCATCATAAGTGTAGTCGATCGATAGTCATATCAACGACTGATTTATTGAAACAATAATAATTGTTTTCTCAAATAATAAATAAATTAGAGTCCGCAAAATGAATTAGAGTCCGCAAAGTGTTGCTATGACGACTTGTCCTTTAAAATGACATTTTGCGAAATCAAAGCAGTTCCCAAAATAACCATTTTAGAGAACGTGTACCAAAAAATAATTATTTGAACGCAAATCACAGGCTTAATTTATAGTCAAATACGCCCTTCAATTGTACATTTTTTAAATTGATCCACCCTGGAACTTTTCTGTCATACACTGGCGACGTCGTAAAGGAGAATCTGACAACTGTATAACCAATAAACAAAAAGAAAAGGCCCAAGGCAATCATTAATATAAACGTTTTTTTGTGTTATTTTTTGTATGTCAACGTATGGCAACTGTACTCTTTACATAAATACTATAAAAGAAAATACAAGAAAAATAAAAATTTGCTACGTTGTTGAAAGAGAAAAATCCATTTTTTGTTTTGAAAGCGCATTGAGAAGGCAAAAGTTACGTATTTCCTATTAACATAACAGAGCCCTTATAGTTTGTGTCATATAAGGATTTAATTATATTTAAAAAAATACAATCTGTCTATAAATGAATGTAGGATCGTAGTAAGTAGGTATTAAAAGTTTGCCGCTTCTTTCCAGAAAAAGCGAACAATGTTAGTAAATGAAAAATATGGTTTGACTGGTTGCCTGAGTCGATAAAAATTGGTAATTTTCAGAAATTTCATAGATTTAATAGAATAATTAAATGCGGCAAATTCAAATTCCAGAACCACCTGAGGATCCTACACTCTTTTATAGACAGTCCCTATTATTTCATCACATTCACTTCAACTTCGTAATTTACCGAATAGTTGGCGCATGCGCATATACAGGGTGTCCCACCGAAAAGGGCACCCCCCTCATAACTTTTTTATTTATTAATCAATTCGAACAAAATTTAAATTACACATGTCCACATTTTAAAGTAACCATTTCTTTTGAGGAGTTTACCATTTGTGAGATAAAAAAATAAAAATCATGAAAAAAGATGCAAAATCCTTAAATTGCATATTATCAGAAGAAGCTATGTTACATTGCCGTGTTGGCAAACTTTGTTTCAACAAAAGTAATCCAAATTTCCTTAAATTCTTTTTTAAAAATCTAAAAAAAAAATGAAAATTTTGTGTGAAATATCATCGTCCATGGAGCGGTGTTGTGAGATTGCTGTAAACAATTACCTGTAAGATTTTGTCAACCTGTTAACAACTACTGTTGAGAACTAATTTCAAAAATGTTATCAAATCAAGAAAAGCGAGAAATCATTCTAGTCTACGGTGAATGTGGCAGAAATTTACGACTCACAACGCGAGTCCTTGAAGAGCGCTTTCCAGACAGACGTGCGTTACTCTTTGAAAAAAGTCCGCAAAGTCGTCCAATTATTTGAAGATACAAGCTCAGTGGTTAAACCTAAAAGGGTTTATTTTCCTGTAAGACACAATCTTGATTAGACAACATTTTTTGAGATTTCAATGTCAGAGTGACAGTATAAATTCACAGGTAGCTTTTACAATCTCACAACACCGTTCCATAGACGACGATATTTCGCACTAAAAAAAAGATTTTTGGCGAGATTTTTAAAAAAAGATTTGAGGGTATCTGAATGACTTCTGTTAAAACAAAGTTTGTCAATACGTTAATGTAACCTGGCTTTTTCTAATAATATGAATGTTAAAGGTTTTATACCTTTTTTCATAATTATTAATTTTTTATCTCACAAACGATAAACCCCCCAAAAAAGTAGTTACTCCAAAATGTGGACCTTCAGTGCTAACATGTGTAATTTTAATTTCGCCTAGATTAATTGAAAAATAAAAAAGTTACGAGGGGGGTGCCCCTTTCTGTGGGACACCCTGTAGGTTGAGGAATTGTTAAACCGTTGACTTGTAGACGCTAGTCTTTTTGTCTGCTGTTTGGATATCTCTATTGCTCGCTCATTTGCAAAAGTGCAAGGACGCAGTGTAGTTGTTAGTGTTAAAAAGTTTTTTGAAACATTTTCCGTTCTTAAATAATAGTGTTCACTTTATTGTATTAATTTTAAAATAAAAGTCAAACTCTTCAATAATTTTGTATTTAAACTAAAATAACTAAGATATTTTCCAAAACAACTCTCGGTTCGTATATTCAAGCTCGAATGACCCTCGCCTCTCCCGGCCGTTTTCCTTCCCGCTTCCGATCTCAGCCGAAGGCGTCCGGAACTCGAACTCGTTGCCTCCGAACCCGTCCGAGACGTCGCGACGCTAACAATAGTGTTGTGTTTGACTATTTTCCTTGAGTTTCCACAATTCCTAAAGGCTAAATAAAAGGTAGGTGTTTGCATGTAACTTATTATTTTTGATTTCCCGGGTAATTTGTCATAATTTGCATAAATAATGTATTTATTGCGGCGAAAACATGTCACATTCGTTTTTGAAAAACTGCGATCGTTATTCGTTATCTACGGAACGTTCGTGAATATGTACTTTAAAGTTTTCGTGAAATATTCAAATGATTGGTGATAGTTGTCCGTAATTTTCCAATTCCGCCGCTAGTGTATTGTGATGAAAAATCATCGGAAAAATCCTAGAAATCACAAAAATATCGATTCTAGTGCGAAAAATTGTACGAAAAATCGCCTTACATGGCAGTGGCACGTGTTCATAGTTGATAAACTGCTAACACAATCGGCTTAAAAAGTTGCTTGTTTCGCAAAATCTTGTTATTCGAAACGCTTGATGTAAGTGTTTTGGCTGGTTTAAGTTTCACATTAATTTTTATTTCGTCTTGAATTTTAACTTTTTAACATTTGTATTTAAAAAAAACACTGTGTGTAATAGCTACTTACTTAAAAAAATTCCAGTGAGAATTCAGTTCAGTGTATGATTTAATTACATTATTTTCCAGCCAAAACCGCCCTTGTCAAAAATAAACCGCAAAATACAAAACTCGAGCAACTTTCTGAGATAGTTACCTACCTAAAAACTCAACTCCCCTCAGAAACATATAAATAATTTTTTCTATTTCGCATACACAAATGCAATTTTGTGCAACTGTTGTCATGGGATACAGTTAGAAAATAGTATATTATTATACGGACTGTTTATAAAAGAATGTAGGATCTCAGGTGGCTCTGGAATTTGAATTTGCCGCATTTAATCACTTTATTTCTATGAGTTTTCTGAAAAGTACAAATTTTTATCTACTCAGGCTACCAGTAAGACCAATTTTTCCATATACTAACATTGTTCGTTTTTTCTTGAAAGAAGCGGCAAACTTTTAATAACTACTATGATGTTACATTCATTTATAGACAGATTGTACGAGTTGTACAAGACAATCCATTGTCGAACGAGAGGGTTTGGAACACGACGAGCGAAGCGAGGAACGAGTTCGACAGACAAGATGTCTTGTACAACGAGTGTAATATGCTATTTTTTCTATTTCGCCTTTATTTATTGAAATTTTTTGTTTAAAATCATTTAAATAATGACCTAGTAACTTTTGAGATTTTGGGTTGGTAATGACGTATGGGATGAAATGACAGTTTATTGAAAATAAATTACAAATTTCAAATCTTATTGCATTGTTACTGCATATTTGATAGTTTTCTCGTTACTTCGTTTAATTAAATATGGATTCTGATGGATGTTATGCACTCCTTCCGAGCTAAGAGACATCGCAAACACTGCTGTGAGTAAATTGTTCCCGACGAAGTGCAGTTGACCCGGCTTCGCTGTGAGTTTGACGATGACGACAGTCACGCGATCGCATTCAGTAACCAAAGGGATATTCTTCTGGACCAAACACAAGATAACCAAGTTAACTATCTAATACTTACGTTCAATCCGACCAAATTCTGTAGCATTTCTGTTGTACGACATTGAATATGAAAATTGGGAGGTTTGTGGTTTGACAGAACTGACACTCATGAACAAAAAAGTTACTATTTCAATGAGACAAAATTTCATTTTGTTTAACTGTTTCCATTGCCAACAGTTGCACAAAATTGCATTTGTGTATGCGAAATAGAAAAAATGAAATTTTGTCTCATTGAAATAGTAACTTGTTTGTTCATGATTGGTAATGAATTTCTGTCAGTTCTGTCAAACCGCAAACCTCCCAATTTTCATATTCAATGTCGTACAACAGAAATGCTACAGAATTTGGTCGGATTGAACGTGAGTATTAGATAGTTAACTTGGTTATCTTATGTTTGGCCCAAAAGAATATCCCTTTGGTTACTGAATGCGATCGCGTGACTGTCGTCATCGTCAAACTCACAGCGAAGCCGGGTCAACTGCACTTCGTCGGGAACAATTTACTCACAGCAGTGTTTGCGATGTCTCTCAGCTCGGAAGGAGTGCACAACATCCATCAGAATCCATATTTAATTGAACGAAGTAACGAGAAAACCATCAAATATGCAGTAACAATGCAATATGATTTGAAATTTGTAATTTATTTTCAATAAACTGTCATTTCATCCCATACGTCATATTACCAACCCAAAATCTCAAAAGTTACTAGGTCATTATTTAAATAATTTAAACAAAGAATTTCAATAAATAAAGGCGAAATAGAAAAAATAGCATATTACACTCGTTGTACAAGACATCTTGTCGAACTCGTTCCTTTGGAACACTCCTCGCTTCGCTCGTCGTGTTCCAAACCCTCTCGTTCGACAATGGATTGTCTTGTACAACTCGTATAATAATATACTATTTTCTATTTCGCATACACAAATGCAATTTTGTGCAACTGTTGTCAATGGAAACAGTTAGACAAAATGAAATTTTGTCTCATTGAAATAGTAACTTTTTTGTTCATGATTGGTAATGAATTTCTGTCAGTTCTGTCAACCCGCAAAGCTCCCAATTTTCATATTCAATGTCGTACAACAGAAATGCTACAGCATTTGGTCGGATTGAACGTAAGTATTAGATAGTTAACTTGGTTATCTTGTGTTTGGCCCAGAAGAATATCCCTTTGGTTACTGAATGCGATCGCGTGACTGTCGTCATCGTCAAACTCACAGCGAAGCCGGGTCTATGAGCCGGGTCAACTGCACTTCGTCGGGAACAATTTACTCACAGCAGTGTTTGCGATGTCTCTCAGCTCGGGAGGAGTGCACAACATCCATCAGAATCCATATTTAATTAAACAAAGTAACGAGAAATCTATCAAATATGCAGTAACAATGCAATAAGATTTGAAATTTGTAATAAACTGTCATTTCATCCCATACGTCATTACCAACCCAAAATCTCAAAAGTTACTAGGTCATTATTTAAATGATTTTAAACAAAAAATTTCAATAAATAAAGGCGAAATAGAAAAAATAGCATATTACACTCGTTGTACAAGACATCTTGTCGAACTCGTTCCTTTGTCGTCCCTCTCGTTCGACAATGGATTGTCTTGTACAACTCGTATAATAATATACTATTTCATAATTTATTTCTTTATTTATACACTGAGCATTTTTTAAAAACATTATTTAATTAAAACACAAAGTTGAAATTTTAATTTGTGGATTATTTATTTGAATCAAAAACAACAACTCAAATAACACAGTGAATTTTAATAAATAAGTTATGTTTTTGATGACTCTAGAAACACAAATTAAAAATTAATGTTTTATTGAGATAAACTTGAATACCATTTTAGCTCACACAAAACACATGAATCAAAACGTTGAATCCTGAGTGAGCCAGAACCAGCACTATTTAACTACTCTTGCAATGCTTTTGCAATTACATTTCTGTGCATTCACAGTATTCTTCCGTATTTCTTTTATTGTGTTATTACATTATCCAAATTAACAAACATTGTTAATTTTTATACAATTTGCTGCTACGCTTTAAACATGTACAATATTTGATCATTTTCAAAAGAAAATGTGACGTAAAATACAACATAACCTCAAATTCTCATTGTTGACCTATTGTTGACATTGTTGACATTGTAGACATTGTAGACATTGTCGACGCAATTGTTGACACGTCGTGTAGACAATCAAAGTCGACGTGTCGACGCCCATCTCTGGTCATGTTTTGTCGTCCTGTCAAATTCGATTTCAAAACGTGTTGTGCTAAAGATTTGGGATTATATCTGTTTAACGACGTTTGTAAAGTGTTAATAATCATTTTTAGATTGTGTTCTAGTCAATATTTATTGTTAGTAGTGGATTTGTTTTTAGTTATCTGAAGACATTCACAAGACGAAAATTTTAAAGAATTTTAACTATTTTCCTCAAGTAAATGCAAATATTCCTAGTTAATTATTAATAGGGGCTTATGCCTAAACATTGTGATTCATCAAAATGAAAAATAAAACGTTTTAAAAGAAAAACTAAAATTTGGTTCGGTACTACTTGAATCGCGGAGTGTTAGTAACTTGTTTTTCACTTAATTATTGGCTGGAAATAGTATACCCGATCATCTCATTTAGCAGCAAATTAGCTTTAAATCAATGGCGTTTCCATGTACCCGTGGGGCACCGTCGATAAGTCAGTTTTCTTTTCTGTACTTTAAAATTTTGTGGCACTTTATGGAGGGATACTACAATATTTGATCATCTCGGACGAAGGGCTTCATATAATCAAGATCCTACTTCACGTAGGTAAGTTCGTTTGATCTTATGTTTTTAACTGTAATAAAATTCATAATTTTTGTAAAAAAACAAGTCAATTTTTATTTTTTTTGCCCACCATTTGGTGCATATGGTTTTTGTTTATCTGTTGTCAGAAATGCACAGCCTACTCTAACTTTTTTTTTTTAATGTAACGGTATATCAAGTGACACCTCGTATGAAAGGTCACTTCGCAAGCAATGCATCACACTATTTGTTTTTTGAATATTTTCAAAGCCTACGTCATAAAAAAATAAAAACTAATTTTATAATGTAATAGAATTTTTTTATTGGGGCGTGTTAATTACATTGTCAAGAATAATTCAAAACACAAGTCAGGAGGTTCTTTCGTCAGGCCGTTCCAGCGGATAGACCAACCAGCTCAGACTTCATTCTGTAATGAAGTAAAAAGGGTTGTTGAGTATTTATGTCAACAACTACAAGACACAACTAAGTTAAATTAATATAACTCTTACACACTAATTGTCATTAAGCGGATGACTACTGAGTCTACAAATCGTGCAATGGTCAGCCCGCTAACACCCACCTGGTTAGCCTCCACGCTGACCTGATCTTGTAGTTCCTTCAATACTCAATCGTGCAATAGGATGGAGTCCACCATCCTGTGATTAGTATTGGATAACCTCCACCGGATTGTGCAATAGGTCAACTTAACAGTCTTCCTAATCCTGGTCTTCGGATGGCAGTCGTGCAATGTGACGTTGGTAACTACCCTAACTGACTCCATCCGGGACACACGTCTTCATTACAACCAGATCGTGCAATAGGTTGGACTACACCAACCTGACCTTGGTCTAATGGCATCTCTAATATCTCTCTCTACCAGATTGTGCAATAGGGGTTGGACGTTACCATCCCTAATCCTGGTTTACACACCACGTGATCGGAGTTCATGATACATGGTATAACAAGAACTACTTTTACTACTTTAACTAATATCGACTATAAATACTCTGTGAGAACCACACTCACACGATAACTAATATTGACTATAAATACTCTGTGAGAACAACACTCACCAAATTTACGGCTTCGCTCTTATTTCACTGACAGGATTGAAGTTCGTTAATTTGTTTATAATAATTTTTATGTAGTTACGGACAAACTAATGTGATGCATCTTGATTTAATAAATTAACTTCAAATTATAAAATATCCAAAGTATTATTTTTATTACAATAAGTTGAACAATATTTAATGCGACAAATGTTTAAAATAGGCACCGTTCCTTTCCCGGAAAATAACATAACGAAGGTAACATGAATTTCTAACATTTGCACCATTTCGAGTGTGATTTGCCTAATTTCAACTTATAAAAATTGATTTTTATTTTTTTATCGCGTAGTCTTTGAAAATATTCAGAAAACAAATAGTGCATTGTATTGCTTGCGAAGTGGCCTTTCACATGAGGTGCCACTTGACATATTGTTATATTAAAAAAAAAAAAGTAAGAAGTGGCTGTGCATTTCAGACTACGAACAAAGAAAACCAGTTGCATCAAACGATACACAAGGAAAAACAAAAATCAATCTGTTTTAGGATTTTTTACAAAAATCGCTTATATTCATGTTATGAATTTTATTCCAGTCAAGGACTACACACGGGTAATAAACAGATAAACAAAAACCATACCCACCAAGTGTTAAGCAAAAAAAAAACAAAAATCGACCTGTTTCGAGAATTTTCACAAACATTACCTATATCCAAGTCATGAATTTTAATCCACTTAACTTTCTATGGATGTCCGATGATTCCTTATTGCTTTAAAAGAATTCCGATCGCTTTACAATGGTTCAAATCGCTTTACTTTGTCCGAAATGGTTTTGTTGCAACCAAATGATTTCCCACTTAAAAAGAAGCCAAATTGCTAACATGTGTTCAATATTAGATCTGGGGGTCAATTTTTGACCCTTCGCTATTTTATAACGCATTCGCTAAATAACGAATTCGAAAGAAAATTTGAATTTGTCAATTTTTGACCCTTCGTTATTTAACGTATTCGCAATGGATCATTCGCTAAAATGCGAGCGGACCACACATCGACGTGTTATATTAAAATGGTGTTTTGTGTGATTTTATAGTGGTTATAGTGCTTGAAAATATAGAAGAATTTAACAGCAGTTACAAAATAATATTAGAGTCACAAAAAATCCGTTTGATTTAATCGCCAAAAACAAATCTTAATAAAAATGTTTTGTTTAACGAAACTTTTGGTTACCTATTTATTAATGAACCTTTAGATTTGTAAAGACGAATCTCTGAGCTTATCTGTAAGAGAAACGTTCAAATTTGAATAAAAGAGTACATATTTATAAAAAAAATATTGTTGCACATTAATTTATAAATTGATTTACATTTTATTTATGTTTATTTAGATTTTACATTATTGGGACATGACTGAGGTAAAAAAAGGTTTATATTGGTTTTCTTGAAGGAGGTTGCTCTACAGAAAAAAATAGCTATTAAAATACTATTGTAATTATTTTCAAGTTGCATAATTAAATATCTCTTATCTAAGTCTAAAATGATACAATTTCTTCTTTGCATAAAACATTTTTCTGTTTTGTTTTCCATCGATTGCTGCTAGTTTTGGATTTGCTTTTAGATGTGAGACTCTCATCTACAATCCAACACCGTTTAATTATTTTTTGTATCAACTTCATAAAATATAAGTAGCTTTCCCTTTCTAGTTTTATTTCTGCCTCTTTCATGCTGCCAAGACTTAATGAATATTTTACCATTTTCTCTGAGCGTATTTTGGGTAAAAGAAGGCTTAAACTTGCTACTTATAAGTATTGGCATGTGTTTAACATGTTTGATTAACAAGCATTTCTCTTCTTCTAACGTTTTTGTAGATCTTGCGTGTAGAACAATATTTCAAACATTGATTTGAATTTATTTGACACATAATGCGATGTTGTCAAATCTGGCATTCGCTATTTAACGAACGATCACCGAACGACTAACGAAGGAGGTCAAAAATTGGAGTTTTTATATGTCATGGTTACAAGTCATTCGTTAAATTGCGAATACGCTATTTTAACGAAGGATGTCAAAAATTGACTCCCTGGTCGTGGTTTGCTGTGGTTTTCTCTTTCTAGTACGTAGGTTGCGTGGTAAGTTCATATGGTTTGCTATCAACTGTCTAAATGTTGTCTTATTTTTGAATTTAGGAGTTTTTGATAAAAATCACATTTCAAATCATGATAATTGTATGGAGACGTTCAAGAATTTTCTCTGCAAGCGTAATCTCAGTTGAACGTGTGAATTTTTGGCCGCCTTTTCGTATGTGGCCTGCACCTAACCTCTTTTCGTGCCTGTTTTAAAACTCAAAATAAACAAACACTGGTAGGTAAATGAATAAATTTTATTATAAAAGATGTTGAACATGTCCACCTCCTACTTCAATGCACTTTGAAACCCTTTTTCTTACAGAATTGCACACATTTTGTTTACACATTTTTGCGGTGCACAACTTCATCGGGGAATTGCTCCAGATAACCACTGAGAGCTGCTTGATTTGAATAAGTCCACACCCCACCAACTTTTGTGCCATTTCTGAAATAGGCTTCCACCATAAATTGTTTTTGTTCGAAGGTAAAAACCATTGCGGAGGTCACGTGAAAAGTCCAGAAAAGAAGAGCGGGCCCAAGCTGGGCGAAAACAAAGTCGCCAACAAAAAAAAACGCACGTGGGGCAAAAAAACACATCGAAAACACTTGCAAGCGGAGCACTGACAGCTGCTATGTGTCACTGTTTCCGAGACAATTGCCACACATAGGCGATCTGACCAGAACTAATATTGAACACTTGGTATATGGAATATGTAAAGATGCCTTGTTGACGCAAAATACTATAATAGATAAACAACATTTATTTTTGTTTGGTTACACGGACAACTTGTGCTTTTTTAGAACATTGTTTACAGTAGAAATAGAGGTAAGAAGAACTTCTAATACTGATAT
Source organism: Tribolium freemani (assembly GCA_939628115.1). NCBI lineage: Eukaryota > Metazoa > Arthropoda > Insecta > Coleoptera > Tenebrionidae > Tribolium > Tribolium freemani. The sequence continues at coordinate 21,499,550 of OW626785.1, forward strand.
AGACCGATGTCTTAAAATTACGTTAGAATAAAGAGAATCACCCATCAGACCACAAAAACAACAAACTGGTCCAAAGAGTAACTTTTCAACAATTTACTCTGAAAGGAAAAAATAAACATTTTGACTAGTTCTCTAGTGAGTACAATATTTACATCGGATAATATTACAGCGCTTTAGTTGCTTATAGTACTAATGTATTCAAGGCGCAATTCTCTCATTTCGGTACAATTTTCCAAATTTACCAAAAGAGGAACACTGTCGGAAGACCCTCTCCTCGACAACGAAATCTCTTTGTGCGCATTTGTCGCTTGCTGCTCCTGGTGTAGAAGAACACTGTCCATGGAACGAGAAACATGCATAATATTTGGAAGCAAAGATTTAGCCTTAATGAAAATGTACCAATTCTGCAAAAACAACTAAATTATACTTAAGACTTCTTCTAAACTAAAGAATTTTTACCAATAAACACGAAGCGACCGAATATACAATTGACATGCTGTTACTTTCACTGTTGCTCTCAAGAGCCAGGACTACAATGAACCACACTATATCATATCCAGTTTGCACCACACACATCAGTTTTAAACAAGTTTTCGATTCCCTTAAACTGACGACTTCTTCGTCTGCACATTCCTGTTTCTTATCGTTTATTATTACATCCAGTTCGTTTTTTACAGCGTTTAATGACTCGGCTGAACTACTAAACTCTAATTTGGACAATTCTATATTTATTTTTCTTATACCATTGAGCGAGTAAATCGTTGTAATAACGATTAATAGAGATATTGGAAGCATATAGTTTATTATCATTCCTTTTTGTACTGACATGAAGCAAAATCGCTTCGTTTCGAAACTGTACGGCGACGCCACATGCGAAATCTAAAACACAATAATTATTTTTTCTATTTTGGTTTCACAAAATGTTCATTGTGAAACCAAAAGTAGTTTCACAATGAGAACTTTTATGCAACTACTTTTAGTAAATTTTTAAGAGTTGTATTGGCAGTGCTGTGCTGTGTGTCATCACCATCAGTCATCACAGTAATTTAGTGTGTGATCTGTCAACAGCGTCAAGTCGTTTATTGATAAGGCCTGAATAATTAACAAAATTAAGAGAAAATAGTTTGAATAGAATTTGATAAACTAAACAAAAACAAACAACAAAAATAGAAAGTAGAAAAAATAGTATATTACACTCCTTTTATACGACTTAATTGTATAACTCGTATAATAATATACTACTGGACTTTTGTTATAAATCGAAAATTTTATACAATTTGTTTCAATTGAGTTTTGATTGAATTTCTGATCAGAGTGGCTTTTAATTTCTGATCAGAGTGGTTTTTTATTAGTTTTATTAAGTTGGCAACAGGCTGGAGTTGTCTTATCAAGTTATCACTCTTGTGGCAAAAAATTTGTTGGCAAGACTAAATTATTGGTGATATCATATCAGGTTATTCCAATGTTGCCACCTCAAAAAACAAAATTCACCCAAATCCACGCTGAAAATGTTGCCAGAAGAATTTTCCACTCAAAACATGCTTAAAACAATAACCATTTTCGAAATAATTTGGACAGTTTTTGGCTTGCTTTTAATACAGTTGTGCCAAACAATCGCGGCTCTTGGCTGAAAAACGTATTAACAAAAACAACGCATTTCAACCACAAAATGGTCATCCTCAGGTGAGAATCTAAACTTAAGAGTTTAGATTCTCACCTGAGGATGACCACCGCGTCGTGTTTCAAATAAACGTTTGGTGTGAAGGGATTTTAAACTTTGGTTTTGTTAACCATTCCACGCCAAGGAAATCTAACAAGAAGTTGAAAAACGTATTAATAAACATCCGAAGAAAACAAACAGAATATATTAGCTGTTTCAAAACTATAAAAACGCCAACGTCGCATTTTCTCTCAAAATTTGTTGTTATAAATTATTCCTGCACTTCAAAAAAATAAGTGCTAATGTAATTTATAGTTTCAATGAGAGACCTAATCATTAATAACTATTTTACATTTTTATCAACCTTATTTAAAAAAATAATTCGGTAAAATGCGACGTTGGCGTTTTTATAGTTTTGAAACAGCTAATAGATACTTTTCGATTTAATTTGGTAAAACAAGGCTTTTATTCCATCTTCAAGGATAAAATCGTAATCTATCCACTATTTACCTCATGGTAAAACATAATTTTATCATCTAGAAAATAAAGTTCACATTCATTGTTGTTTTTCAGTTTTTGACGTTTTTTTCATTGTTGATTTTTTTGACGTTTATAATTGTCAATCAAAATAACTCAGTCAATCAAAATGATTTAGGATGGAATAAGACTTTGTATTGTACATGACGAAAAAATTCACCATTATCTTCTTGAGTCTTCTAGCCTCGAGGCTGATACAGTGGCGAGCACAGAATTTCGGACACTCTTGACATTTCGTTGACATAAGATGTATGGAATACGTGCTTCATACCTTTTCACAACAAAAATGACCGTAGAGTCCGAAATTCCGTGCTCGTGTCGGCATAGTACGCTCGAGAAGGTAATGGTGAACTTTATAAACTTTTGGCTATTTATTTAATGAAACTTTAGATTCGTTAAGACGAATCTCTGAGCTTATCTGTAAGTGAAACGTTCAAACTTGAATAAAAAGATACACATGTGTAAAAAAATTATTGCACATTAATTTATAAATTGATTTGCTTTCGATTCACTTTCATAAAAACCATTGTGGTGCAAATCACTAAGCTGTTACGATGATAGCTGATATAAAAGTTAATACCAAAAGTACGCTATTTGCAATAGTTTTTATGAAAGTGAACCGAATATACATTTTATTGGAGTTTATTTAGATTTTACATTACATCAGTTTACAACGTTTTTTAACAATAGATGAAACCAATGTGTATCGGTAGAATAATTAACCCTAAGTCTGATACTGAAGTCGAAAAAAATTAGGACGTCAAGTTTTTTAAATATTCATTATAAAGTATCAGTATTTGACAATTTTTGCAACATCAAAAATGTCACAGACTGCTTCTTCTTTTGTACTATCAGGGTCAGTTTACCTTAATGTAGAGTAGTAGTACACGAATAACTTAGTTTTATCTCAAAAACCTTAATAACTCTCTTCATAAGACTTTAAATCTTGATGGAAACATTCACCATGTTCATCGCTTAAGGGGGCGGCACAGGCCCTCAGTTTTCATTATTCGAACTAAGTCGTAGCCATAGAAACGACTAAAATTTTTTCACCAGTAGATGGCATGAGAATGCAGAAATCGAAATAAAATACAAAATTTCAATTTTTGGAAATTTTGGCTTGGCAGATTTCCGATGATCGTTCGGGATTTTTCGTTATTTCCGATCAAATTGTGACTCGTGTCACCAATTGTCATTTTTCACATTTCAACAAAAAACTAAGTGCAATTTGATCTGTACGTACAGATTTTGAAGCTTCTTTGTAAATTTGTGTTGAATATTGGGAAATACACCTCTGGGTATTTGACAAACAGAAGAATACTTGTGAACAAGAGAAATATAAGGTTATAACAGGAGAAAAGTTGTGTAGTGGATACTGTGGTGCTTTCTTTGGAGTATTTTTCCTTTTGAATAATGTTGGAATAAGAAAAAGACTTTTCAATATTCAGTTTCATCACTGTGTACGGTTCAGATTAAACTAACTAGGTACCAAATAAGTGTTTGTTTATTTTTATCGAGAATAAGAAAGCCATCGAATCAGACGGGCTCTTTAATACTGTTACCAAATTCGCCTTGGTGTGTATTACGGGAATCTCCATGTGTTTGAAAAGATTTTAAAGACATTCGCGCTTTTCATGTTCCAAGAAATTAAGCGTGTACCTACCTCTTACCCTTCTGAAACTCTGAAAGCAATTATACAAGTCACAAGTGGTAATTACGGCACTAAAACCAACATCTCAACGTCTAGGTTATTCATGTCCAGATGATCAAAATTCGTAGATAATAAATAACATAGAGTAATGAATGAAATTTTATTTTTGTTCGTTTAATCATATTTATTTTCCTATCGCAAAACTGTGCACATTACTGTTGTGTTTCCGCCTAAAAATGTAGAAAATACTGCACTGTTTGTGATTCAACCGTAGTTCTAATGAAAACTTAAAATTTGGTTACATTAACACGACTAACACACAATCTGATGCCTTTTTCACACACATCGAAGAACTCGATGATGACAAACTCCTTTCAGGAAAAGATTCACAATTCAACATCGTTTTACTATGGAAAATCCCCAACAAATGAACTTTTTACTATGTTAATTCCCATATCATGAGAGTTATTTAATATAATAATTTTATAGGTTAACAATAAATTTGACAATTGGTCAGCAATTTTCAACCGGAAACTGATGTGGCGCCTCCAAAAATGTCACTGGCACTTCCTTCCAACTAAAGTTTGAAAGCGGTAAATTTGAAAAGACTCATTCTCAAAGAAATTTTTCTAAAGGTTGTTTTTTCCTTGTTATTGCGAGTAGCGGGTTCAATTTTTGCATGCGTATTTACAATGAGGTTGTGCATAAATAGTGTATTTTTTCCACGATCTGTGCGGTATCTTGCGTTTGGCACCCAAGTCTCAACTTTATCACATCAGCAGACAAAAAAAGGGGTTAAATTTTAAATAAAAAATGTCTAGTTTTGAGCGGAGCTCATTTCTAATCAGTTTGCTTTTTGTTTGGTGTTGATCGGTGGACTATTTTTGGAGATTTGTATAAAAGTATGAACACATGTTTTTTTTGACCATTTTGACAGTTCTCAGGGGCCGCCTTAAGCTTCCCAGGTTTTGTTAGGATAATTTAAACACAAACATAGAAAAAGTTGTTTGAGCTTAATTTACATTCACCTGATGATATTTTAAAGCAAATAAAATATTTAACAATTTGTTAATAACGTTAATAACGAATGCCAAAGACACTACAAATAAGATTTTTTGCATTTTAATCCAAAGCATTTATACGGAATCTATTTTGCCGAAAAAGAAATTGAACCTATTTTCCGTACGCTACCTTTTTGATAACACTTTACAAATAACAAAATGTAATATTCTATGTAGAGATTTAGAGAAAACTGATCAACAAAATGAAATCATTAATGAATACCACAGTAATAATCATAACGGTATTACAGAAACTTATAATCACTTAAAACAAATTGTGAATTGGCCAGATATGAAAACAAAAATTAACAATAGTTATTTTTGTACTCATAGCTCTTAGACAGCTATTTCCCGGTTATCCCCAGCGTGTGGGAAAGTAACTTTCCCGCACTGCGGTGTTTTTTACTTTCCGACAGTGGCTAAGGACATTTAGTAGGTTGGTATCGCTATTGTTGAGATGGAAACGATTGATATTTTACGATAAGTGACAGTTCATGTCAATTTTTTGATTGTTTGATCTGTTACCAACCCAGTAGCAAGTTATTTATTTTTATTTAGTTATTTACCTAACGTGTTTGGAAAATACAATTTCCCACATAGGTAATAGTTATTTACCTAACGTGTTTGGAAAATACAATTTCCCACATGAGCACTTTGTTTGCGAACCAAGTGCGAGAAGACATTTTTCGCGCATGAGCGCATAATTTGAAGAACGAGTGAGGAACGAACGAACATTAATTATTTTTCTTATTTGCTCTTATGTTTACGTTTATGGTCTTGCCAAAGTGTCAACTGTCAATCAAATTTAAAAAAATTAAAATAGCGACTTATTTTTACTCGTACGATATTTTCAACATCCAAAGTGGAAAAATGGAGACTTGTAAACCAGAGTTTATTATTATGAACTTCAATTATTAGTACAATGCTCGGAAAGGCCATTGCTTTTTGCGACTTTCACGCACTAATGCGCGAAGTCAAACTTCTCCAACTAGTGCGCGAAATCTACGTTCGCGGTTAACTGTTGCGTTCCCGAAATGTCATTTTGACGGTAGTGAGTTCAAAAACAAATTTTCAAAACTTTCAGGGAATATATTAAAAAAACTAGACGTTATAGATAAATGCGACATATATTTTAGTTATCTTCTATAAGTGGGTCAATTTTTCTCTACGATGTCACGGTTAATGATCGCTTAACAAAATCACAATATTCGGTTTGTGATATGTTGTTTTATAAAACAGTACCGTGATTGACTGACAGACAACGCACAGCCTAGACCACTGAACCTAGAAACATGAAATTTGGAAGATACGTTCCTTAGAGGGTGTAGGGTTCCGCTAAGAAGGGATTTTTCGAAAATCCTTTTCTAAAGGGGTGAAAATGTGTTAAAACTTGAATAAAAATCGATCATTTTAAAAGAAATATTAAAGTTACATTCATGAAAATTGGTATTTAGGCCTTACGTTAAAAATGAAGAAACACGTGTTTCAGGATTTTCGAACAAGCAACCCTTAAGGAGGTTAAATAGGGTGTCAACTTTTATTTAAAAATTCGTAATTTTAAAAATTATATCCATGCAAATTGGTACTTGGGATTTCGGTTAAAGATGAAAAACGCATATTTTAAGTCTTGGCAATTCCACCCCTAAAGGGGTTAACTATACAAATCCGTCATTTTTGAATTTATATCCATGTGAATTGGTATTTGGACTTTCGGTGAAAAATGAAGCAACATGTGTTTTATGATTTTTCAAAAAATCCGCTATTTCAAAATCCGTTATTTTTGAAGTTATATTCATAAAAATTGATATTTAAGCACTCGGTTAAAAATGAAGAAAGGCGTGTTTCTAGATTTTTTAAAGTTACATCTCCCAAGGGGGTTAAATACAGGCTGGGCCAATATTCGCGACCCAAAGAAAACTCGATAAATCACCATGATGCCTAGATAAAAAATATTAAAGAACAATTTTTCTAGCTGGAACGGTATTCAAGGAAAGAACATTTAAATTTACCCAATCACAGCGTTTTAGACCATTCAGGTCTATTTTTAATAATTCTTGCTGCTAAGTTACAAATTTTATTAGATCCATTGTTAATGATCCAGTAATCCAGTCGTCTCTAGCACTTTTAATAGACGTCAGATTCTAGGGACGTCAGTGTCAAACTTAGTGGTTTATTAAAGTTGTTTCGGAATTTAGTCAGAACGTTAGGTAAACCACAAGGGTTGTTGTTAAACGGTTCCTAAACGAGAGTCCTCCTTAAGACAAAGCTACTCACGTCCAAAAATTTGCCGGTCAGGAAGAACAGTGGTGGTGTTTTTAGAAAAATACAAAATGTTCACAAGAACTTCACGATTTGCTTGAAGACTTGCTTTTCGTGTTAATGTTGGTTTTAACTCGACGGTACTCTATCCTACTACAGCTTAAGAAGTGCTCTTATCGATGAATAGTCCACGAATCCCCAGGCCTGCACGTCTCCCGATTTGAATTCTTTTGATTTTCTTTTAATTACGTAAACAATATTGTATACAGACACCACATTCAGACAGAGGAACAACCTAGAGGTCACGTTCAGGAAAGTTTTAATACAATTAGGTACAATTATTTAATACAATTCTAATTTAATGAAAAAATTTGGATCTAATAAATGCATATTTTGTTATAAATGTAGAAAATCCCCCCACTTTGCTGTAGTCATCAGCTGATCTCTTCGTATCAAGCTTTGCTTACAGTTTTATACCATCTTATGGGTGACAATTGGGATGGCGAACATTATTGAGAAATCGACCTGCGTATGATTGAGCTGCCGCTTGTGCATTTTCCCGCATTCGCCATAACAGAACAATCATGTTTGTGTATAATTGCATATCACGGAAATCACAAAACATTTATTAATTTAAGAACTTTAGAACAAAAAACAATAATTTAATAACAAATCATTTTCTGACACCACTGTCAAAACGGACGGATAGACGGATTTTTATCACAAGCTATTATTTAATGTGTCTCTTAGTAACATTGGTAGTATTACCAATATTTCACCTGGAGTGGAGCTTCAGGGATTGGTCACTTTCGGTTCCTCTTTTCTCTTTTGTGTTATTCTTAAAAAATTCTTTGGAAGTGGATTTGTTATCCCAATTGTCTACTCTTATCAATTTTTTTCGGTGGGTCGCGAATATTGGCCCACCCTGTATAAATATACGTAACTTCTAACAACAAAATAAAAAATGCCTGTTTTAGGGTAGTTACATTTGTGAAAATTGATATTTCAGTTTTTGAAAAACAATTGGTGTAGACTCATGGCTAGCTAGCAATTTTTAACCGAAAGCCCAAATACTAATTTTCAAAGATATAAATTAAAAAATGACGGATTTTTATTCAATTTTTAACACCCTATTTAACCCTTTTAGGGGGTGATTTTCCAAAAATCCTTTCTTAGTATACCCCTACGTTACAAAAGCTATCTACTGTAAAAATTTCAAGTTTCTATCCTTAGCCGTCGATAGGTCAGTCAGTCAGGACAAGCAATTTATGTCCTGACTGACTGACCTAGCAACGCACAGCCTAGACGGCTAAGGATAGAAACTTGAAATTTTTACAGTAGATAGCTTTTGTAACGTAGGGGTGTACTAAGAAAGGATTTTTGGAAAATCACCCCCTAAGAGGGTTAAATAGGGTGTTAAAAATTGAATAAAAATCCGTCATTTTTTAATTTATATCTTTAAAAATTAGTATTTGGGCTTTCGGTTAAAAATAAAGAAAGACGTGTTTCAGGATTTTTGGAAAATCAACCCCTAAAGGGGTTAAATGGAGAGTTGAATTTAGAATTAGAGTTTAGAAAATCTGTCATTTTTAAAGTTACATTGAACTTACATCCTTGAAAATTAGTATTTGGGCTTTTGGTTAAAAATGAAGAAACCCGTGTTTCCGGACTTTCGAAAAATCAACCCCTAAGAGGGTTAAATGGCGTAATAAAATTTGTATAAATATTCGTAACTTTTGAATTTACATTAATTAAAGCTGGTATTTGGGCTTTCAGTGAAAAGTGAAGAAACACGTGTTTTAGTTGGAAATACCAACCCCAAGGGGGTTGAACACGAGTTAGAATTTGTATAAAAATCCGTAATTTTTAATTTGTATCCATGCAAATGTTACTTGAGCTTTCGGTTAAAGATGAAAAACGTGTGTTTAAGAACATTTGGAATTTCCACCCCTAAGGGGGTTAAATATAAAAATCCGAAATTTTTGTACTTATATTTATAAAAATTGGTATTTGGGCAGTAGTCGGTGAAAAATAAAGAAACAGGTATTTTATTATTTTTAGAAATTCCACCCCCAAAGAGGGTTAAACATACAAAATCGTCATTTTTGAAGCTATATTAATGAAAAATGGTATTTGATCTTTCGGTTAAAAATTAAAAAAAACGTGTTTCTGGATTTTGAAACCCCCAAGAGGGTTGAATATAAAAATATGTCATTTTCGAAGTTATAACCAAGAGAATTGGTATTTGGGCATTCGTCTAAATATAAAAAACGCGTGTTTCAGGTTTGTTGAAAACTCCACTCCAAGGGGGTTAAACAAAAAATCCTTCATTGTTGAAGTTATCAATTGATATCTTAGACATTAGGTTAAAAAGGAAGAGGCGTATATTTCAGGATTTTTAGAAATTCCACCCCCAAAAGAGTTCAACGCAAAACTCCTGCATTTTTGAAGTCATATCCAAGAAAATTGGCATTTGGACTTCCGGTTAAAAATAAAGGAAATGTGTTTCAGGATTTTTAAAAATTACATCCACAAGAGGGTTAAACAGAGAATGAGTTGAGAACAAGCAAAATTTACTCGGGTACGCATTGGGTCACGGTTTTAAAGTTCACAATAAAATTATGTTGTGTTTCTACTTTTTGTTATACTATGTTTTGCATAGTTTTTCTGTGTTTCAAAATGGTTGTGGACATGCGTGCGAAGCCGTGGGCAATGCTAGTTTTTTGTATATTTTTAGTTCGCACAAGTGGCCACCAGCGGCAGTTCCGTCGATGTCGAATTGTTCTATCATTAAAGCGTCCTATTTTGTAGATTTGGCAACGTGGTTGCGTAGCGCACTGTGTAAACAAACTCGCTCTTATATTGCTCTCACTAGTTAGTTGGTGTAGAATAGAATTAAGTAACAAAATTCGATAAACAATATAAAATAAAAAATGTTAGGATCTGTATTCTAAATTAATTGTTTCTAAAATTCTGTAAACATTTCCCAAAATTTTAAAACTAAAAATAAAGGTAATTTTCATAAATTCTATATTTTGAGTTTAGCCATAAGAAAACTTCTGAATTTAAAAAAACACATCTTTTTGAAGTTATAAATGCTACACCGCAAAAATTTTAACCCCTAACACTTAAAATAAGTGCAACTGATAGGGAAAGCATTGCAAAAGGCAAAAAAATATTTTTTAACAAATAGAAGCGTCTTTTAAATCTTAAGTTAATAAAAGAAAAATATAACACATTACATTAAGTAGAGCAAAATAACCCAACTTTTCTTATCCAAATGTTTATAGTTTTTGAGATATAAAGGGTGCAACCTCTACTTCAGCGTTAGAAAATACATCAAAAATTGTAATGCAAATACAAACTGTTTTTCTTTTTAATATATTTGTTAATATGAGGACACTTTTCCTGTGACTGTTTTTGGTAATTTAGTTTAGTTTTTTTAAAGAAAGGTAATGGGTTTTTAAAAACTAAACCTAGAAGTCACATTTTTTATAATTTTTTCTTGATGAATTTTATCGCTGTGGAGTAAATTTAAGTTGATTCGCCCAATAAAGCCCTTTATGTTTCGGAAACTATAAATATTCGAATAGAGCAAGTTGAGATACTTTGACTTTATTTGAGCTATTTTGTCGCTCCTTAAAATATAATATTTGTTACTTTCAAATTCACTTTGTACCGAAAGATACTTTTCGGTAACACCGCCGCATACTGATAATTTTGGGTATCGCCAATGCAATATTATATTTTTGGAGAACAGAGGACCAGAACGATGCTTTTGGAAAACACAGGTACAGAGCGGATACTTTTGTGGAACACAGATACAAAATGATGCTTGTTAGGAAACCTGAAACGATAAGGTACTTTTGGGGAACACTTCTGTAAAACGATAATTTTAGGAAAAACAGAATCAAAACTATACTTTTGAAGAACGCTACCTTTATTTTACTCAAATTTTTATATTTATACAGATTGTTTCTCCTAGACCCTACATTAGAAACATTAGAAGTTTTGATGATGAAATCGGTATCAACATTTTTATTTTAAACGGAAAACTATGTTTTTTTAGATTATTTAAACTATTTTAAAGAAGTTGTTCTTAGCTTTTTCTATGTTTAAAGTGAACAGGACATTGAAAACCACTTAACAATTTTTTTTCCAGTTGTATGTTTTCTAAATCAATCTTTTTTTATTTTTTGTAGTAACTGCTAACATACAAATAAGCAAAGAAATATCACGAATTACCACAAACCGGGCTATAAATTATAAATTTATATCTTTAATATTAAAATGTTATTACTCAAAACCTCTCAACTTTTATTTAATTGTATTTTAGAAGTTATTACAATAAAAATTGAATTTATCATGTAGAAAATATGCCAATAACATAAAAAAAAACAATTTTGCTAAAGCCACAGAACTTAAGACACTTTTTATACAGAGACAATTTTTTAACTCTGAACATAGCCCTATGTTCAATCTGAAAAAAAACATTTTAAAGCATTGATTTAATTTACGTTGCCAATGTACGTAAAGGTAATTATTTGATGTCGAGTTATTTGAACCAATTTGAAGTGATTTCAAATATTTGTTAAAGTAATCTATCATTGCTTACATGTTACTATTCCCTGATGATTAATAAATTTCCTAAAAATTAATTTTTCTTTACTTGAATAATCTTGGAAGAAGTAATTGACAGGTTGAGATTTTTGACAGCGCGTAGAATAATTAGTTGCATAGCAAAACTCGCATTGCGTTGATCTGTTTTTTTTTCAGATTGAACATAGGGAATAATGGGTATGTTCAGAGTAAAAAAATATTTCTGTATGTATGAATTAAACTTAATAGCTTTTGGTTCTGAATATTTTTTATAAACTACAAGTAAAACAAAAACTGATTAACTCCAAATTAATAAACAAATAAAAAATATATTATCAAGAAAAATGGAGAAAAACAAGCTGAACAATTTTGTTCAATGGCCCCTAGAAAGATTACGTCTCTACTTGATTTCTGCAAAAATCTGAAAATTGTTGTTACCTTACATGCAGTATTTGCCTGAAATTTATTTGCTAAAATCAAGACGAAGAATTACTATCTTTGAAGCGTCTGACCACATAAAAGCGTCCGCCAAGTTGTCTACACTGGTCTATAAATAGACTCTCTAAAGCCCGCCTACTATATTGGAGCGTCCGTATATGATATTCGGACTCTTCAGTGATGGTACATCACAAATGTCTGAATGTTGAACGCCGTATTTCGGCGACTTGATTTCCGCAAAAAACTGGAGGTAACACTATGGATACGCTAGAGACTTTTTCTCTGATTTTTGTAGAAGAAATTGAATGCATACCAAAAATAATTACTATCATTGAAGCGTCCGACTACATTAGAGCGTCCATATACGGTTCGTATATGGGCGCTGTAAAACCACTATACTACATTAGAACGTCCGTATGTTATATTCGGACGCTTCAGTGATGGTAATTCACAAACGTTCCGAAATTCTGAACGCCATACTTCGTAGATTTGATTTTAGCAAATAAACCAGAAATAAAAAAGGCTGGAAACAAATAATAAATTAAAAACGTAAACGTTTGACATGACAACTGAATACCTAACAATAAATTTACAAAAAAACAACTCAAGAGAAATTCGGACCTGAAACAAAAAATCCTAAAAGTGACTTCAACTTTTGTTTCTTTTGGTAGTTGCATTACTATAACAAAAAACTGCTTAATTTTAATATATTTAACAAATAAAAATAGTTTATTGCCAAAAAAAATAAAAATTTGAGGCACAATTTTTTTAAATATTTTTATTTTATTTATTTTATTATTTTTTTCGGTAAAAGTACCAACCACGGAAGAAAGAAAGAAGATAACGTGGGAGCGTTAACAAAAGTTTAAAAATTATTTATTTTCACTTATTTTATTTACACTTGATATTTTATAACTTCACTTTTACAATTATTTCACTTTTATTTATAAATCACTTTTTACATTAATTATTACTTTTACAATATTATTATGAATGGCTTGAAAATAACGACTGGCAGCACCACGACTAAGATTATAACAGACTGGACAGATTCTAAACACAGACTCTTTGCATATTTTCCTAATCTGAATTTTTAATAATAATTCCTGCAAGAGTTGCAAGGATTTTGATGATCGCAGTGTTGGAAAGCGCGTGTCGTCAATGGATCCTTATGGAAGGTTCTATGCTAATCCATGGCACGTGTATAGTGATAACATAACACCTCCCCCGTTAGATTGGAAATTTGGGGATCGTTTGAGAAGCCAAATTTTCAATGGGAATAGCAGACGGCGTGGGCTGATAGAGGGCAGCAGCTAACAACAAAACATAGATTAAAATTGTCCAAATACTTGTGTTGTATGAAATTGGTTCATCATCTTCTTTTCGGAGGGTTTCTTGAATTTGCTGCATTCGGTGATACACGGGTTGAAGGTTGTTTAAGTCGATTTTCTCAAGTTCGAGAGGTTCTAAGTGGAGAAAGTTTTCTTTTCCTGAATCCTTTTCGGAAATTTCAATTTTCGGGAGTTGAATGGGAATCTTCGGGAAATCCGGATCTTGATAAGTTTGGAGAGTTGTCGAATTGATTTGGAGTTTGCATCCATCAGGAACGACGATTACATAACTTCCTTTTATTGACAGGGATTCTTCATCTTGATCACAAATTGATGTTACTGGTTGTTCGGTTGGAAAAATTCCTATCCACTGATTTTTGTCCACTTTTTGAATTTGTGCGTCGTTGACTTGGATGTGGAGAATTTGGCAAGCTTGATATTTTTGAGTAAATTTCAGAAGTTGAATTTCACATGGTGCGTCTTGGGATATTTTTGTAGTTTGCGGTAGATTGCAAATGTAATCTCCGGGTTTCACTTCATTACATTTTTCGTTGGTCATTGTGAAATGATACTCGTTAAGGAAAAGGAATTTGTGTGACGGAATTATGACTTGACAGGATTTTGGATTTGAGCAGATTGGAAAAGGATATAATTGGTAATAATGATAATTTTGGAATTCAGTTAAAGGAACCTCAAAAATAAACGTTATTTTTCTGTCTTTCTGATATGCTTTAATTTCAATTATTCGCTCATAGAGCAAGATGTTCTCCTTTTTGGGTTCAAAAGCTAAATTTTTATCATTAAGATTTTCTTTTACTATTTTCAACTCATGCAACAAATCTTCGGGATTTATTTATTATTGAATTATGCAGAGTATTGAGTTTAGCGAAATTAACTGCTGTCTCTAGACTTTCCAGAATTCTCAATATTTCTTCCGAAAATGTGATTATTTGAATGAAAATACTGTGCAAGTGTACAAGAGGATAAAGGTCAAATCCTGTGGTGACTGTTTTATTTACTATTTTTTCAATGTCAGCAATTCTTTTTGCAAAAATCAATTGATTGTTTGTTACTTTAGAAATTGTGATGTTGAATTTTTCAATTGCAGAGGTTGTTAGGGAAATTTGTTCATCGAGTAATAATTTTTGTTTATTTTGTTTTGCTTGTAATTTTGAAATCATTTCTTCATATCGTTTGCCGTCTTCATTATCTAAATTTCCTGTTATTGCTTTTTTCTACTTCTGTTTCGTACTGAGATCATTACGATACGCCATTTGGGTTTCGTAATATCCAACGGAGTGCTATAATAATTACACTAAAAACCAGGATAATTTAGTTGGAAAATGATGGCAACCTAGTTTTTTGACAATTATCTGAGAGAAGTGTCAGTGTCAATCGTCACCTGTTTCAAGTGATAATTTAATCAAATGAATCAATTTCGAACCTTTAGAGGCTTTTGTACCAACCCTGATACGTAGTGGGGATTTCTTTCGAAAACTGTTTGTCCAATTTTAAATGTTGTTTGTTCCGGTTGTGTGTTTCTGTTGTTAATTACTCTTTCTTTTTGCATTTGCATTAATTTTGTCATTTCATTGTAAATTAATTTCATTCGATTTTTATGGTCGACATGGTATTGTTGAAAGTATCTTACATTATGAGATAAGTCAAAAGGGTTTCGTGTTGATGTGTGTCCGAAAAGTAGTTCTAAAGGTGTCAAATTAGTTACTGAGTGAATTGAGTTGTTGTAACCTTAAAAAAGAATTAATGCATAAATCATTGTTTTATCTGGAGGGTCATTAAAGTTTTGTTTTAAAATTCGGTAATGTTCTGTTATTGTTGAGTGAAATCTTTCGATTAAACCATTTGATTGAGGATGTCTGGGAGTTGTAAAATGAATTTTGATTTTGTGTGTTTCTAAAAGTTTTTGGACTGTATCATTTTGAAATTCTGTTCCTGAGTCAAAAGTTATTTTTTCTGGAATTCCGTAATGTGAAAAGTAAACAATTAATGTGTCGCTTATGTCGATTGCGTTTTTACTTCGAATTGGGTAGGCTTGAGCTAATTTCGTGAAAGCGTCAATTATTGTCAAAAATGTTTTTCCTTCGATTGTGAATAAATCAATGTTAAGTTGTTGGAAAGGACGGTCAATTTTTGGTGTTACTTTTAATGAAATTTCTGGAGGGTGTCTTTCGTATTTTGTCTTTTTACAAATTTCGCATTTATTGATAAAATCTGATACGTCTCGAGTTAATTTTGGCCAATAATATAGTCTTTGAAGTCTAGTATATGTTTCTCTTATTCCGCGATGATTGGTTTTTCCTTCATGGTGACTTTTAATTAGGTCTTGTTGTTCATCTTTGTTTGTAACAAGAGTAATTCTTTTTGTACATCGTTTTAATATTGGGGCATCGTCATTAAATGTTTTTGAAAATGTTCTGCAAAAATCTTTATACATTCTTTCATTATCAAAAAAGCAATAATAATGTTTTTTGGGTTCGCAAAATTCTATTAATAAATTTTTGATTTCTTCATTATTGTTTTCTTGTGAAATTTGGGCTTTAATTATTGTCATTCCGTTTTCTTTTGTGACTTTTGGTTTTTGAGGGTTTTGGAAAACTGTTGTTATAAAAATTTGTCTTTCTTTTCGATCG
The DNA here is from genome assembly GCA_939628115.1 of Tribolium freemani. Taxonomy (NCBI): domain Eukaryota; kingdom Metazoa; phylum Arthropoda; class Insecta; order Coleoptera; family Tenebrionidae; genus Tribolium; species Tribolium freemani. The sequence continues at coordinate 21,515,737 of OW626785.1, forward strand.
ATTGCATCTTCACAAATGTCAATTGTTTTTGTTTTTGGTAAATTTTCACGTCCGGATGTGTTTGAAGTTAAGGTAGATGTTGAAATTTGTCTTTGTGTACCGCTAGGACCTGGTATTTGTGAATTATGGCTTGAATTTGATCTTACAGTTTGAAATTCTGTTAATAAATTTTCAGGTGTTTGTGCTCTAATTGGGGAATTTAAATTTTAAGTTTGTAAAAATTCGGGAGTTCTTAATTCTCTGTTTTCAGTTTCAATTATTTCATTGAGTAATTGTTCAAGTTCGTCGTCGGGTTGTACTGCTGTTGATTTTGCGTCAATTTCGAATGGATAAATTTGGATACGGGATAATGCGTCAGCGTTTGTGTTATATTTGCCTTTTTTATAAACAATATCGTAGTCATATTCTTCTAATTTTAATCTCCATCTAATTAATTTTGAATTTGGTTCTTTTAATGAGAAAAGCCATTGAAGTGGGCGGTGATCGGTATAAATTGTGAATTTTCTTCCGTAAAGATAGGGTCTAAAATATTTTGTTGCCCAAACGATTGCTAAAAGTTCTTTTTCAATTGTCGAATATTTTTGTTCAGTTTCGTTCAATGTTCTGGAGGCATATGCAATTGGTTTATCTTCTCCTAATTTTCCTTGAGATAATACAGCACCAAGGGCTACGTTTGAAGCGTCTGTTGTTAAAATGAAAGGTTGTGTAAAATCTGGGTATTGCAAAATTGGATGGTTTATTAAAATTTGTTTGCACGTTTCGAAACTCTTGATGAATTGTTCGTTATGTTCAATTTTCGAATTCTTTTTCAAACATTTGGTTAAGGGTTTTGTCAAAAGAGCAAAATTTGGAATAAATCTTCGGTAATATCCAAGTAATCCTAAAAATGATTTGATTTCTTTTTGTGTTTTTGGTATTGGGTACTTCATTACAGCTTTGATTTTTTCGGGGTTCGGTTTTACTCCTTCGGGTGTTATAATGTGTCCTAAATATGCGACCTCTTTTCGTAAAAATTCACTTTTATCTAACTGGATTTTAAAATTTGCATTTCGTAATCTTTCAAATACTTCTTTTAGTCTGACTATGTGTTCCTCGAGTGATGTTGAAAATATTATTATATCGTCTAAATAAACAAAGCATTTTTCATTTTGAATTCCTCTTAAAATGTTATCCATGACTCTCTGAAATGTTGCGGGTGCGTTCTTTAAACCGAAAGGCATTCTTAAGTGTTCATAGTGACCATTTTCTGTGCTGAAGGCAGTTTTTTCTATATCATCGGGATTCATTTGAACTTGGTGGAAACCGGATGCTAAATCGAGGGTTGTGAAATATATACTTTTTCCGAGTTTATCTAAAATGTCGGTTATGTTTGGCAAAGGGTACTTATCATTAACAGTTTTTTCGTTTAATTTTCGATAATCTACAACTAATCTCCATTTCTTTTTTCCTGATGCATCTAATTTTTTCTCGACAATCCAAATTGGACTGGACCAAGGTGATGTTGATGGTCGGATTATACCTTGAGTTAGCATTGAATTGATTTGTTTTCGTACTTCTTCTTTATGAATTTCTGGGTATCGATAAGTTTTTGTAAATATTGGGATGTTGTCTTTGGTTCGGATGTAATGTTCAATTTGATTATTAAAAGTCAAAGGTAAGTTTTCGCAATAAAATATATCTCTGTATTCAAAGCATAAATTTTTGATTTGTTTTTGTTCTTCTGAATTTAAATGAGAGATTCTGATATTTTTCAAATTTTCCTTTAATTGTTGGTCAATATTTGAGTCGATTGGGGTTATTGTTGGTTCTGGGTTTATATCAAAAGTGTTTATTGGATCAATTTTTAATGGTTCAAATAGCATAAAACATAATTCTTTTTCTGTGGGGTTGATTATTGTGGTTGTCGCGATTTGATTTTTTACAGTGACGAATGATGACGGTATTTCGACTACATCAAATTTGTTGTATGATAAAATTCCTTCGTTTATATTTTTATCAACAGGGATGTTTATTATCTGTTCTGATCTTGGGGGTAAAGTGACTTTAAAAATTGGTTTTTTCTTTTTTATTTCATCTGATTCAAAATATATTGGTATTTTTACTTTGTCTGTTACAAAAAGTTTGTTTCCGAAATCGAGGGATGCATTTAATTTTCTGATCAAATCTATGCCTATTAATCCGTTATATTTTGGGTTGAAGTCGACAAGATAATGTTTGTGTTTTAAATCTGGTCTTTCGAAAATTTTTGAAAGGGGAATTGTTGCACTTTCTTTATGACGTGTTGTTCCATGAACTAAATGTATTTCAAAAGGATCTGGGACTATTAAATTTGGATAAAAGTTTTGTGCGATTTTTGGACTTAAAAGTGTTTTTGCGGAGCCTGTATCTATCATCAACTTTGCGTTAAATTCGGGTAAAATTATGTACGGTAGTTTTGAAATGTAATTGCGGTTAATATTTAATTCAATTACGTTTGATTGTTTATTGGAGGCTGTATCCAAAAATTTTGGGAAAGATTCTCACTTTCTGTTTCTGGAAAATTGTTTGTTTCAGCAAAATTGTTTATGTCGTCAAATTCTTCAGTGTTTTCGTTTATTTGATTTTCAGGGTTTTCTGCATCTTGGTAATATAATTCTTCAAAAGTAAAATTTGGTCTTTGTTGAGAGGGTTGTCTTTGATTGTTTCGACTGATTGTGGAAGTTTCCATTGGAACTGGTTTTGGAAATTTACGATGTGGGTTTGGTTGGAAAACGTTTTGTGTGTTGCGCTGTTGTTGATTTTGGGGATTATTTTGGAAATTTCTTTGTTGATTTGGGAATTGGTTTTGGTATTGATTTTGGTAACTTTGCCTTGGAAAATTTTGTGAATAATTTCTCGAATAATTCTGAGAATAATTTTGTGGATTATTTTGGTAAGTTCTTCTTTGGTTTTGGCTGTAATTATTCGTGTTAAATCTCGGTCTTACATTTTGTTGGCCTCGAAAATTCTGATTGCGCGATTGAGAAGTTGAAGGACGTTGATGCGATTGCGATTCAGCATTTCTATTAATAAAATGAGTCGGGGTATTGTTTGACCTGTATTCTCTGGTTTTGTTCTGAATTAAATAATTTGTTCGATTTTTCACGTAAAGAATATTTTCTTCGTCGAGAATTTTGGAAAGGGCTTGTTCTAGAGTTTCAGGGTTTCTTGATCTTATAATTGAACCAAGTGGCTCTTTGAGTGAACTCAAAAATGCTTTTAATGTTAATTTGTCGAACATTTCACGGTTTAGAGCTCTGACAGCTTCGTTCAACTCGGTTACTGCTAAATTAGACAATAATAAACTTTTTATATCTTGACAACGATGGCAGAATTGTTGCGGAGTTTCGTTTTCTTGTTTTAATAGCATTAAGTCTCTTAATAGTGAATTTTCGTCTCTCTGATCTGCAAACTTTTGTTGTAATACTATCTTTAATGCGTTCCAAGTATTTATTTCGCGAGAGCTAGTTACTAGTTTTGCCTCTCCGATTAGTTTTGATTTTACGGAGGTTAATATGAATTTGTTTATGAAAGCTTCTTGATTTGGGTCTGAAAATGTGTTTATTAGAAGATCACATGCTGCGATAAAATCTGCTAGTTCTGATGGTTCTCCGTTAAATTGTGGAATTATTTTTAAATATTCTGATTGAAATTGATTTTGAGCCATTCTTTCTCTATGAGTCTGCGTATTTATATTAAATTCGTCAATTATTAAATTTCTGATTAAATTTTCGAGTTCGTTTATTTCTGAGTCTGAGCTTGAGTCGGGTGGGCTTGGAATTGGGGAATCTGACATGCAATTGGATTGAGGAAACGAGTATTACTCACAGTTTTGTGTAATTTTTCATTGGGTCCAAGGAACGAAAGAATCCGGCGATTTTGTCCTCTGAGTCTTAGGTTCCGGGAATTGAGATTGCGACCTCCGGCGATGTTGTCCAGAAATACACCAATCTTCAATATGTGGGAATTAGGAGAGTCCAGCGATGTTTGTCCGGAAACTCGAAATTCGAAATCTTCTAAAATCTTCTGTTGTCTTCAATAAAATCTTCAATAATAGCTTCAATAATGTCTTCAAAAATCTTCAGTAAACTTCAACGTAAAAATTTTCAATGTAAAAATCTTCAACATTCTTCAACTCTTGAAACTTGGGTATTTCGGCGTTGAGCGATGTTGTCTCGCGGCTCGAAATTATCCAAAAGGTTTTTTTCTCACAATAAAGTATTAAAATACAAGGAATCCTTTGGGAATTGTCCTTTGTGAATCCTTTGTGAATCCTACTTCGACTGCGCCAGTTAACGTGGGAGCGTTAACAAAAGTATTTTTTAAAATTATTTATTTTCACTTATTTTATTTACACTTGATATTTTATATTATAACTTCACTTTTACAATTATTTCACTTTTATTTATAAATCACTTTTTACATTAATTATTACTTTTACAATATTATTATGAATGGCTTGAAAATAACGACTGGCAGCACCACGACTAAGATTATAACAGACTGGACAGACTCTAAACACAGACTCTTTGCGTATTTTCCTAATCTGAATTTATAATAATAATTCCTGCAAGAGTTGCAAGGATTTTGATGATCGCAGTGTTGGAAAGCGCGTGTCGTCAATGGATCCTTATGGAAGGTTCTATGCTGATCCATGGCACGTGTATAGTGATAACATAACAAATGTTATATTTTTTTTTTACATTATTTTTAAGTCAAATTTGTTTTTCAGCAAAATCGGTAATCGTAAATTCTTGCCTGACTGTAGGTATAAACTGTAGGGTTTGCGAAGTCGAAATAATTTGCCAAATAATAATATCTAGAATAATTTTCTATCAAAGTTTTTCTTATTTTTCGGAGTGGTTACAAATAGTAATTATAAAAATTTAATGTACTAACTCTAAAATTAATTTAGAAATGTTAAAAAAGTAATCTGATATTAATTAGACTGAGGTTTTAAGATATTTATTACCTCGGGTTAAAGTGGCAACACTGTCGGACGCCTTATTGATAATGTAACGGAAATTGTATATCAAAAGGACGCGGTAATGATAGTAAAATGTATACTCATATACATGCTGAGGACGCCCTAAGCTGGTTTTGTGTACGAACGCTGTAATGATACCGAAGTGGATACTCGCGACTCCGATTTCAATGAAACTTGTATTGGGTGACACCTATGGGTGCACTGAATACATTTTTGAAGTGTATATTCAGAAATCTGCAAAAAATTTTAGGTGGACGCTCTAAGCTGGGTTTATGTACGGAAGTGCTAATGATAGTGGGATGTAAATATATAGATATAGATTTCAGTTCATAGTAGAATTGCAACAGCGCATTTGAATTTTTCGGAGTGAAAAATAAAACACAAATTGAGAGTTTCTAAATAAGAAAAGAATTCTGTTGTTAAACTAAATCCCAGCGACACGTTTTGAGCCAAGAAAACCCACCAGAAACCTTCAATTTGTGCTCCATTTCACTACAAAAAATTCAAATGCGCTTTTGCAAAATCATACTATGAACTGAAATAGGATATAGTTTAATTTAACGTTAAATACAGTTAAATAGTTATTTAATTAATTTTTGATTATTTTTTTTTAAATTTATGCAGTAAAAAATAATTTTTTCATGTGATGCGATAAAATTTTGCCGGTGAGTCTCTACCCCTTTCGTGCTTGTTATGTTAACGTATTTGATTGCGGATTATATAATGACGCTTCTATAAACCAGTCCTAAAAAGAATAAATTTTAATTCGCGATTAACTTGACGTTTCTCATTGCAATTAAATGACAACTTAATTCGAATTAGTTTGATTCTGAAGAAAATTTTAATTTCGCTGTCTTTAAACTTACCCTATGGGCCGGTTCATAGTAACGAATTAAAATGTAATTCGTTGTTATGTTAATTTTTCGATTAAAGGGAGAATCAGATTGGTTCAATTTGGTTACCTAATCAGTTAATCAGACGTTTTTATAAACCGGCCCATAGACTCGATTTACAGAAATCGAAATTAAAATTTAATTACGAATTAAACTAATTCGAATTATGTTACCATTGAAATTGCATTGACAAACGTCAAGTTATTCAGAATTAAAAGTTAATTGCGATTTAAAAGTTAAATGGAAACTTGATTTCGAACTAGTTTAATCCTTCTTATTTTAAGTTAGTTTAAGTTAATTTAATTCGCAATTAAATGCGTGATTAACTGCTCACGTGACCAAATTGAAGCAATTTGATTAGTCCATTCGCGTTGTTAACTTTTAACAACGAATTAAATTTTAACGGAGCTTTATATAAACCGGTCCCTAGATAATAATCTAATATTTTTAATAAAAAACATTATAAAATCAAATAAAATTTTAAGCAGTTGAAAAGTAAAATTATTTCGTGTTTCCAAAAATAATTTATTCCCACAGATAGTTGCGGTCGGAATAGGTACCTACCGATCCCAAAGCCGGGGTTTATTGGCATGACATCTTCAAATCACCCTACTGTACCACAGTACGACGGGAACCCTAATGAGTTAAACGAATTTATATTAGCTGCAGAAAGTATAATTACTACATTTTTTGACAACACAAATCCCAATAAATTTTTGAATACATTTATTTTAAAATCCATTATAAACAAATTGACTGGCAATGCTAAAATTGCTGTAAATATTTAAAGTGTGACGACCTGGCAAGAACTCCAGGAAACTTTAACCAGGAATTTCAGTGATCAACGTGACGACGTTTGTTTAATCCGCGATCTAGTACTCTTTAAACAAAATAACGAAAAACCATTACAATTTTATGATAAGGTTATTGGACTGTTAAATGTGCTATGTGCTATGTGCTATGTTCGGACTCATGAAAATAGCGAACATGGAATACAAATTAAGAAAAAACTTTACTTTACAACGACTTAGCGTTATCAAACATTTTTAGCTGGTTTGAAAAACCTTTAGGTAGCTCGATTCGAGCAATGCGACCCATCAACCTGCAAACTGCTTTGACCTACATTAATGAGGAAAATAACATTAGATATTACCAAAAACCGATGGCAAATCATTTTTCTCAAAATCCAAAAGATGACATAATAAATTTCATACATTTCCATCGCAACCAATTTATTTGAAACAAAAACCCGTAGTAAATCAGAGATTTCACACCAATATTCAAGCTTTTCGACCGTCCAACAATGAGCAAAATCAAAGAAAAAATGTTTTCAAGCCAAACGCCAATTTTAAACCACCACCTGTGACACCTATGAGCATTATTAGCACTAGACAGACTTTCCCTAACCCGCCAAATTATTCCTACAATTATAACTCGCAACCGCGATTTGTATCAGAGGAATTATTCAATAATGACGTCCAATCTGTCAATAGCGAAACAACAAAAATCCAAAACGAATACGAAACCTATGAACATGACAATTCTTATCAATTTGAATAATTTAACGAACCAGTCGACCAAAATTTCCAACTTTATGAAACCGCAAATTTTATGATAACAGCCTCGGACTCAATCAAACGTAGTTTCTTTTAATCATAACGAAGCACACACAAGTAAATTGCCATATATTGTTTTTCCAAATTTTAATAATTTAAAATTTTTAATTGATACAGGTGCGACAAAATCTTTTCTTGATCCCGCAATTGCTGAACAAATACAGGGTGATTCACATAACTTTACGACCCTGACGAACTTTAAATGCAACCCATTATACATTATCCATTTATAACTTGATATCCCTAGTTATGTTTAATTAGCATGAAATCCGGACACCCCTGTCATCAATGACAATTATACTTGACAATTCTTTTTCAAACATTTTTGTTAATCAAAATGTGTTCTAATAACGAAAGGGTCGACATAATATTGATTTATGGTGAGTGTCAGAAGAATGTAGTAAGTAGCAGCCGAAAATTTGTACCGGCACTGGTATCCAAATCCTAGCATTCGACAGATAAAGTTTTTAGACAATTGGAGGTTGAATTGCGCCTAAATTGGACACCAGAGACAGCAATAAATCCTGATAATGAAACAAGAGTTATGGAACCTGTGGACTACACATCAGCTAGAGACAAATTTGGAGACAAACTGGGATTAACCAGTCGTCGGTTAACCGAATTCGAAAAATTTCCATGTCACATTGGTCCAGGCGTTAAAAGAAGTTGATTATGAAAGCGAGTTCTCTGTTGTTACTTTATGAAGGATAAAGCGGACTAAGAACCTGATTTTTTAAGGTTGGTCAGGGATATCCAAATCACAAACAAATTTATAATTATTAGTGTTTTTGAATCAAGTTATAATTGAGTAATGTATTACCGGTTGCATTTAAAATTCGTCAGGGTCGTAAAGTTATGTGAATCACCCTGTATTTTCAGAAACCATTCAATATGATCCGTTTATAGTTTCTAACACATTTTCAACTTCAGCGCATCGTTATAGTGGCTGGATGAAAGTATCTGATGTACGTAAAAGACCTGGAGAATACATGAAACTTCATTTATTTAAATTCCATAATATTTTCAATGGTTTAATTGGTCTAGATAACTTAGAATTTTTAAACGCTTCTTTGTATTTTAATAACAACGTATTATTAACTCCATCGGCAAAATTAAAAATACATTTTCAAAATCTACCTTCCAAACAGAATACCTTTTCAATTGTACCAAGGACTCAACAAGTTATTCAAATCAGGGACCCGGACCGAACCGAAAAGAACCGAAAACCGGACTGGAAACAAAATTTTGTTGGGAACCGGAACCGAAACCGGAACCGTTATTTTGATTTTATTGTTTTTGGCTACCGGACCGGAATCAAAATGTTTTCAATAATCTAGAACCGGAACCGGAACCGTTACGGCAGAACCTTTATTTTATTTTGGATCATTTTTTCAATTAAAAGAAGTAAAATTTTGATACATCATTTTGATTCAACACATGTGTGCAACTACAATTGTAATATTATTCATTTCTTTACATAATTATCTTCAGAACATAAAATTTATACACCAGTTCCAGTTGTACCTTAGACCATTTTTAGGAATACAATAATTAGAACAACTTTAGACTAAGGAATTAAACTTAAACATATTTATAACCAAAGTAGAAATGGAAACCAGACCGGTACCAAAACAGGAACCCGCGTATTCTGTTTTATTTTTTTTTACTTTCGGAAGGGCATCAAAATTTTCTTTCTCATCTAGAACCGGAACCGGAACCGTAACGGAACCGAAAATTTTTCCTAACTTAGAACCGGAATCGTAACGGAACCCAAAATTTTTAAGCTGAATTTATAGATTGGGTACCGTACCGCATCCGGATTGGTACCGTATTGGAACGTAGGTACGAAAGAATGCAATTTATAGAAACCGTAAGGTAGAAATGACATACGCTTGGACATTTTCTTTCTACAATAGTATATTATGATACGAGTTTTATAAGACGCATTTTGTCGCACGCACGGAATTGGGGCACGACGAGCGCAGCGAGGAGTGCCATAATGGAGTAAGTGCGACAAAATGCCTTATAAACGAGATATCATACACTATTTTTTCTACTTTGCACCTTTTTTAACAAAAAAATCAATTTCGAAATTTAGGGAATTTTGTGGCAGTTGACAGCATTTGCGTGGATCATGAAATTAAATTAATAATTTGGATCGTCATTAGTTTATTCGTAAAATGTATTCTGAAAGTGTCCAAGACGTTTTGCAATCTATCTGCCCCTCAACGAATACGGGCTTTTTTGGCAAATACGCGGAATTTGAACATGGGCCTAAGGAGAATGGGATCTCAAATTACTCACTTGCCCTGGCTTTTGAAGTCGTGTTTGTATACTACTCGAAAGGTGTTCGAAGGGACTACGTATCAGGGTTGGTACAAAAGCCTCTAAAGGGTCGAAATTGATTCATTTGATTAAATTATCACTTGAAACAGGTGACGATTGACACTGACACTTCTCTCAGATAATTGTCAAAAAACTAGGTTGCCATCACTTTCCAACTAAATTACCCTGGTTTTTAGTGTAATTCTTATAGCACTCCGTTGGATATTACGAAACCCAAATGGCGTATCGTAATGACCTCAGTGCGAAACAAAAGTAGAAAAAATTTATTAATAATCCCAAGTGCACGTAAGCTACAAAATAATGTGTACTCACTAAAATGTTTTACTTGTAGGGCAATTACACATCGCAGAGACTCATTTCTTGAACGCTTTACTTATTTAAACTTTTGACACAAACAAAACGTCACTTTGTTTAATTTTTTCATTGGTTTACCGCAAGCTTCGTACCGTATAAGCTAAATTGGGACAATTTTTCGGATACGGTACGTTTATCGACTACGGTATGGGATTTATAAATAATGCCATAAGAATTCTATATTTTATATTTCTACGGTGCGGTCTACGGAACCAATGGGGGTGCGGTACCCAATCTATAAATCCAGCTTTACTCATCTGGAACCGGAACCGTAACGGAACCCTTATTTCGTTTGGGTCCGGGTCCCTGATTCAAATTACAACAAATGTAAAGAACGGCGATGTAATTGTACCCCACACTTTATCACTTGGATGTGAGATTCCGGAATGTCTGACAACTTGTAAAAATTATAATGCTTACGTAACAATTATAAACCGTAACGAGAAAACAGCTGAACTGGATTTTTCAGAACCATTTCCAGTTGAGCCATTAACATCCAAATTGATTAATCCGAAAGATTTTAATAAAATTCATAAAAAAAAAATTCCTGCGACACTATTCGAAAGTTGTCAATTTCACACATTTGAGTAGGCCCGAAAGTTGACAATTTCATACATTTGTCAAAATCCTGTGCGTTATTATAACACACGGTTCTGTTTATCTGCAAGGAGAACTCCGAAGCAAGACAACTGTTAGGTGTGAACAAACGTAAGAAACTTTGCAGCTTCCTTAAACAAATAGCCATTTATTTAAACCTTAAAAATCCAGAACTTTAATACACAGGACACTGTTTTCGGCGGGCAGCCGAAATCACAACCCTTAAGTGCCGCGGTGGATGAAAATCTACTGCTGTCGCGAAGAATATACTGATGAATCAGTTTCCAAAACATTGCAAATTGCAGATAAAATTTTAAATGCGGTTCATCGAAATCTTTTTTCAATAAATGGCTTTTCTTCAGTGTCGTAGGAAAAATAGTGTACAAAACTCGCTAATAATTTTGAATGTCAAAATAAAGTTGACCTCAAAATCAGAACAGATCATATGAATTCTTAAGAGAAAAAAGCAATACTTCAACTAATTCGCGAATATTCAGATATTTTTCACAATACTGATAAACCTTTAACGTTTAGTAATAACGTTAAACATCAAATTAAAACCACTGATGAAACTCCTATTCATTCAAAATCTTATCGATACCCATTTATTCATAAGCGCGAAGTTCAAAATCAAATTGATAAAATGATTAAAAATTATTCGCCCAAGTAACTCCCCATGGAGTTCGCCCATTTGGATAGTCCCAAGAAAACTCGACGCAAGCAAAACACAAAAATGGCGCGTTGTTGAAAAAACTGAACGAAAAAACGATTGACGATAAATACCCCCTTCCTAATATAACGGATATCCTTGATAAATTAGGACGGTGTCAATATTTTTCATCATTAGACTTGGCATCGGGTTTCCATCAGATTGAAATGAATCCCGCCGAAATACCCAAAACAGCATTTAGTGTAGGAGGACGCTATGAGTATATGAGAATGCCTTTCGGGCTTAAAAATGCCCCCGCCACATTTCAAAGATGTATGGACAACATATTAAGAGGCATCTAAGACGAATTATGTTTAGTATATGTATTTAGATGACATTATTGTATTTAGTGTATCCTTGCAAGAACACATAAATAATTTAAAACAAGTGTTTCAAGGTCTCCGAAAATCAAATTTCAAAATCCAACTAGACAAGTCAGAATTCTTGCGCAAAGAAGTAAGTTACCTCGGACATGTGATTACCCCTGAAGGAATCAAGCCTAACCCGGATAAAATAATTGCTATAAAAAATTACCCAATACATAAAACCCAAAAACAATTAAGAGGATTCTTAGGACTCCTAGGGTATTACAGGAAGTTTATAAATAATTTTGCAAAATTGACGAAACCTTTAACGAAATGTCTAAAGAAAAATTCGAATATTGTTCATAACGAAGAATTCATTTCATGTTTCAATACTTGTAAAAATTTGCTTCTGAACGAACCAATTCTACAATATCCCGACATTAACAAAAGTTTGAACCTAACAACTGATGCGAGCAATGTAGCTATAGGTGCAGTGTTGAGTCGAGGCCCTATCGGTAAAGATTTACCAGTAGCTTTATGCATCTTGTACTTTAAACGATTCTGAACAAAATTATTCGACTATCGAGAAAGAGCTTTTGGTCATAGTCTTCGCAGTCAAATATTTCCGCCCCTATCTTTTTGGCAAAAAGTTTAACATAATTACTGACCATAAACCACTTCAGTGGTTAGTTTCTTTGAAGGAACAAATTCTAAATTAGTGCGATGGCGCCTTAAACTGGAAGAGTATGATTATAATATTTATTACAAAAAAGGCAAACTAAACTCAAATGCTGACGGTTTGTCTCGTATCGAATTGAATATCAATGTAGGTGATCAATCAAATAATATTGCTGAGATAACAAAATCACTTATTGTTAATAGAGACGATCAATCCGAAATCAGAGACCCAAAAACTATTAACAACGATGATGATACTGAAACTCGACATTCAACATTAGAAAATCCTGTGGTCGAAGTCCCATTTTCAGATCAGCTTTTCAATAAAGGTGAAAACCAAATTGAAATCCAAATAGTTCATCATGCTCCGGCAAAGACAGAAATTGTAAAACCATTTCTAGATAAACAAAAACTCATCGTCCAAATCAGTAAATACAATTTTGATCAGGAAATAATAAATTTGGTGAAAGAATATTTAATTCCTAAAATAAGCTACTACATAAATTTTACCCCTCCGGAAGCATATTATCCATGTCAAATCAGACCTGAATATATAGACAAAACAAAAAAAATTAATAATTACACCCCAACGCTCATATCATATACAGACCCTTAAAAACCTTTAAATATTAATAAAGACAAGGCTCGCCCTAATGTGCAACCAAGCACGAGCGACATTAGAGATAAAAAATCTCAAGAATAACCCAGGACTTCTGCCAGTCCAGATTGGCCTCGCAAGAATCGAAGAATACCGCCACAACATTATCCATTATTATACAGGCTGTAAATGAAATAAGTACATTAATTTTAACTGGGAATAGAACTCGTCAAGACAAACAATTTTTCCTAATAACTTTTTTTTCAAAACGTTTTAGTTTTTGAGTTAAGATTATTTTAAAATCTTACACAATTTTCTTACACGCCACTGGAAGCAAAGTTACCTAGTCGACAAGATTACCGTTTGAAACGTTGCGGCTATTATTTGTTGTTACTTTTCTTTGTTGGAGCATTTCATAAAAGGCTCGTCAATTTGTAGGGGGAAAAAATGATTTAAAAAAATGCGATTTTGAAAAAATGGTACATAGAAAAAGTGTTTGTCTTGATGAATTCTACCACTGGTTAAAGTTAATGTACTTATTTCGCTTACATCCTGTATTTATCCACATTATTTAAACACTTAGAAAAGCTTGATAATCAATTAGCACAGCTTAGCATCACTAGTAAAATGTCACAGAACAGTTCCGACCCGCTTAATACATACTGGAATGTAGTTAATAACACAAAAAATAATATCTACGAAATTATAAACGAAATCTTTCCTAAAAGCTTTAGACAAAAACGAGGACTAATAAATGGCCTTGGTTCAATATTCAAAAGTATAACTGGAAAGCTAGATTATGAAGATGGGCAGAAATTTACAAATTTAATAACACAATTAGAACAAGGTCAAAATAACTTACAAGAAAATTTAAAAATTCAGTATTCTATATCTTCCAAATTAATTAGTCATTTTAACAGCACAATAAACAATCTTTATCAAAATCATTTATTATTAGAAAAACAACTAAAAAGTTTTCAATCAGTTGGCACGTTTGAATCACTTGATTTGTTCCAAATAATGTACCAGTCAATAGAGAAAGTTCTTGGTAGAATAGTCACAGCTCTAACATTTGCAAAATTAGGAACTATACATCCAAGTGTCATTTCGACACACGATCTGTTAGTATCACTCCAAAATCTAAAATCAATCATTAATCCAATACAGTTACCATTCGAAATTAATATTCAAAACCTTCCATTTTATTCCCAGTTAATCAAATTTGATTCTTACGTTTATAACAACAAAATAGTATTTATTTTATCTGTTCCTATATATCATTCCGAAGCTTTTGACCTTTCTAAGCTATGTCCTGTCCCAATTTGGTCCCACTCTAACCTTTTTCATTTAATTATTCCCGACGCTGGATATATGTTGCTTTCGAGAAATCACTTAGCCCGCGTTAAGGGAGGATGTCGGATGGACAATCAACTGCATTTTTGTCACTCAACGATAATCGAAAACCTCAAACAAGATGACTGTGTGGCAAACATTATCAAGAATCAAAACCTCCGAAATTGCAGTCAACACTCTCTCTACATAACTGAAATGCAAACATATAAAATTGAAGAAACAAATTTTTGGGTCATCTTCACTCCAGAATCAATTGAAATTAAGATCAAGTGCCCTTCCCAACAAATTGTGCGTACTATCCAAGGAACACATTTACTCAGCCTGACCAAGGACTGTCAAGCCGAAATTAACCAAGAAACCATCCATTTGGAATCTACACAAACCGAAGGACAACTCATGCTCTTCGAATTCAAAACTGATCAAATTGAGGAAATTAAACGACACCAATCACCACAGTCCCTAAAGAAGATTAATTTGGAAGATCTTGAAAGTTTAAAAAACCAAGTAAAATGGCTCCAACGACAACCAACAACGTCCTTTGACCCAACGGAACATAGCTATATTATTTATTCATTCATTCATTCATTATTCATTCATTATTTGCTTCAGAACCAAGCTATGTCGACTAATCAGAAAGTCTAAAGGAAGGCAGCCCCAGTCACATGCCATCGAGATCCATCAGCTTCCTCGAGTCACTACACTCTGCGAAGCTGAAGCTTGCAAGGAAGGTGTTACATCATCTACATCAGCGGATTCCATTCATATGGAAAACGCAATCTAAGTACACGACTACATGTGTTTTCTAGTGTTTAGTTCGATCAGCAATTTTTCCTAAAGCTATGTTAGTGAAATAAAGATTCATTCGGTCTGTAATCGTAGATAAATAAAGTTAATTTTTTTGAGCTCTGATTTTTTATTTTATCTATCATCGCTTAATTTTATTTCGCATATAACTTCATATATTGAGTTTTTACCGCATAAAAACTTATTGTCCATATATCTGCATATAACCGCATGTAAAGGGATTACTTCAACATTTTTAAATTATCAGTAAATTTTTCATATTTTACTTTTTGCGCAGTTCTTCTTGCGCAAGCGTATATGTTTTTTTAATGTCAAAAAACGTAAATTAATAAAATTTCTAGTGACTTCGCCCTTGAAAACGTATAACTACACAACCCTGGTTTTAAGGAAGTTAAAAATATTTGTGAAATTTTTAGAGAATCCCAAATCGTCAATATTGGTTTAAATTCTACTGCTGATATTTCTTTAATGAAGTACGCACCCGTAACATCATGTGATATAGAACGCTCATTTTCGATGTATAAAAATATACTTACGGATAAGCGTCAACGTTTCACCATGGAACATTTAAATCAATTACTTGTACTTCATTGTAATCCTAAAACTTAAATCTTTGGTCTCTTGTTCTAAATACAGGGTGCTCAAAAACTGGCGCACCAACCCGTTGTTGAGAAGCTGTGTAGATTACGGGAAAAATCTTGAAAAAATTCCTAGTCATATTTAAAAAAATCTGGATCTACAAACTTATTTTGTTAACTTCTTCAGTTTTCATTATTTTTTAATGTTTTCATGTTTCACACTAATGCCCGGTATTTCAGTGCTTGGTTAAAATCTTTGGTAAATAACCTATGGTAAATCATATCCAAGATTTTAACTCTGAATACATATTTCAGTGCTTTAGTAGAAATTGGGTTAAATTCCCAGCTTTTTGGCAACACCACGCGATAGGATTTTAAATGCGCATGCGTTGTTGACGTTGAAAAGTAGGAATCTGTTTTTGATTTCTCGATGATTTTTTTTCCCTAAGGAAACGATGAGTAATTATTTTTAAATATACTATCAGACTTTAGCAGTTTTTTTAATTTAAAAAATAAAATCCAAAAAAAATCAGATTTTGTAGATGTGCCAATACTGGGAATTATTTCCTAGGAAACCATTTCAAAATTAATTTATTTTTATTGTTGATCAAATTCATATGTAGACAGATTGTATTTTTTATTACTACAAATATGCATTTTTTTACCAGCATATTATTCCATATTTTCATAGTTTTAAATTTTTTAACGCATATATTAGTATAATTTTAGCGCATATAAATCCGGAGTCTACTGATTACTATTTGTTATCTTTTAATTTGCTTTGATTTTTGCGGAAACTGATGTCTGAATTGGGTTATTAATTTGTATTTGCATTTTCAATGGACAATATTCAATGCATTTATATACAATAATACTTTGTCAATCCCAGCCTTTGATAAATTGAATTGTTGTCGTTAACGTGTGGATTGTCCATCTGACATTAACATTTGCATAGTCTGGCTACGACTTTCGACCGAAAAATGCGGTTTTTATTTGATAACATGAAACGGTACAAGCACCGACGCCCAAATTTGAGCCGTTAAGTGCCCTCTCAAGGAACTACAAGATGACTATTCACATGACCGTCTACAGTAAACCGTTGACGCAAGATCGCACTTGGAAGGTTTTTATATTTTGGATGAGAGCATGCGTTTTCGGCGACCGATCAGCCCCAAAAACAATAGGGTTCTTAATAAGGCTAAGGAGCACCTAATGGCCAAATTTCATCGAAAACTCTTCACTCTGTGAAGAGTTATTGCGGTTCGCAGAAGAACTGGACAGAACGATCGACGGACACGAAAAAATTTCCTTTTTTTTTCGACGTAGAATCGATTGGTACAAGTTTCAGCGCGATCCGACTTCAAATGGCCGAGATATCGAGGGTTTCTCGATCGAAAGACTAAAACCTATATAGAAAATTTTTTGAAAAAAAAATTTCATAACAAGGTTGCGCTTCGCTTACCTTGGTCTGCGACGCTGTATTGGTCCTTCGGGCCATTTCTTATTCCGGCCCTGTAGGCCCTCGATATCTGATTAAGTGATTATATCCCATTTCAGTTCATTGTAGAATTTTGCAACAACGCATTTGCATTTTTTGGATTTTCTCGTAGGTTTTCTTGGCTCAAAATTTGTCGCTGCGATTTAGCATAACACAGAGTCTTATACAGAAATTCTCAAGTTGTGCTTTATTTCACTCCAAAAAATTCAAATGCGCTGTCAAAAAAAACGGTTGCAAAATTCTACTATGAACTGAAATGGGATATATATCCCATTTCATTTCATAGTAGAATTTTTTTTTTGGAGGGAAATAAAGCACGAAATAAAAGTTTCTGTATAAGAAAACAGTTCTGTGTTAAACTAAATCCCAACGACAAATTTTGAGCCCAGAAACTCTCAATTTTACTCCAAAAAATGCAAATGAGTTGTTGCAAAATTCTACTATGAACTGAAACGGGATATACTATTTGTTACCTTTTAATTTGCTTGGATTTTTGCGGAAACTGATGTCTGAATTGGGTTGTTAATTTGCATTTGCTGGATGAGAAAAGGATGACAATTTTTTTTCATTGGACAATATTCATTCCATTTTTACAATTATTTTGGTAATCGCAACCTTCGATAAATTGAATTGTTGCCGTTAACTTGTGGATTGTCCATCTGACAAATTAAATTATCTGACATTGACATTTGCATCTTCTGCTACGATTTTTGACCAAAAAATGCGGTTTTTATTTGATAACATGAAAACGGTACAAGCGCGGACGCCCAAATTTGAGCTGTGAAGAGTTATTGCGGTTCGTTGAAGAACCGGACAGAACGATCGACGTACACGATAAAATTTCACTTATTTTTTTTTCGACGTAGAATCGATTGGTCCAAGTTTCACCGCGATCCGACTTCAAATGGCCGAGATATCGAGAGTTTCTCGATCGAAAGACTAAAACGGTACTAAAACCTATAGGTATAGAAAATTAAAAAAAAAAACTTCATAACAAGGTAAGCTGGCATTAGTTTTCATTTAATTTGGTAATTTCTTAACCTGTTTTAGCAAAATTTTTCGAAAAAACATGTTTAAACTTCAAACACTCTGAAAACATGCTAAAACTCTCAAAAAATAACGCACTGCTCAACAACTACCTAATAATAAAAATAATAATAAAATTGGTATTACCTAATAAATTATTAAATAATAAATTTTGTTCCTTGGCGATAGCGCAGTGAATAAAGCTGATTCTTTAAATGTTTGGGAAAATACTCGCTTTTTAAAATGTAATTTCACAGTGTTACGCAGTTACATGTTTTTTTATTTCTAAAAAATCCCATCTGGCGAAAATTCATTAGGCTTGACAACGTTGCAGCTAAATTTGATGGTCATTGTTGCAAACATCTTTCTCTATCTACACCATTCAAAATGTTGCCAACTTAATTTCACCCGCCACTGGTACTTTTTCTTAATTAAACAAAATTAATACTCACGAGGCTAAAAACGAGTGGCATCCCATACCCCACTAAAAAAAAAATTTTATTTTTCGGGACACCACTACTAGAAAATCGCTTGTAGATATAATAACAATACAAGAACATCCAAAACGCTGTAAGTAAATGCAAGTAGTGCAAGAGGAAGGCTACCATCAAACACTTAACCGAATTTTTAATCGCCTGAAAGTTTGTTATTCAGTTTGTGAAAAAGGCAATAAAAACGTCAAAATCTCACATAGACACCCAACATGAAGAGCAAATTGGAGAAACAGAACGAGCCCATCATGTGCAAGAACAAATTTTTCATCTCCTTTTTCCCATTCAAATTCTTTTTGAGCAGAACGAAAAAAATGGTCAAAAGCTGAGCAGCGCAGCTCAACACTGAGCCAACAATTATTACTTCGGGCCCATAGCTGTGTCCGTTTTTGTTATGCGAGCCGTAATAAACGTACATTAAATTATCGATAAAATCGTGGTCTTTCAAGTCGGTGTCTGAAAGCGAATCATCAGGAAGTTCAACGTTGGGGAGCACATCAACTGCGTATTTTGAATCAATATTTTCGGGATTTGGCAACAGGAAAGAATCAACTTTTAGCTCGGAATTGATGGAGTCGTTCGAAATTTCGTAGTCATAATTCATGTAATAGTCGTCTTCGACGGTGCGCTTTAAAGTCATATTTGTCATGCCTGCAATTTCTGTTTGAACAAAAACGAAATGAACACGTTTTACTTACATTCTGCAAGAGTCAACAAACAAAAACTACCCACAAGACATGTCGGAATGTTCATAACAAAATTCGGGAGGAAAATTGAGCAAGTATCTCGAGTTCATCCATTGGGATGCTGCATTTTGTCAGACATTCAAGTAGTGGACGCAGGTGAAGGGATAGAATGTTTAAAAATTCGAAGGGTTGTTGGATTTCTAGGGACTAGAGTTGCTCACACCAAACAAAGCTTTTAACCGGAGTTATAATTATTTTCAAAACGCAGTTGGAGGAATGTCGTAGCGCAAGCGCTCTGCTTCAATCAATATAGCTAGCGGTTTACTTAAATCTTTGTTTCGTTTAATCCCTAAGGACCTTATACCGTTTTCACACAAAATAATATTTATTTTATGTAGACGCCACATAAATAAGTGAAAAGGTGCAAATATGAATAAAATAGTAAATTTTCGTGCCAATTTATGAACGTGTATGTGTTAGTACCGCCCTGTGCTTTGATGGGATTGGTGGATGGTTTTATTGGCTTCTGGGAGTGCATTAAAATATAATTTTATATTTATTTATTAATTAAATCAGTTCATGTCTATAAAAATATGTACTCGAATTCAAACAAAAAATTAAAAAATCGGCTTCCAACAAAACAAAAACTAATTTTATTCTTCGACACTGTCAAAATTTACGGTTTTTCTCCTATGTCAGATTATTTTTAACAAATTTAAAGCAATTTTAAGCCTAGTTGAGTCTAATTTGAAGAATAAAATAATGAATCCAACTCGTTTTCATGTATATCGGTCCATTTATTTCACCTCGTGGATGATAAACCTCTCGTTATCACCCGACGTTTAAAAATCCACTCATGAAATAAAGCGTCCGATTTACACTCAAACTTGTCGAACAAATAACTATTATGTATTAAAGGAGTAAAAAGGCGTTTACAACCTGAAACCTTATTTCTGGAAAAGGCTGTAAGGCCATAAAAGCGAATTACGCCTGCAGTACATACAAAACTCTATGTACAGATTGAGTTTTTGAATTCAAATCTCAAAGTTTGGGCGGCTGACTTTCATCGAAATGAGTTTGAACAACTAAGTATTCACGAAAAGAAAAAAATATGATGGTTAACAAAGCCAAAATGGTTTGAAACAGCAATAATAATCTGTGGCTTGATGTGTAAAAAATCCAAATTTATTTACCAAAAAACCTACTGTGGGAAAAAAACTGTTCACCAGTCAAACTCTATGCTTACGCTGCGCTCGCTTGCAATAGTGATTGAAACTAACTAGTCGAGGAGCAGGTATAAAATATAAATATCGAAAAACCCTTATTTAGGGAGTCTGGTTCGAAGTCGTCGATGACAAAAAATTTTTAAAAAATGTCTGTTATAGAAAATTACCTATGTCAATAATTATAAATTATAACATACAGCGTTGGGCAGAAGTATGGAACCAAGCGTTTTGTGCTATGTATCTTTCGAAAAAACTAATTTCAAGAATTTCAAGAATAAAGTTTTTCGAAATTCCTTTTAGTTTTCGAGTTATTCAAATTAAAAATTTTTTTTTATTTCAAATGGCACCCTTCCACGGCGATTGTTTTGGTAAAAGATTATGTTCTAAAAATAACTTCTGTTTTAATAAAAATAAACCAGTGTTTTTTTTTTAATAAATTATTGAAATTGCGGTCCAAACTCATTACGAAGATTTTTCGAATTTGGCCGAAGTGGTTATATCCATTGATGCTTTTAATCCAATAATTTGATTCGTCAAATTTTTTCGCAAACATAAACATCCATGGATACAATCACTTCGGTCAAGTTCGAAAAACCTTCGTAATGAGCTCGGAACACAAATTTAATAATTTATTTAAGAAAAACTACTGGTTTAGAACTAATTTTATTAAAGCAGAAGTTATTTTTGGAGCATAATCTTTTACCAAAAAAATCACCGTAGTAGGGTACCATTTGAAAAAAAAATTTTTTTTGAATAACTTGAAAACTGAAAGGAATTTCGCCAAAAAATTATTCTTGAAAAATAATCACATTTTTAAAGTAGTTGATGATGTACTAATTAGTTTTTTCGTAAGATACATAGTTTAGGCACAAAACGCTTGGTTCCATACTTTTGCCCAACGCGGTATAAATCAAACCGTGGTTTAAATAAACACACTCGCTCTTTGCTAAATAAATGAATGAATTAGTATAGTACTAAGTTAATTAAATTGAATTATTTTATTCGATTTTGCCCCATAAACTTATGTTAATTAATTAATTAGTATACTGATTAGTAGGCAAGTTAGTATTCATAATGCTCTAGAATAAAGGAACCATAACTTACGGAATTATTGCAAAAAATTAAACGAATTAGCCAAGTGTTTTTAACTTAGTCCCAAAATTAGAATTTTATTATGACATGTATTGTATTAAAATTTCGTGCGGTCAAGTATAGTAAAAGTAAGCTAGACTCCTTACACATAAAAATATGTGATTTAAAAAAGGATATTTTGAATGAGCCCAAACACATATTTGGTTTCCATGATCAGTGTTCATCATATTTTTATCGTGGCTTAAAACCTGGCGAAGAGAATTTATGGCTATCTTTTGAAAAAAGTGTCGTCTTTTCAGACTTCAATAAATATGTTGCCAGAGTTGGAAATATTGCCTCAAGTCTATTACATGACGTTGTTTAAAAATTGAACACAATACTCGTGGTTAATCATCGAACCAACAGCGGCTACAAAAAAGAACGTACAGATTGACATCCAGGAATTTCGGTAAAATATGTAAACTTCGACCACCTACTTCGTCAGCTTGTACTGTCAAAAATTTACTTTATAATAATAGTAAATAATAATATAATAATAGTAGTAGATGTAGATACCCTTAGAACGTGGTATAGTGCACGAGGGAACAGCTCGTGAAATTTTTGAAGACATGTACAATTTCAAAGTACAAGAATGTGAGGTCCGTAAAGTTGGCCCCACAAACTAAAATTTTCATAATTATGAATACATTTATTAAAAGTGCTCTGCAAGTGCTGACGAATGCTGTAAATTAAATAAAAAATGCTACGTAAATAAATAAAAAAAATCAAGTATATATTGGGGGGCCAACTTAACGATAGCCCCACAAAATGTATAATTTTAAAATCCAACTGCATTTCTAGAAAGTGCTCTACAAGTGCTGAAAGATGCTGTATAATATTTAAAAAGTGCTGCGAAAATAGCCCCAAAAATTAAGGTCGTAAATGTGGGGCCAACTAGACGGTAGCCCCACAAAATGTTAAACTGTAAAATCTAACTGCATTTCTAGAAAGTGCTTGACAAGTGCTGAAAGATGCTGTGTAATATTTAGAAAGTGCTGTGTAAATAACCCCAAAAATGAAGGTCGTAAATGTGGGGTCAACTAAACGGTAGCCCCACAAAATGTTAAACTGTAAAATCTAACTGCATTTCTAGTAAGTGCTCGACAAGTGCTGAAAGATGATGTGTAATATTTAGAAAGTGCTATGAAAATAACCCCAAAAATGGGGGTCGCATATATTGTGGGCGGGGCCAAGAGTACTACTGTAGTACCTTTTTTCTGAAAGTACTTGACAAGTGCTGCAAGATGCTGTAAGTAGATAAGCTGTGCCGATTCTAATTCACTTCGTCTGCGCATGCGCCATTTCAGGGATTCCCCGGTGCAAAACGTGGGAATCCCCTGATATTTTTGATTATGATGTCATGGCTTTTCTTTGTCTGCGCATGCGGCACTTTGGGGAATCCCATATTGAAAATTATGTGATTCCCCTGATGTCAGTGCTATTTTCGTATCATGATGTCATGTCTATTTTTGAATCATGACGTCAGGATGGGAATCCCCTGGGGAGTTCCACACTGGAAATTATGTGAATCCCCTTTTGATATTACCATGATGTCATGGTTGCTTTTAAATTATTATGTCACACTTATTTTCGGATTGATGAGTCATTGTTGATATTATGTATAGTATTACAATTCTTGGCTTATGAGATGATTAATATAAATTAAACCTGTTTGGTTTCCTCAATTTGGTCCATTTCATGAAGGAAATATAAAAGAAGGTATCAGGATCGCATAAGTTGCAACAGCATAGAGTTGTATCCAGCAGCAGACATGTGATAAACGTGCAAGAGGCTACAGCGTGGGCGTAGGTGGCGGCATATGTTTACTTCAATTGAAACCCTATCGCATTCCTTTTGAAATGAACGGCTGGCTTTCTGTCTTTAGTTACATTTAAATAAAAATTCTTCAATACAAACGACACCTGATGTGATCATGGCTATTTTTAGATCATAATAACATCACCGCTTCTTTCAGGGAATCCCTAACGTAATTGCTATTGTTAAATTGTGATGTCACGGTTATTTTAAGATCAATGAGTCACCGCCATTGTTGGATCATGATGTCATGTCTATTCTTGGATCTTGAAGCAAAATTACGCCTTTCACACCTATTGGTTTCCTAAATTTGTTCCATTTTGCGAAGAAGGTTTAAGAGATGGTGCCAGGATCGCATAAGTTGTAGTATACAGTTGTATCAGCACCCAGACTTAAGATGTATATCCCCTACCACAAATATTGGGAATCCCCTATTTCCATTGCTATTTTTAGTTCATGACATCATGGTTATTTTTAGATCATGATGTAATAATTCTTGGTAAAACAACCCCTCTCTCTTTACACCTCTTTCCCACATTTCTTCTATATAAACGATGAAATAAGCTTAAAATTTAAGTAAGTTTAATTACATCTCCCGTACTAGTTACATCAGTACGAATTAAATAACAAATTGTTATTTTGCGAAGAAAACGAAAATATTCAAGATGAGTAGTGATGAATTTAAAAATTTAAACAAAGATGTAGAAATGGAGTCTTTCGTTAGTGCTAAAAGTATTAAAGTGGATACAAAGTCTTGTGTAAAGGCGTTTAAAAAACTATCAACGAAATTTGGGATGAAGGTTATGGTTGAGTGCGAGGGATTTTCAACCATATTACCACATCGATTCACTGATCGCCTCGATGATGAACGAATTGCGTATTGGAATAAAAAAATTAAAAGTGGAAATATTAAATTATTTATGGTTAGTAAAGGTTCAATGGGTAATACAACGAAAATAGAATTTTTTGAGGAATAATTTTTATTTATTTATATAAATTTATATGTATGGTTTTAATCTACTTTATGTATATGTATAATAATGCGTTGAAATGTATAATGATTTATATTTTAAATAAACTTTACAATATTTATTCATAAGTTTTCTTAACCTTTCCCAACCCATATTATCAACAACAACTCTTTACGTTTCCTGGAATACATGTGTAGCGTGTAGGCGTCGATATCAGTATCCTTCGTGGGATGTAGGCTTCCACGTGTTAGTCTACGTAACTTAAGAAAAATTCGCTGACACCATGTCTCGGGGATTTAAACACATATGATGAAATAAAACTCATTAAATATTTATAAAGCAATTTATTGGGGAATAAGTTTTGTACATAACCATTCATAAATACATTTAGCATTATTTAACGAACACATAAAATCATAATTAACTAGATTATGAAATTCACATCTTCTTCTTGTTTTACATAACTTGGGTGATTCGTTGATTTTTTCTAAGTTTACTATTCGAACACATGAGTCGGGCAAAATTTCTCGTAGGAAATCTTCTTTTACGTGTCCTTTCACGTAGATGATGATCTCACATTCGCTGTTTTTCAATTCGTTTAAATGAAGAAATTTTCTAATAACTGACACAACATTCTTCTGTTCTTCGAGTCCATCCTTATAACCTAGTAAATGATGATATCTTTCCAGATATTTCACCTGTTTTCTATAAAATAAATCTATATCTTCATATGGTTTAAAAGGCTTAAAGAGATGGTGCTGAATTGATTGAGCATCCATTATAGTTAATTCTTTAACAACAAATTCTGGTACACAAAACCCTTGAATATCACACACATACAAATGCATGTTAAGCAATACTATTCTTTTCAATCCAACTATTGTGTTTATCACTAAAACCTAACCACTTCACATACAATTTATTTCCACGTTTCTTGATAACTTTTTCAATCAAGTAGACGTTGGGATGTTTTACTTTCTGAAGCTCCATCTCATAAAATCCTCCTGATATATCTTCCCCCTTCTCATCACATAACAAATATGTTGTCGGATTGGTTAATTTAATTTCCTTAATTGTGAAAATTTCATTTGACCAATTGGGAGTATATCCTTTATCAAAAGCATTCCTAAACTTACTTATTCTAACGTGATCGTCAATTTTAAATTTATTATTTTTATGGGCTAATTTTATATGAGTAAATGCTTGATTTAAAATTTTCTTTTCATTATTCTCGTTTACTTCTGAAGGTTTCATTTGAATGGTACGATGAAATGTGTTATTGTACAACTTTACAACATCATCTAATAGATGTATCCATTTATAATGACCTTGAAGACTGAAACGTTTCCACATTATATTTTTTAAAGTGCGATTAACTCTTTCAACAATAGAAGCTTTTTTTGTGCTAAAAACACTGTAGTGATGAATTCCATATTGTTTCATTAAAGTTTGAAAATCTGAATTATAAAATTCTTTTCCATGATCGGTTTGTAAATTCTTTGGTGGTTTTAATAATTTTTCCAAAATGTTTTTCATTGCCTTAGTAACATCAGTTGCATTTTTGGATTTAACTTTTTCGCAGAATACATATTTCGAAAAACAATTAATAACAACAAGTATGTATTTGAAATCTTGATTTTCCTTAGCAAAAGGAATCATTTCCACAAGATCAGCTTGATAGAGGTCATTAATACCTTTTATTATGACTCTACGTCTATTAAAATTACGTCTTGCAGGCTTGTGTAGTTCATTGACTACATCTTTTTTTATTGATGATTCTTGAAGCTGATAAGAAACTCGACGTCTACGTTTCATTTTTCAAACACAAGCTTATCAAAGCACCACCTGCACGTATTGTTCATTAACGACTAAACATTTTATATTTTAAATCATATATTTTATTAAGCTATAATATTGAATTCACGTAATTCCTCAATTATGGAAACAATTTCATTTGAGTGGTTTGTATTACCCGCTGCTTGAGATGCTATTAACAAACGAAGTCGTTCAACAAGTTCATTAGGATCATCCCAATGTACATAATCTATTTTGTTTTTATTTACTTCCTTAAACATACCCCGACCCGTTTTGGGGGTTGATGTTGAAATAGTTGCTTTTTTACGTAGTAATGGAGCAATTATTTGTTTATATTTTTTAGACTTTGTTCCATAATTTCGATTTTGCGGATCAAAGTTTCTCTTATATGCGTAGGTTGTGTGGAGTATATCGCTGTAGTCATTTAAATCATTAGCAGTATAAATTTTATTTGGATATTTTCTAAATAACAATTCATATAATCCGGGCGTTGCTTTATACACTTTATCCTTTATAATTAAATTTGAATCATTAATATGCACCTGCTCTGATCCAATAAAGAACCTATTTTGACTTTTATCATATCTTATACCAAACTTATTATCAAATTTTGCATTTTCTTTACCTTGTAACATATCTTCAATGTAATGTTCGGGTAGTTCAGTATTTTGATTCAGATTACTCACTTCAGGTTTATTACTCATATTAAAAACATTTGCAACATCGCTGTTTTCGAGTATCGATGTTTGCTGATGCGACTGATTCGAAACTTTATCTTCTGCAATTGAAAATGGTAATGAATCATCATTTGTATCAATAAAAGGATGAAATTTCGGTTTAGAATAACTTTCAACTTTTGATTCTAATAGTTTTTCTGTTTTTAAATTATTCTCATCAGATCCTTCATCTTTATCTAATTTCTTCGCTATTGTTTTAAGCTCCGTAGTAATCGGTGAAAATTTACGTTGCTGATGAATCTCGTTCGTTTTAAATAACGCTAATTTACGTTGAAGTTGTTTTCGTTTTTGAATTAATTTCTTTTTTAATTCGATTGTATTTTGCAATGTCTCGGTATTCATATTAGTTACAAATTAGTAAACGCACACAGTTCGGCACACACTATAAGCTGTGGAAAATGATGTCTTCACAATAAGAAGTTCAAATTATAACTAAATTGTAGTGAAACTGTGTATAGAGCTTTTATTTGTTTTGGGGATCAATAAACGAATCAAATCCTATTCTGTATCTTCCATTGTTAATATCGCTATCTTTATCTATCACTAAAAAACCATAATTATTCTTCCAACACATTGAGCACATTTCTTTGAATTTATCGAATGAAACATCAGTATTTACATGATCATCATATACATGTCGTAAGTTTAGGTTGTCCTGTTTGAAAAGAATGATTAAATTTGCATTATCACGAATTAGATGCTTTGGTACATGTGAATATGTTTGACATAAGTAAAATGAATCAATACGTTTATGTCGTCCCATAGTAAAATATGCTTTCATAAGATCTTGCTTATCACATGCTACATCATCAAATATAAATATAGAATTTGATTTTGCTTCATGAGGCTGCGGAAGATTGTTTTCTAATCCACTAAATGCAAAATATCCCAAACCTTTTATGGGTTTTACAAGCTTTTCCAAATACTGATACTTTGGTTGATATAATGATTTTGAATAAATGTATAAATTTTCAAATCTGACTCCATTCATCTGTTCAATAAGATTAATAATTAAGTTAGTTTTACCACAATTGCTTGGACCTACAATTAAACATCGAATAGATGAGGGTAATAAATCACCATGTCTTCGATTCTGGTTCATTAAAATATCAGAATCACTGATATTTATTGGAAGCTTAGTTTTTTGTTTTATTACTCGCATGATGACGAACAATCAGCAACTAAAGCATAATGTAAAAGTTTTTAATTTTTATAGGTGTACGAAGTCTCTGTTTGTGAACGCCTCTGAATACAACGAGTTTCGTTACCTTACCTCTCGTAGTATGCAACTATATCACCTTTCAGTCACTGAACCTGTTGGGAATCCCCTATTTCCGTTGCTATTTTTAGTTCATGAAGTCATGGTTATTTTTAGTTCATGATGTCACTGTTATTTTTACGTCATGATGCAATATTTAATCAGTATAAATATGAGGCTGAAAGCGTGAGTTAACAGTCTTCAGACAATCTTCATACAGTGAAAATACAAGTTGTGGTTAATTCATATAATTATTGTTAACAGTCTTTGTGCATCCTCGTATAGTGAAAATACAAGTTGTGGATAATTCACAGGTATAATTATTGTGATAAGAGTGTGTAAAAAAAAAACAAAAAAAAACTCAGGTATGTCTGACACAGTGAGCTCTTTAGCTAAACGTTCTATAAATTTAATTCGTGAATACATCAGTAAAATTAAAACTTTAGATGAAATTAATTCGTTTTTGAAATATATTAATAGGAGTGTTAAAATAGTTAGCAAAGCTTTAGACAATAAAATTCATGAAACAAACATTCGTGAAAATCCACATTCTTTGGAAGCCAGTCTTGCGCACTTGAAATTTTATCGACTCAAATTAAAAAAAATTAAAAGCGACTTACTCAACAATAAACGCAGTAAAGTTGGTCAAGGATTATCAAATATACCGAAAAAAACATCCAATCAAAAGGTTTTATGGGAGGATTTAAATTCTTGTTTTAAAGGAAGAATTCGTTCAGGCTTTATTTCAAATATTCGAATAAAAGATCCAGCAATATTTTTAGCACGAGCATACAAAAGTTTTGTATTAAAAATTAGGAAAGAATTAACAAAGTCAATGCTAAAAGTAAATGTTGTGTTTTCAGGTAACTTTATACAACCATCTACGTTGGAAATAGATTTAAAAACATTTGGAACTAGAAATAACCATATAGATTCAACAACTAATATTAGAGAATGGTATCAGGAAAATGTAATCAATGTAATATTAAATGAATTGGAATCATTTGCTGAAAAAGATAGTGGTTGGGCATTATATGAAATTTTAGGATTAAAAGTAAATATTAATCAATATGATCCAATAAAATTTGGGAATAATTCAAGTTTTGTAGAGGTACCGAACTTTATTAAAAAAAAACGTTGTATAATTAATGTTCAGAATAATGATCAATTCTGTTTTCTTTGGTCAGTTGTCTCTGCACTATTTCCTACAAAAAATAATCCCCACAGAACATCATCATATCCAAATTTTGAAAATGTTTTAAGGTACGATAATATAAGTTTTCCAATAACAATTAAAGATATTGAAAAATTTGAAATTTTGAATAATTTATCAATTAATTTATATTGCATTGAAGAAAAGAATAAAATATTTCCGGCACGTTTAAGCACTTATAACAAGAATAATGATAAGAATATTCCTACAATTAATTTACTCATGTTACCAACAAATAATATGGATGAAGAAGAAAGGCAACACAATAGAATATTATATTACCATTTTGTATGGATTAAACATTTGTCTCGCCTTTTATCACATCAGTTGTCTACTCATGGACATAAAACATTTATTTGTGAACGTTGTTTAAATTATTTCACAACCGAAGACATTCTAACCAAACATAAATTTCACTGTCAAAAGCTTAATCAGTATTCAGTGTCATTACCTCGCGATACATCTCTGAAGTTTAAAAATCATCTTTATAAG
Source organism: Tribolium freemani (assembly GCA_939628115.1). Lineage (NCBI taxonomy): Eukaryota > Metazoa > Arthropoda > Insecta > Coleoptera > Tenebrionidae > Tribolium > Tribolium freemani. Next base: position 21,545,932 of record OW626785.1, read on the forward strand.
GAAAAAGTTCCATTCGTAATTTATGCTGATCTTGAAAGTATTTTGGAAAAATGTTCTCAAATTGATAATAATATTCATAGTAAAACTTCCCCATACCAAAAGCATATTGCTTGTAGTATAGCTTATTATTTAAAGTGTTCATACGATGACTCGCTTTCAAAATTTCAATTATATCGTAATCAAGATTGTATTCAGTGGTTCGTTAAGGAACTAAAAAAAATTGCCGAACAATGTGATAAAATATTTAAAAATAAATTACCCATGGAAAAACTTAGCTGTGATCAAGAACGTTCATATAAAGAGTGCAATATTTGTCACATTTGTAATAAAACTATTGAATCGAATCAAATTAAAGTTCGAGATCATAATCATTTAACGGGAAAATTTAGAGGTCCGGCTCATCAACGATGTAATTTAGATTATCAAGATTCATATACCATTCCTGTTGTGTTTCATAATTTGAGTGGCTATGATGCTCATTTTATTATTAAAGAACTGTCAACAGCTTTTGCAGGTAATATTAAATTGCTACCAATAAATAAAGAAAAATATATATCATTTTCCAAATCAGTGGGAGGAACTGATGTCACTTTTCGATTTATAGATTCGTTTCGTTTTATGTCTAAGAGTCTTGATCAACTTTCATTGAATTTAAAATCTGAACAAAAAATAATAACACGAAAATTCTGTAATACAAATGAAGAATTCAATTTATTAATAAAAAAGGGGGTATTTCCATATGACTATGTTGATAGCTGGGATAAACTCAATGAAACAAAATTACCATCAAAAAAAGAGTTTTATAGTACTATGCATGGATCTAATATACCTGAAGATAGTTTTAAACATGCAGAAACTGTGTGGCAGACATTTAAAATTCAAACATTGGGAGAATATAGTGATTTATATCTACGTACTAATGTTATTTTGTTGGCTGATGTTTTCGAAACTTTTCGAGAAACATGTTTAAATACTTATAAATTGGATCCACTTCATTACTTCACTCTTCCAGGATTAACTTTTGATGCAATGCTGAAATCTACCGGAATATGTTTAGAGCTATTAAATGATATAGATATGATAATGTTTATTGAACGGGGTATAAGAGGAGGTGTTTCACAGTGTAGTAATAGGTACGCAAAAGCTAATAACCATTACATGAAAGATGGATATAATTCAAATGAAGAACCTTCATATCTCATGTATTTTGATGTCAACAATCTCTATGGTGCCGGAATGTCTCAATATTTACCTTATGGTAACTTTAGATTTTTAGATGACTTTAACATTACAGAAATTTTAAATACAGCAGATACTTCCAATGATGGTTATATAATTGAATGTGATCTAGAATATCCAGCTTCTTTACATGATTTACATAGTGACCTACCTTTAGCACCACAACATTTAAAACCACCAAATTCCAAATCTAAATTAGAAAAATTACTTTTAACATTGTTTCCAAAAACTAATTATATAGTACATTACCGCAATTTAAAAATGTATTTAAGACTTGGTTTAAAAATTACTAAAGTACATCGCGTCCTAACATTTAAACAGAGTCCATGGCTTAAGGAATATATTGATTTAAATACTCGTTTAAGGCAGCAATCACAAAACGAATTCGAAAAAGATTTTTTTAAATTAATGATCAATGCAATATATGGGAAGTGCATGGAAAATGTACGTAAACATAAAGACATTAGAATTGTAACTAGGTGGGATGGTAGGTACGGTATGCGCGATTTAGTTTCAAAACCCAATTTTCATAGTTCTGTTATATTTGAAGAAGACATGTCAATAGTTGAAATGAATAAATTAAATGTGGTACTAAATAAACCAATTTATGTAGGTTTTTGTATTTTGGATATTTCAAAAATATTTATTTACGAATTTCATTATGACTATATAAAAAATAAATTTGGTAATAATGCAAAATTGTTGTATACAGACACAGACAGTTTAATATATCATTTTAAGACTGAGGATATTTACAAAAATATTAAAGAAGATATTCATCGTTTCGATACTTCCGATTATAAACCGAATAATAAATATAATATTGAATTAAAAAATAAGAAATGTCCAGGTTTGATGAAAGACGAAAATCATGGCAAAATAATGCTCGAATTTGTGGGGCTTCGATCTAAAATGTATTCCTACACAGTTGATTCAGACATTGAAGATGAAGAACATGATTATGATGAAGTAGGTCCAGCTATAAAACGTAAAAAAATTGTGAAAAAGTCGAAAGGGTGCACAAAATCTTCAATTAAACATATTACATTTAATGATTATAAAAAATGTTTATTTGATTTAGAAATATTTCGTAGCACACAAAGACTCATTCGATCCAAAAAACACTCTGTGTATTCTATACAACAAGAAAAAGTGGTCTTAAGTCCATATGATGATAAACGCATATTATTAAGAAATACTACAGATACAAGACCTTGGGGATATGTTATTAATCCAACGTGAAATATAGGGGCGTGATATATGAAAAAATTTCTTAAAAAAAAAAATAAAATAAAATAAAGAAATAAATAAATTTACTACAAGGTAATCCAAAGTGAAGTAAAGGATAGTGGGTAAATAAAGAAAAAGAAGATAATTTCGTTCGATTAGAATTACACTGTCAAACTGTCATATATACCTACATAACATTTACATCATATATAAGTACATAGATACACTATCTATGTAGTACATATGACAGTGTAATTCTAATCGGACGACAGTTGCAGCAAGATGGAACATCAACAGTGTCAGGGAGAAGAATCAACAGAAAATTCATTCATTGCGAATCGATGTTTTCATATTGAATATGAAGAATATAAAGCGTATCGACATGTGCAGGAGAACAACCTTTACAAAACCATAAGGAACTATCACAAAGAACAGCCAGTGTTAAGATGGCTTCTGAAAGAGAAAGTTGTTGTAATTCCAGAGAATGCCTGGCTTTGGTTCGCAAGAGCATATGACGTACCTCGACTGATTGATCTGTATTTGCTTGTGGAGAAGAAACAGGAGATGGATAAGTATATTAAGGAATTATTGAATGATTTGCAGCAAACAAAACAAATATACATTAATTTCAAAAAGTTGGATAACATTCTAACAAAAGAAACTAAACAGTTTAAATTTTATTTTTTTGAATTGTTAAGAAATAGTTCAGATTCTTTGGCAGATGATGAACTTTCGAAATATTATCTTGTTGAAAATATTAAAAATAATTATAAAACTATAGATGAATGTATTAATACATTTGTTTGTGAAGCGGCTTATTTAGCCAATTATAAAACGTTAAGAGCATGTGTTGGAACTTTGTTTCTGTTTGATTTATCTTTTAAGTTTAATCCGTTGAAGAATCGAAGACATCAAGACATTTTGGATTGGTTAAAGGAAAATATTAAAAAGGGAGAGGAAAATCCTGAAGAAGCACATCTAGGCTGGACCACTGGAGGGGACTCAGCACGTTGGCCTTCCACGAAATTGATAGATTACAAAGATACTTACCATTTGTTATATATACAGATGCATACTGTATAATGTATTACACTTTTGTGAAATAAAACAATGTATAAGTTTTATATGTGTTTTATTAAACAACTTTATCATACATACTAAAATTAAATCTAATATTAAAAACTAATATAAATAATATTAAATTAGTAGCTACACTAAACTGTAGTAACAATATCTTGAGGTGACGATCTTGAGAGAGACTTGAGATACCGAAGATAAGCATACATTAGAGAAAACAAAACAAAAAAATATACAACACCACAAATAATTATATACATTTTAAATTAGCACACTACACAACACGAATAACACCTTGGGCTGGAATATATTTCGCTACTCTATCATGTAGAATTAAACAATGGGCAGTAGTCTTCCCTGGGATGTTGGTTCTGGTCTCAAACTCGAGTCGGATGGAAACAGGACTTCTTTTGAGCACTTCGCTCTGCTTGGTGCAATCAACAACTACTATCGGTGCAATGGTCTTGAATTCTTCAGGCGTGAAGATTGGTTCCCCCACTTTATCCAAAAATGATGCTTGGAATTCGATGAACATTTCATATAATGCGGCAAAGGAATTATTGTGGAAATTCAAATTTAGGTTATCATATGGATACATTTCATCATTGAGATAGACTTTAACGTTTCTCAAATTGCAATGATCGAAGTGACTGTAATCCTTGGAAAGTTGATTTTTTCTATCAGTTTGAAGTCCGAAAAATATATATTGTGGTTTTTCGATTGATGTTTTAATAGACCATGTATGTCGTTGAGTTTGTGGTAACAGAGGATACTCATGCAATTCTCTGCTTCTAAAGGGAACATCTAGTTCACGATTCTTTGATAACGTATCAATTAGACGTAATCGTTCTGCATCCGAAACTGTTATATGAGGCATTTTCCAAAAGATTTTTGAAATGTTAATTTTCACGTTATGTACTGTATCATCGTTAACAACTAGAGCATTTAGATCAGTATTGCTTCGAACAAGAACAAGTTCTTGGCGAACATTCAATATTATTTTTCGAAAATCTTCACACAAACCCAATATTAGTCTCAATGGAATAACTACATTAAAGTATCCAGAATCTTGATCAATAATTGTTGATGGAGATTTGGGAAACCATCCAGCATTTTGAAGAGCAATACTTTCATTAGTATTGTACGTTGCATAACCTTTCATAATTGATGCCAAACCAGGATTTCGTACTCTATCAACTACATTACCAGCAATATCATATCTTACTTCATCAAACATTAACATTATACCATTATTAGCAAATTTGACGTTTGGTGAAATTATGGTTTCATGTTTATCATTTGTTGCGATTACTTTTCCTTCAATATACAATGAACTCAACCAAGGAAGAGTATACACATCTTGATGTTCGATTGGTAATCGTATTTCATCATTCAAATTGAAAGACGTGGATGCGTATGGTTGATGCGTACGTTTTTCAGCATAACTTATTGATGTATCAAAAACAGCTTTTTCATTTACATTTAATATTTCAAAATTCATGATGGATATTTATTTAAACACACAAAGTAATAATAGACGCACACACTTAGTTTACACTAATACAGTTAAACCGAGAGATTTAAGAAAGTTCTTGTTTTTCGATGTTAATCGTTTTAGTCTACGATGTCGACTAATTGGTTTAATGTTTGTTGACGTATTTATACAATTTTGATTGATACTAAACCGTTTACGGTAGGAATCAAAAACTAATCCCATAATTTTTTTGGTTTATGATGAGAGGAGCTTTTTAAGATGCAACCTTACCGTGATGGCTTCACCACGAAAATTGACTACATTTCCATCTTGATCCGTTATTTTAAGTACCAATAAAGAAATTTCATTTCGATTAATTGGTAAATAGATTACGTTGGTTGGCGCTTCTACAATTCGATATCCGGGAGGTACAGTTGGAAAAAACTCATGTAAAACATGTACTGCTTTCCCATTTCTATATGAAGATGATACCAAATTGCAATGTATACATAAAGCGTTTACTTTATGAATTTTAGCAGGTAAAGAAGAGATATGTTTTAAATTAGGTTTTAACACAGTTGATGTAAAGCCTAATATACTGGCTATGGTATTTTCTTTAGTGAAATCAATAGTTATTGTTGATTTAATTTCTACTTTTAATGTGTTTGTGTTCGATTTTATTGATAAAATAGGTGCTCTTCCTTCATGAATGCTGCTATCAACTATTTTAGTAGAATCTTTATCAACAAGTATTATGGGATTAACATTATTCTTGCTATTCTTTTCTTCATCTTGTTGTTGGATGTGATAATATTTTTTAACAATTTCTTTATTAAGATATCTATTAATATCATCAATTTCGTAAGATCCTTCTGGTATTTCTATACATACCTCTTCATTATCTTCACTTATATAAAAGAACTTATTATTTGTATGATCAATATTCGGAAATGAATTATAAGTTTCTAGGTTAGTTAATCCAATCACATAACTGCTATCATTTTCTAAGGCTATTGATGGACTATATTCAGATGTTAAAATTGAACTGTTTCCAGTTAAAGTAAATGTCATCGACATTTTATCGCACTGGTATATAGGACAGTAGAGGTAACACGTATTAAACAACCTTGCTGACCACAAGGTAATGAATACCTACTATCACTGAGTGTCTCTGATAATTTTACGTCTTTAAATACTCCTTTTACAACCGATTGTTTGCTACATTGATAAGCACATTTTTTGAAAGGTCGTTGTGAGCGTTGCAAGGTTTTAGATTATATAGCAAGTTACGAGTACGTTTCACCTTGCATAGCAATACGAGAACGAAATGTAATCAGAGAATCACTTACATTTGTAGTTGTTATTATTGTACAAGAATTGAAGACATAGATGTCCACAATTAACCGTACCATATCTTTGAATTTGCTCATGATTGTACAGGATTTTACATGACCCATTGCTTTCTAAATATTTAAGTAGTTCTCGTGGTGGTTGAAGATTACCATAACTATCAAAATATATAGTTTCTCGCCCACGTTTTACGTAAGCTGTCCAATGTGTACCCCCACCACTATCATCATCTAAATTTAATATACCACATTCATTGATTCGTACATTTGTAGGCAACAAATCTCTCATAAAAACACCTCGAAAATTTCGAATTTTTAACATTTTACAATACTTTTTTAGATCTACATCAGTAAGAGGACGTTTGGGAAGCTTTATCGGTATTTTTTTGGAAATTTTGAACGATCTAAAAAAAGACCGAGACCTGTTTTATATGGTTTCAAATAAAGTCCATTTCCATCTTTGTTCTTTCCTAATGCAACAGCTTCCATTGCCTGATTATGTCGTTTATTTTCCTTAAGTTGTTCATTAGCAACCTTCGCTTGGTTGACGGCTCTGGCAACGGCTGCTGCACCACCACCCAAAGATCCGAGAGCCCCCAAAGCAGCAAAAATTGGAATAAGAGGCAGTGCACCACCCGTCTTCGGTACTGAAATCACTCTCTTTGGATGTACCTTTTTTTTTCCCCGAAGCTGTTTTACAGCTTTTATTGCTGCACCTATGGCACTCTTCATATCATCAAATTTTCCATTATTCAATGTGTTTTTCGCTTTGCTTATTAAATCACTAAATTTGATTAATCCTTTTCCTGATTTCTTCACTTTACCAATGCGTCTTCTATGTTTTTGAATTTTATTATTAGGACATCCCATTCCGAGTTTTAATTTAGCACGCATTGCTGTTGAAACACCTAAAGCAGCAGCTTTCTCACCAAAAGAGGCGTCAGGAGCACGTCTTCTTTCAACCGCCCGTTCAAGTAGAATGCGGTCAGCTTTATGCCTATTTTCTAAATCTTGATGTTCGTTATAAGCGATATCGTGTTCCCTGCACGCTTCGTCTAATTTGTTAATACCACGATCTCCTCGCTCTAGTCGTTTTTCAAGTTTGGTTCCTGGTCCACAGAATTGATAACCAGGAATGTGTAATTCGAACGGTAATTTATTAATAATGGAATTTACAATTCCTGAACCAGCAACTGCTTGATTCCGTATCTTTCTTTCGAAAGCTCTATTACGACTGATAAGTTTTGATCTTTTTTTGATCATTTATACTTTTTACTCTCCAAGAATGTGGAATATTCTACAAACCCAAAACAATGTTGTATGATTGTAGAAGATTTAACTACTAAGTCTAACAGTTAAAGTAGGAGTATTTATACTTTTTCTCTGGTTTTATTTCTTTCACTGATAGTAATTTTCAATTCAAGAAATGGTTTAAGAATCATTTCTACATCGCGAATTCGTTTCTGAAACCACATCCTATCTCTTACCCAATAACCTTTTCGATCTTCATCATCATCATTCAGAACATGAAGAGTAACAACTTCATTAAATCTTACAGTTTTTGAGTTATTAATTTCCGAATGCATAAAGAAGTTGCAACTAAAGACAGGTTACGTCAATGTAATTAATCTAAAAGGAACCCATTTTGCATATCAATTGCACAACTGTGCGAGGAAGATGAAAGCTAACCGTTATTACACCTTCTTATCAAAAGAAATGTGACTTGAATTTCATTCAAACATACACACATGAGTCTGGGTGCAGATACAACTGTATACTACAACTTATGCGATCCTGATACCATCTCTTAAACCTTCTTCGCAAAATGGAACAAATTTAGGAAACCAATAATAGGTGTGAAAGGCGTAATTTTGCTTCAAGATCCAAGAATATACATGACATCATGATCCAACAATGGCGGTGACTCATTGATCTTAAAATAACCGTGACATCACAATTTAACAATAGCAATTACGTTAGGGATTCCCTGAAAGAAGCGGTGATGTTATTATGATCTAAAAATAGCCATGATCACATCAGGTGTCGTTTGTATTGAAGAATTTTTATTTAAATGTAACTAAAGACAGAAAGCCAGCCGTTCATTTCAAAAGGAATGCGATAGGGTTTCAATTGAAGTAAACATATGCCGCCACCTACGCCCACGCTGTAGCCTCTTGCACGTTTATCACATGTCTGCTGCTGGATACAACTTTATGCTGTTGCAACTTATGCGATCCTGATACCTTCTTTTATATTTCCTTCATGAAATGGATCAAATTGAGGAAACCAAAAAGGTTTAATTTATATTAATCATCTCATAAGCCAAGAATTGTAATACTCATAATATCAACAATGACTCATCAATCCGAAAATAAGTGTGACATAATAATTTAAAAGCAACCATGACATCATGGTAATATCAAAAGGGGATTCACATAATTTCCAGTGTGGAATTCCCCAGGGGATTCCCATCCTGACGTCATGATTCAAAAATAGACATGACATCATGATACGAAAATAGCACTGACATCAGGGGAATCACATAATTTTCAATATGGGATTCCCCAAAGTGAAGCATGCGCAGACAAAGAAAAGCCATGACATCATAATCAAAAATATCAGGGGATTCCCACGTTTTGCACCGGGGAATCCCTGAAATGGCGCATGCGCAGACGAAGTGAATTAGAATCGGCACAGCTTATCTACTGCTGTACCTATAATATTTAAAAAATGCACTGAAAGTAAACTCAAAACCGGGCGTTATATGTACAGGGTGTGTTCACTGTAAAATTTTCTATGATGTAACCAATAATACTAATTACACCTTTACCTAATTCCTAGAAAATTACGAAATTAATTAATGACTGCATTGTTCTCAGTACTGTCTTTAATTTAATTATTATTTAAAAATCAAACGCAGTATTAAGTGCTAAGTATAATTATTAGTATTTTTGATTGCATCAAAGGAAACGATATACTCTCTCCAATTGAAATACATAGTTATTTACCTAAGGTGTTTGGAAGATACAATTTCCCACATGAGCACTTTGTTTGCGGCATGAGCGCAGCGAGGGCCGCATGAAGTGCGAATGTGGGAAATTGCTTTCCAAACAAGTTAGGTACAATATTTTTGTAACGAATCTCTCAAAAAAAAACTAAAAATTAATATTTTTTGTAATTTAGTTTTTTTTTTGTTACTGGGTTGGTAACAGGTCAAACAATCAAAAAATTGGCATGAACTGTCATATCGTAAAAAAATAATCGTTTCCATCTCAACGATGGCGATACCAACTTACTAAATGTCCATAGGCATTGTTGGAAGGTGAAAAGAAAAACACCGCAGTGTGGGAAAGTTACTTTCCCACACGCTGGAGATACCCGGAAAATAGCTATGAGTACAAAATAGTATATTAAAGCACAAGTTTTATAAGGGTTGATTTGGTGCACGAATCCCAAGTTAGAAAACGAGTCGTAGGCGAGTTTTCTATGGGATGAGTATTTTATGCTATTTTTTATACTTTACTTTTCTTATTTTAATTAAAAAAAAATTCTGTCGTCTAGGGAATTTTAGGTCTGTTGGTAACGGTAATAAATAATAAATAATAAACGAAGAAGAAATGATGATTAAATCAATCGTACGTATATTCCACTCATTATCGATGAAAAATCTTGAAAACTAATAATCCCTAATGTGCTTTAATGAGCCATAAATGACTCCTACTGATAGAGGTTAATAAACATACAGGGTGAATATGAATTCACTACACATAATAAAAGGCGTAACTGCTTGATATAAAAAGGTTACAAAAATGGATAGGAAAATTTCCATTTCAATGTCATTAATGAATTAAACGTGTTCTAAATTTAGTCAAAATTCTACGGCACGCCACTGGGATAAAATTGTGGAAGTAAAGAAGCTGACACTCGACAAAAATTTTTTTGCAAAAAACACGAGTTGCCATTGAAATATCTGCTCTTTTTTATCGCCGCTTACTAATAGATAAGGCCAGTGTGTCATTGTGTCTTTGCGGGGTTGTGTCTGAATTTGGTACCGTGCTTTGTGTCGTAAAAATGGTCCAATTTTACAAATGTTGTTAACACCATCATGCTTGGCACCCGTAGAATTGCTAGATGCAAAGATCTTTTAATCGGTATTTCCTTAATTCGTGGACGATTCCATCATCTATGTCACAGTACCTCTGTCCCTTAAATGCAAGAAAAGACGACAAGAACTACATTATCTACCAGAAGAAAATAATGCGAGCGTTGTTATGGCAAGATTTATCCGGATGTGTAACTTAGTGCGAGTGCTTTGTGCAAAAATGTGGTCAAATGTCGAATTTCCCGAATTGCGCAATAGTCACGACACCTTTCTTTAATGTAAGGTAGGTCAGGTGCTATTCCGATTTCAAGTTCAAATTTGTCTCCGTTTTTTGTGGGTACTGATATCTCTTCATACCTTTGCTGATAATTGCCTACGTGCCATAGGCGTCGTAATTGGGATCCCTGAAGGGGATTTTGCCCCTCTTTTAAAGACAACTAAGATGTGAAAAAATAGGAAACACATTCTGTCACTGTGCTCACGACTAAATATGTGTAGTGAATTCAAATTCACCCTGTATTATAAACGCAGAGTATAGAAAGTATATTACATTTTTGTCAATCTTATTTAAAAAAAATAATTTGGTGAAATGCGACGTTGGCTTTCACATTGTTTTGAAACAGCTAATACCTACTTAAAATCAATAATTATCTATTAGCTGTTTCAAAACTATAAAAACGCCAACGTCGCATTTTCTCTCAAAATTAGCTGTTATAAATTACTCATGCACTTCAAAAAAATAATAGCCAACGAAATTCATACTTTCAATCAGGGATCTAATCATTAATAACTATTTTACAATTTTATCAATCTTAATTAAAAAAATAATTCGGTAAAATGCGACGTTGGCGTTTTTATAGTTATGAAACAGCTAATAGATGTTTCGTAGGGTTGCCGTTTATGGCGCAGCCGAGTTCCTCCTGGCGGTCACAAATTTTGGGATTTTGTAGCAGGTAGGTAAGATTAACGGTGACAATAATTATTTGGTACTTAGAAATTAGGTGATTGGAGTTTTCATCCTCATTTGTAGCGAGCACAACTGCAATGCATGTGAAAGCTTTCATTTTTATTCCAAAAGTAATTTTGTATTTTTTTTGAGTCTAAACTTACCTCATTCCCTAAGTTCAATTTCAAAAAATTTTGCTGTATTTTTTGCAATTGAACCTTGGGGGTATGTTCAAAGCTAAAAAAATCATTGTCAAATTCAGTGATCAGAATAAAAAAAAATTACTACCTAATTTGATTGTACGATTTAAAAATGCACGCATAAATGCACTACAATTTGCAAGTGCCGCTTACTATGTTTTACCCTTATTGTAAATTAAATTGTTTCCTTCTCTAGTGAATGAATTGTGAAATTGTGAATTATTACGAGTGTAGCTAATGCAATAAAGGTACCACCTGTGCAGCGGTAATGCCCGATATCTTGGTAAGGAACTCGGTTGCTGATAAGAGTACTGCAGGTAAAGAAGTAACCGCCGGGAGGAACTCGGATGCGCCCCCCGTTTATTTAGATCATATACAGGGTGAATTTATTATGGTTTCTCTTGAATTTTTTTTTGGGGCAACTAAAAATATAAATTAGTATTTTTATCCACAGCCAGTGTATTATTAAGGTCATAATATTGCTATTAGCAGACCTCTAATGATATCCATAAAACCTATAGGTTTTATGAAAACACTATAAAACCCGTAACGAAATTAAACTGCATTTCTCACTCTTACCTTTATATTAAATGAGAAAATGTAGTTGGTTTCTTCTTTATTCGATGTCGAGTACAGATTTACTGTAAAAGAAGCCGGAACTAATGCAATACTTCGATTTTAAAAATTAATTCGACAAACGTCACTTCAAAACGTCAAAATTTGAAAATTTTGAAAAATAATTTGGCTGACTGTGGATAAAACTTTGTATTGCATATGGGTCTTACATGTGTTTTATCCGCTTAATTAAACGTTCGAACTTCGTTCTCGTGTTTAAACCTTTGCGCGGATAAAACACGCTGTAAGACCCTTATACAAAGTGATCAAAAAGTCCTTCTATCAAGTAAGTTTAGAAGTTAAAGGACGCATGTCTGCGGAACTCCAGCCTAATGTCAAAGGAAAAATGTCAAAAAATTAAGCAAATTAAATTATTGTTGGAATCCAGTTTTGCCCCATAGACACCATTTACGGGTTGTGTAATGTTTGGGTGTTATTTGTGTCACGGATTCACGGCATCTATTTACGTTTGAGGTAATGTCAGTTTAAATTTTGACAGCTGGCTGAACTAATACAGGACACCGGACACACGTTCTCCAGTAATGCACCTACTTGATAGAAGGACTTTTTGATTGCTTTGTGGATTCTGCATGCTAATAGGGGACTTCTGTCAGCTTCGCCAATACAGTAGACTATTTTCAATATTAATTCACGAGTGAAATTTATTATTGATAACTAAATGTGTGCATAGGATGTGTACAATTATTGAAAGTTATTATTGAGTGTCTAATTTTATGACAGCGGCCTACACGATTCCTTTTTTTTTTTCGAGAAATAAATTAATATTTAGTATTTTGCAAAAATCTCCCAAATTTTACAATATAGACCCCGCAACCCCCATATCGACAAAAAGCTCTTAAAAAGTGCCATGCGATAGTGCAATAAAATATAGGGTGTTGTACTTAAAAAAAACGAGGTATTGCCATTTGTAATTTGTCATTTTCAAAAAATCGTAGTAAGCGATGGAATATAGACTTCGAGTTCACTTTTCTTTCAAAAGATGCGCTAAAGCTTAAGGAATCGACTGGAAAAAAGTTGGCTAAGTTATCTTGAATGGTTCTGAAGTTATAAATTTTTCTGTAGGTCTATGTACGAAGCTATTTTGGTATATAAGTTGGCATAACTCAAACACTATGACAGATAAGTCTAAGAAACCCGGGTGCCTTTTATAGACAATTTAATGGCGAATTTAAAAATCTAACAAAAATTAGGGGTTTCAATTTAAAAAAAATTGAACTTAGTTGTGTATTTTACTTTGGGACACTCTGTATACAAATAAAAATATTTTTAGAACGTGCTCTATTATATACCTGACACCGGACACACGTTCTCAAGTAATACGCCTACTTAATAGAAGGACTTTTTGATCGCTTTGTACAATAAATAACTATACCTAATTACACTTAGCAGTTGATAATGAATTTGATTTTTAAATAATAATTAAAAAAAAATAAAAAAAAATTGACAAAACTGAGAACTGAGAATGACTGAGAAGTCATTAATTAATTTCGTAATTTTCTAGAAATTAGGTAAAGGTGTAATTATTATCTATGGTTGCATCATAGAAAATTTTACAATGAACACACCCTGTACATACAGTGCTTTCATTTCAAAAGGAGCCAGTCTCAATAACTTTTGATATTGAGCAAATCTATTTTTAAGCAAAAACAGGTCGATTAGGATCGCGAGGGGGAAGTTCAAAACCAATATTAGTTACATTTTAGGTTTCATCCCTTAATCGCTAGCTGCCCCTACTTTAAAATTTTAAATGGCACCCCCTACTTTTTCAAACATTTTCGAAAAGAGAAAAAATTTGCATATCTAACAGTCAAAAAAAATTTTTTTTGTTGATTCGTTTTTTAGTTAAGGGTGGATTTATTTTTGAAATTTTTAATCCTAGTAGCCTTTGATTTGAAGCCAATTTAAATTAAATAAAAAAATTGTCGATTATAGATGTGATGAGAGAGTTAATACTAACATTACTTACATTTTAGGTTTCATCCCCTAGTCCTAGCCTCCCCTACTTTAAACTTTTAAGTAGCACCCTTTATTTTTTAAAACATTTTCTTAAAGTTAACAAATGAGTGTTTCTAACTGTCAAAAAAAATTTTAATTGATTCGTTTTTTAGTTAGGGGCGGTTTTATTTTTTAAATTTATAGTCCTAGTAGCCTTTGATTTGAAGCCAATTTAATTTAAATAAGAAATTTGTTAATAAGAGGTACAATGAAATAGTTCAAATTCAAGATAAAGTACATTTTACATTTCATCCCCAAATTAAAAATCATCCTTATTTTAGAATGTGAAATAGCACCCCCAACTTTTTAAATATTTTTGGAAAGGGGATAAAAAGCTTATCTAACTGTAAAAGCAGAAATTTTTTTTCGATTCGTTTTTGTGTTCAAAACCAACATAAAATGTTTCAAAATGTTGGGGGTGCTATTACAAATTTTAAAGTAATGGTGGTAACAAAGACACTGCGCATAAGTATGACTGACCCTGAAAAAAGTTGGTAACCCAACACATTTCCTTCGGTAAAGATTTTAACTTTGGGTAAATCATAACCAAGCACTGAAATTCACCAAACCAAAAAATAAATTGGTAACCAGAATATTTTTAGTTTAACCATCAACTGAAATACCGGGCGTACAAATTCACAAACACTACGCGTTGACACTTTTGAGTATGAGTATTTTGTTGGGCAACAATTTGTTGCCATAGTATTATTTGAGAAATTTTGTAACTGGTGAGCAAGAGGGAATAACGACTATGAAATTTTGTGATTGGAGCGCAAGCGGGAATAATGACAATTATTCCCTGGCCATTATTCCCTAAGGGAATATTATATGGCATTATAATTCAAAAACCACAAATATAATACTTCCATTATACAGGGTGACTTTCAAGCCTAGTATTACAGTTATTTGCAAACGGATTTTTATCAAATTTAAAATCACATTTTTTAGAAGGTAAATTTTTAATTAGTAACAAAAAAATTACCTCAAGCCAGAAAATGTAATTTTAACATACGTTTCTTTTTTTTTAATTAACAGCGATTATTATTAGATTGTCTAACGCTAAAAAATTGGTGTCTACACAAAAAATAAACTAAATCGCTTGTCTGATTTAGCGAAAACTTTAGATTTGGTTGTTAAAAATTTAATCCAAATTTTGAAGGTATTTTAGCAGTTTCCTTTTGAAACAATTGATGAAGGGTTGCCACGCAGCATTTTGTACACCCTTAAAAAAATCTGTTAAAAGTGCGTGCGCTGAGGGTGCGCTTTATTTCAAAAGTAAAACAGCGAAATTAATTTAAAACCACACAACAATGGCAGAAATTGACAAAATTCAAGTTTTGAGAAATGTGGGTTGCATAATTTTCAAATGCCGAACCATCCCTTAATTTACTGGAAAGCTGTCAGTCATGGGATTTGTCTGCGTCCTTCACAGCAGGGAATAGCTATAAAATTTAAATGATTGAAATTTGTTTTGACCGTTCTTATGAGGAACAACTTCAAATTCAACTAGACCATATTGTTGGTAGAAAAATCGTGTTTTCGGCGTAAAACCTTAGGTTCAATATTTATGATTCCAGACAAAACAGTCATGTCATGTACTTCATTTTTCATTAGGACTTGAAAGTGGTAATCAAAAACATAATTTAACTATTTTCCTATGTAGGTATTCGGATATTAAACTGAATCTCTGTATTTTTCTATATCAGCCAACCAATTAGTGTGACATTCGGTCAAACAGATATAGAGCATTTTGAATGCTTTTTTAAAAATGTACTGCATTGAGTTTAGGAATTAATTAAATTTACCTGAAAACACTTTTTTATAAATTAGCTTCTTATAAATTAGAGCTTTTTTGGTGGGCAAAATACAAAATACTAAAGAGACATAATTAATCGTTGCGAAATAGTATATTATGATACGAGTTTTATAAGACGCATTTTGTCGCACGCACGGAATTGGGGCACGACGAGCGCAGCGAGGAGTGACATAATGGAGTAAGTGCGACAAAATGCCTTATAAACGAGATATCATACACTATTTTTTCTACTTTGTACCTTTTTTAACAAAAAAAATCAATTTAGAAATTTAGGGAATTTTGTGGCAGTTGACAGCATTTGCGTGGATCATGAAATTAAATTAATAATTTGGATCGTCATTAGTTTATTCGTAAAATGTATTCTGAAAGTGTCCAAGTCGTTTTGCAATCTATCTGCTCCTCAAAGAATACGGGCTTTTGTGGCAAATACGCGGAATTTGAACATTGGCCTAAGGAGAATGGGATCTCAAATTACTCACTTGCACTGGCTTTTGAAGTCATGTTTGTACACTACTCGAAAGGTGTTCGAAGGGACTACGCATCAGGGTTGGTACAAAAGCCTCTAAAGGTTTGAAATTGATTCATTTGATTAAATTATCACTTGAAACAGGTGACGATTGACACTGACACTTCTCTCAGATAATTGTCAAAAAACTAGGTTGCCATCATTTTCCAACTAAATTACTCTGGTTTATAGTGTAATTATTATAGCACTCCGTTGGATATTACGAAACCCAAATGGCGTATCGTAATGACCTCAGTACGAAACAAAAGTAGAAAATAGTATATTATTATACGAGTTGTACAAGACAATCCATTGTTTTGTCAACGAGTTCGACAAGATGTCTTGTACAACCACGACCAACTGTATCAATCTCCGCTTGCTACGCTTCTCTCCGATACGGCCATACCGCTTGTCGATTTGTCCATAAGAAACCAAATTCTTGACCTTGGAAACGAAAGTTCGGCAGGTATAGCACCCAAGTGACAAGTATGTGAATTAAAATAATGTCAGACGTCAGGTCAGAAGTCAGAGTGGTACTTCGAGGTTATAATTTACCTGTCTTGTTAGTGTCATTAGTGTCATCTACTCATCTCTTGAAAAATAATATTCATACAAATCGTCGCAGACGACGATACAAACGAAAAGAAGCCTCTTTTGCACAAATCACACATTTCTTTCCCATTAGTGCCCCATACACGAGCGGATTATCCGACGGATCAGATCTGTACAGGTCTGATTCGACAGATTTGGATCGGACGAGCCACATCCTTCGTGGTCCAATAACTAACATACCAAATCCGCGTATCAGATCTCCATACTCGATTCGAAGTATCAAATTCGTTCGTTAGTGGAGAATAATTCTACATTTCTGACGGATCTGATCTGGCTCGTGGTATTTTAATTGTGCTAAAAGATCTGGCTAGGCAGTCCTGGTAGTAGTACTTGCAGATTAGATTAGATTCGTACGAATTTTCTTTCGAACCATATCAGGCTTATGGTTAGGCATTTTAGATTCGTACGAATTTTTCTTTCGAGCCATACCAGGCTCGTGGTTGTCCATTAACGCACTGATATCTTTACGAATTTGGCTCGCCAGGTATCAGATTCGACAGATTATCCGCCCGTGTATGGGGCCCTATTATACGGTGGGGTAACACTAGTTTTGATTCAAATTAAAATTATAATTCGAAAAATTTTTTTTTGAATTTGACACCTGCAAATTTCAAATAATTTGGGGGCAGCACGTGCCGAACGCCATCTCGGTTACTAGATCGGAACAGTTTTTTAACTGAGCGGTATGGCCGTATCGAAGAGAAGCGAGAGAAGCGAAGCAAGCGGAGATTGATACAGTTGGTCGTGGTACAACGAGTGTAATATGCTATTTTTTCTATTTCGCCTTTATTTATTGAAATTTTTTGTTTAAAATCATTTAAATAATGACCTAGTAACTTTTGAGATTTTGGGTTGGTAATGACGTATGGGATGAAATGACAGTTGAAAATAAATTACAAATTTCAAATCTTATTGCATTGTTACTGCATATTTGATAGTTTTCTCGTTACTTCTTTTAATTAAATATGGATTCTGATGGATGTTGTGCACTCCTCCCGAGCTGAGAGACATCGCAAACACTGCTGTGAGTAAATTGTTCCCGACGAAGTGCAGTTGACCACCCGGTTTCGCTGTGAGTTTGACGATGACGACAGTCACGCGATCGCATTCAGTAACCAAAGGGATATTCTTTTGGGCCAAACACAAGATAACCAAGTTAACTATCTAATACTTACGTTCAATCCGACCAAATTCTGTAGCATTTCTGTTGTACGACATTGAATATGAAAATTGGGAGGTTTGCGGTTTGACAGAACTGACAGAAATTCATTACCAATAATACCAATCATGAACAAAGAAGTTACTATTTCAATGAGACAAAATTTCATTTTGTCTAACTGTATCCCATGACAACAGTTGCACAAAATTGCCATTTGTGTATGCGAAATAGAAAATAGTATATTATTATACGAGTTGTACAAGACAATCCATTGTCGAACGAGAGGGTTTGGAACACGACGAGCGAAGCGAGTGTTCCAAAGGAACGAGTTCGACAAGATGTCTTGTACAACGAGTGTAATATGCTATTTTTTCTATTTCGCCTTTATTTATTGAAATTCTTTGTTTAAATTATTTAAATAATGACCTAGTAACTTTTGAGATTTTGGGTTGGTAATATGACGTATGGGATGAAGTGACAGTTTATTGAAAATAAATTACAAATTTCAAATCATATTGCATTGTTACTGCATATTTGATGGTTTTCTCGTTACTTCGTTCAATTAAATATGGATTCTGATGGATGTTGTGCACTCCTTCCGAGCTGAGAGACATCGCAAACACTGCTGTGAGTAAATTGTTCCCGACGAAGTGCAGTTGACCCGGCTTCGCTGTGAGTTTGACGATGACGACAGTCACGCGATCGCATTCAGTAACCAAAGGGATATTCTTTTGGGCCAAACACAAGATAACCAAGTTAACTATCTAATACTTACGTTCAATCCGACCAAATTCTGTAGCATTTCTGTTGTACGACATTGAATATGAAAATTGGGAGGTTTGCGGTTTGACAGAACTGACAGAAATTCATTACCAATAATACCAATCATGAACAAAGAAGTTACTATTTCAATGAGACAAAATTTCATTTTGTCTAACTGTATCCCATGACAACAGTTGCACAAAATTGCATTTTGTGTATGCGAAATAGAAAATAATATATTATTATACGAGTTGTACAAGACAGTCCATTGTCGAACGAGAGGGTTTGGTTAACTTGGTTATCTGATTTTCCGCTTTGATACTGAATATTTTTGAATATTATAACTCTGACGGCATGTCACAAGGTAGGATTAGAAGTATTTTAACTAAGGCAATGTTTTTTAAGCTTGAATACATTAATTATTTCTGAAACTTGTAATGTTTTTTCAACTTTTTGCCCCTTGACTACGAGCTGCCATTGAACAAGGAGTTAGCTTCCTCTTGCCCCTCACTCCTCTTGCCCTAACATGTTGGCTTCAAACTACCTGCCTACAAACTCGCTGTATGGCGTGTCTATATATTTACATCCCACTATCATTAGCACTTCCGTACTTAAACCCAGCTTAGAGCGTCCACCTAAAACTTTTTGCAGATTTCTGAATATACACTTCAAAAATGTATTCAGTGCACCCATAGGTGTCACCCAATACAAGTTTCATTGAAATCGGAGTCGCGAGTATCCACTTCGGTATCATTACAGCGGCCGTACAAAAAACCAGCTTAGGGCGTCCTTAGCATGTATATGAGTATCCATTTTACTATCATTACCGCGTCTTTTTGGTATACAATTTCCGTTACACTATCAATAAGGCGTCCGACAGTGTTGCCACTTTAACCCGAGGTAATAAATATCTTAAAACCTCAGTCTAATTAATATCAGATGACTTTTTTAACATTTCTAAATTAATTTTAGAGTTAGTACATTAAATTTTTATAATTACTATTTGTAACCACTCAGAAAAATAAGAAAAACTTTGATAAAAAATTATTCTAGATATTATTATTTGGCAAATTATTTCGACTTCGCAAATCCTGCAGTCAGGCAAGAATTTACGATTACCGATTTTGCTGAAAAACAAATTTGGTGCGTCAAATTTTTATTTTTTTTGGCAATGAACTATTTTTCTTTGTTAAATATATTAAAATTAAGCAGTTTTTTGTTATATTGATACAACTATCAAAATAAACAAAGTTGAAGTCACTTTTAGATATTTGTTTCAGGTCCGAATTGCTCTTGAGTTGTTTTTTTGTAAATTTATTGTTAGGTATTCAGTTGTCATGTCAAACGTTCACGTTTTTAATTCATTATTTGTTTCCAGCCTTTTTTAATTCTGGTTTATTTGCTAAAATCAAATCTACGAAGTACGGCGTTCAGAATTCCGGAACGTTTGTGAATTACCATCGCTGAAGCGTCCGAATGTAACATACGGACGCTCTAATGTAGTAGAGTGGTTTTAGAGTGCCCATATACGAACCGTGTATAGACGCTCTAACGTAGTCGGACGCTTCAATGATAGTAATTATTTTTGGTATACATTCAATTTCTTCTACAAAAATCAGAGAAAAAGTCTCTAGTGTATCCATAGTGTTACCTCCAGTTTTTTGCGGAAATCAAGTCGCCGAAATAGGGCGTTCAACATTCAGACAATTGTGATGTATTAGCTGTTTCAAAACTATGTAAACACCAACGTCGCATTTTACCAAATTATTTTTTTTAAATAAGGTTGATAAAAATGTAAAATAGTTATTAGTGATTAGATCTCTCATTGAAAGTATAAATTACATAAGTTACTAATTTTTTGAAGTGAATAAATAATTTATAACTAATTTTGAGAGAAATTGCGACGTTGACGTTTACATAGTTTTGAAACATTTAATACCATCACTGAAGAGTCCGAATATCATACACGGACGCTCCAATATAGTGGGCAGGCTTTAGAGAGTCTATTTATAGACCAGTGTAAACACCTTGGCGGACGTTTTTTTGTGGTCAGCCGCTTCAATGATAGTAATTCTTCGTCTTGATTTTAGCAAATAAATTTCAGGTAAATACTGTATGTAGGGTAACAACAATTTTCAGATTTTTGCAGAAATCAAGTAGAGACGTAATCTTTCTAGGGGCCATTGAACAAAGTTGTTCAGCTTGTTTTTCTCTATTTTTCTTGATAATGTATTTTTAATTTGTTTATTAATTTGGAGTTAATCAGTTTTTTTACTTGTAGTTTATAAAAAATATTCAGAACCAAAAGCTATTAACTTTAATTCATACATACAGAGATATTTTTTTTTACTCTGAACATACCCCATTATTTCCTATGTTCAATCTGAAAAAAAATCAGATCAACGCAATGCGAGTTTTGCTATGCATCTAATTATTCTACGCGCTGTCAAAAATCTCAACCTGTCAATTAAATCTTCCAAGATTATTCAAGTAAAGAAAAATTAATTTCTATGAAATTTATTAATCATCAGAGAATAGTAGCATGTAAGGAATGATAGATTACTTTAACAGATATTTGAAATCACTTCAAATTGGTTCAAATAACTCGACATCAAATAATTACCTTTACGTATCATTGGTGACGTAAATTAGATCAATGCCTTAATATGTTTTTTTCAGATTGAACATAGGGCTATGTTCAGAATTAAAACATTGTCCCTGTATAATAAGTGTCTTAAGTTCTGTGGCTTTAGCAAAATTGTTTTTTTTATGTTATTGGCATATTTTCTACATGATAAATTCAATTTTTATTGTAATAACTTATAAAATACAATTAAATAAAAGTTGAGAGGTTTTGAGTAATAACATTTTAATATTAAAGATATAAATTTATAATTTATAGCCCGGTTTGTGGTAATTCGTGATATTTCTTTGCTTATTTGTATATTAGCAGTTACTATAAAAAATAAAAAAAGATTGATTTGGAAAACATACAACTGGAAAAAAAAATTGTTAAATGGTTTTCAATGATCTATTCACTTTAAACATAGAAAAAGCTAAGAACAACTTCTTTAAAATAGTTTAAATAATCTAAAAAAAACATAATTTTCCGTTTAAAATAAAAATGTTGATACCGATTTTATTATTAAAACTTCTAATATTTCTAATGTAGGGTCTAGGAGAAACAATCTGTATAAATATAAAAATTGAGTAAAATAAAGGTAGCGTTCTTCAAAAGTACGGTTTTGATTCTGTTTTTCCTAAAATTATCGTTTTACATAAGTATTCCCTAAAAGTACCTCATCGTTACAGGTTTCCTAACAAACATCATTTTGTATCTGTGTTCCACAAAAGTATCAGCTCTGTACCTGTGTTTTCCAAAAGCATCGTTCTGGTCCTCTGTTCTCCAAAAATATAATATTGCATTGATTGCCAAAATTCTCTGTATGCACTATGCGGCGGTGTTACCCAATAGTATATTACGTACCGTAAACTGTAAGTGCAATTTTTTTGGTCGAGAGTGCTCGGTACCCTCGGTTTCCCAAGCTTTCGAAACCAAAAAAGAACTTACAGTCTGAGGCTAGTAAGCTATTTTTAGCAATACCTGCACAAATAAGAAAAAGTAAAACATTTTCTGAATGAATTTTTATGAAAAATCAATAAACGTCAAAGTGTTGTCAAATTAAAAAATTGTGTGTTTCGTGTTAAGAATACAAAACAAAGAAAACATCACTTTAAATCAACATTTGTTGCAAAATCAACGCTTCAATACTGTTTTGAAGGTATTTCAAGTGAAAATAGAAAAATGGATGATATTGAAGAGGCTGCAAGTTTTGCTTGTGCATCGTTTTTCATGGAACACGAAAGGCATACGTTGGTATGTAATATTTACTTACAGACCACGGGCTGTAAGTAAAATATTATTGCAGGGTAACCATGGAAACTTGCATCTGACTAAAAAGTGCCGCTTACAATGAAAGACATTTGTCAGTGAATGATGACTTACAAAACAGGTATTGCTAAAAAGTATCTTTCGGTACAAGGTGAATTTGAAAGTAACACATATTATATTTTAAGGAGCGACAAAATAGCTCAAATAAAGGTATTTACAGTTTCTGAGATATAAAGGGCTTTATTGGGCAAATCAACTTAAATTTGCGCCACAGCGATAAAATTCATCACGAAAAAAGTATAAAGAAATGTAACTTCTAAGTTTAGTTTTTAAAAACCCATAACCTTTCTTTAAAAAAACTAAGCTAAATTACCTAAAACAGTCACAGGAAAAGTGTTCTCATCTTAACAAAAATATAAAAAATAAAAAAATTTTTTATTTGCATTACAATTTTTGACGTATTTTCTAACGCTGAAGTAGAGGTTGCACCCCTTATATCTCAAAAACTATAAATATTTGGATAAGACAAGTTGGGTTATCTTGACTTCTTAAGGTAATGTGTTATATTTTTACTTTTATTAACTTAAGATTTAAATGCCGCTTCTAAATAACATTTTAACAAATGTTAAAAAATATTTTTTTACCTTTTGCAGGGCTTTCCCTACCAGTTGCACTTATTTTAAGTGTTCGGGGTTAAAATTTTTGCGGTGTGACATTAAGTTCAAAAAGTCATGTTTTTTTAAATTCAGAAGTTTTCTTATGGCTAAACTCAAAATATAGAATTTATGAAAATTACCTTTATTTTTAGTTTTAGAATTTTGGGTAATATTTACAATAATTTAGAATACAGATCCTCACATTTTTTTATTTTATATTGTTTAGCGAATTTTCTTACTTAATTCTATTCTACATCAACTAACTAGTGAGAGCAATATACGAGCGAGTTTGTTTACACAGTGCACTACGCAACCACGTTGCCAAATCTACAAAATGGGACGCTTTAATGATAGTAAAATCGACGGAACTGCCGCTGGTGGCCACTTGTGCGAACTAAAAATATACAAAAAAACCATTTCACCAACAATCGGGCGTCCTCTCCAAACTTCGTCAGGTGGTTGCCTAGCCTATCCTGAGCCATTTTGTAGATGGGCGCCCTAATGATGGTAAATCACAAATGTACGGACGTCGTAATGATAGTAGGATGAATGTATCTATATATGGTCGAAGATGTACACGAACATACGCGGTATCTTGAGAATGATGACGTCACGGTATATGTTTACAAAGCGCTAAATTTAAAACCAAGGGAATTTATCGTTGTTAATGTTGTTTTTGGTTGGTCATATTGAACATTTGAATATATCCCGCTTCTTGCCATCGAAATTTCCACAACGAATCCAACCATAACTAATTTTAAACTTTTATTTAAGACAATAAACATTCCAAAATCAAACGAAAACGGGATGTGAATTAATTCTTTATTTTTATGTGAAATGTTACAGCAGGCAAAATTTTTCATTGTTCACTCACTTTTATAGAAATACATTAATACCTAATCATTTTTATTTCATTTTGTTACAAACAAATGTCGCATTTTTTTTAAATTTCTCTATTTTGGATGTTAGACACAGATCAGAGGTTAGGATGTGCTGTCAAACGCTAAACAGCTGATTCTTACCACATACCGCTAAACAAAGACAGAACACGTATCAGGCTCTGAGGCTAGTATCTTCGTGTTCACGTACCGGAAGATACCGTGACGTCATCGTTACCAATCGAATACGCATATTAGCTATTTCAAAACTATGTAAACACCAATGTCGCATTTTACCAAATAATTTTTTTAAATAACGTTGATAAAAATGTAAAATAGTTATTAATGATTAGATCTCTCATTGAAAGTATAAATTACATTAGCTATTAAGTTTTTGAAATGCATAAATAATTTATAACAACTAATTTTGAGAGAAAATGCGACGTTGGCGTTTACATAGTTTTGAAACAGCTAATAGTATGTTGTAGTATGAAGCGGTAGGTTGTAGTATGTATTAGCTATTTCAAAACTATAAAAATGCCAACGTCGCATTTTCTCTCAAAATTCGCTGTTATAAATTATTCATGCACTTCAGAAAAATAATAGCTAATGTAATTTATACTTTCAATGAGAGATCTAATCATTGGTAACTGTTTTACAATTTTATCAATCTTATTTAAAAAAAATATTCGGTAAAATGCGACGTTGGCGTTTTTATACTTTTGAAACAACAAATACAAATCGAAAACCCCTCCTGGTCGTGGTTTGCTGTGGTTTTCTCTTTCTAGCATAAACGTAGGTTGCGTGATAAGTTCATATGGTTTGCTATCAACAAGTAAAGCCACGTTATTGGTCGATTAAAAATAGTTCTTAGCCCCGCTGTAAGGGAGCGCATTAGTAGCACTTTAGTAGGCAACACACATTATACAACTGTGTTACCACTTACCAGGGACAGGCATTTTGATGTCGTAACCTGTAATACCGGCAGCACTTTAAATTTCAAATAATTAATTTCAAACAAATGTCAATTTAAACCGTTTTTATCTTTGTCACTTCCTGATTGTTGATTTTCTGTTATTTTCTTTTGGGGTTGTAGGCGTCAAGGTAAAACAATATAAATAAATTAACTTTTAAGTAAATGAGACTCGATTGCAGAAAATGGAACGAGAACATGGGAACTTGGGTCATGTTTGTTCGGTACCAGGGTGTACCAACAAGCAGAAACCCATGTTTCGGTTTCCCAAACCTTCAAGGGGGTTTGGACGATAATGTTAAAAGTTATAGTGTCTCAACTCCCCCCTAAATCTGTCAACTGAGGTACGGACACAAAGATGGGACCATTTCACAAAACTGTTGGTAGATGCCGCCACCACAAATACAAAAACAAATCGAAAATCTTCATTTAAAAAAATTGTTTTATAATTGTCATACATTAAAATGCCAAAAGGTTGTGTATGTAGTAAAAGTCCTATATTTATACCGTTTTTTATTATTTTGTTTGATTGTGGGACCACTTCGGAAACCTGACGCATAAGGTCGCTGCGTGAAAAATTTGACGTTCACACAACTCAAATATGAGAAAAAATTATTATTAATGCCAATTATATTACCAGTGCATTTGCCGGTTTTAATTTTACAATCTAAGGCCCAATTGTACATTGCGCGCTTAAGCTTACGCTCATCTTGAACCTGCCCTAAACTCAAAAACTTACTCTTTTCTGATTGTACAAATGACGCTTATCAACTAAGCCTGGTTCAAATACAATATTATTTGAGGGGCGACATTTGGACGTTTTAGGCCCAATTGTACATTCCGCGCTTAAGCTTACGCTCATCTTGAACCTGCCCTAAACTCAAAAACTTACTCTTTTCTGATTGTACAACTGACGCTTATCAACTAAGCCTAGTTCAATTACAAAATTATTTGAGGGGTGACATTTGGGCGTTTAAGTTTAGCTCAAGTAAATTTATTCTGTTAAAAATGGAACAATTATTAGTTGGTGTTTTAACAGACGACGAAAACATAGTCGAATTATTAAACATTACGCGTCGTAAAAGAGGCCGAAAAGTATTTCGACTTCGAGAAAATCATTTCAACAAATGGAATGATAAAGAACTTATTAAAAGATTCCGTTTATCGAAAAATGGAGTACGTTTTGTGTTGAATCGCATTTCAGAAGAAATTGCACATCCATCACAAAGGTAAATACGTGTTCTTTTATTATCAAAAACTAAGGTAGTTTGTGAGATTTCCATTATTTTAATTTGTGGTTAATATTTGTTTTAGAAACAATGCTGTTTCAGCAGAAGTTATGTTGTTCGTAACATTGAGATTTTACGCCACAGAGTCGTTTTTGCAAGTTGTTGCAGATTTTTCTGGCATTGACACTGCTACTGCTTGTAGAATTGTGTATAGGGTTAGCAAAGCTATTGCTAGATTAGAAACCATTTTTATTAAGTTACCCAATACAAATCAAGAGATGCAAAGCAACAGCAGAGAATTTTATAACATCGCTCGATTTCCAAAATGCATTGGTGCGTTGGATTGCACTCATATTAAAATAACGTCGCCAGGTGGAGATCAGGTTGAAATTTTTAGAAATAGAAAAGTTTTTTTTCGATGAATGTCCAGGCAGTATGCGATGCACATGCAAAAATCCAAGACATTGGTTGTCGATGGCCAGGTTCCGCTCACGATAGTACAATATTTAATAATTCGTCCATCCGACAGAAGTTTGAAAATGGAGACTTTGAAAACTACGTACTGGTGGGTGATAGTGGTTATGCTGTAAAGCCATTTTTCATAACTCCATTAGGCACAACTGCGACCAGAGCGAAAAATTTATTTAACGAATGCCAAATTAGAACACGTAATCCCATAGAAAGGTGCTTTGGGATATGGAAAAGGCGTTTCCCTGCACTTGCCTTTGGAATAAGGCTTCAAAGATATAAAGTAGAAGCAATTGTGGTGGCTACTGCAGTACTTCACAACATAGCTTGTTTGCTAAACGAAGAACTTCCACCAATAAACCCGCAAGAAGAAGCTGCAGTACAATTTGTAAACGATGTTGGTAATGAAATTGTTCGAGAAAATAATATTAGGGGCGTAAACAATTCAGTTCGACACCAATTAATTTACGATTATTTTAATAGATTTACATAGTAAAGTATGTAATTCACATTTTATTTTTAATTTAATAAAACACGTTTACAAACATCTTTGGTTCTATATGTTTCCCCTGCTAGACCATTAAACTCTTCCACGATACGATCCCAACAACGGGATTTCTCCAAATTTGTTTTTGAATCTGATGCCTTGCATTCCACAATATTACTATATTGTTTTATTAGTCCAACTAGAATATTCTCCTCTCTAGATGTAAAATTTTTTGAGCGTTTCTTATTTTCTTCCATGTGAAAATCTAAAAATTTTAAATTAAATATTATTATTTCAGTTCATAGTAGAATTTTACAAAAACGCATTTGCTTTTTTTGAAATGAAATGGTGAGTATTCTTGGCTCAACATTTGTCTCTGGGATGTAGTTTAACACAAAATTCTTTCTTATACAGAAACTCTCAATTTGTGCTTGATTTTACTTCGAGAAATTCAAATGCGTATTTGCAAAATTCTACTATGAACTGAAAGAGGATATATTACCCATTCGAACGGGTAGCAACTAACGGTATTAAATGAGAAATATAGAATACGAAAGTACATACATACCATTTACTAAAAAAATGTCAAAATAACTTACCTTAATTCCTAACACAGAAACAGTGTGAATGTGTGAATCTTGTGTGAATTTTTAAAACGACACCAAAATGACAATAATTGTCAACGCAAGGCAAAGCCAACTTTTTCTGTCATCTTGGGAATATTCGCTTAATTCCCAGTTCACCGGAGTGAAAATTGACTAGCATTTGTACAATTGAACCGTGGTTTAAGTTAGCACTTTACTGAACTGTAACTCCCGTGAACCAAAGCTTAAACGCGTAATGTACAATCGGGCCTAAGTTTAGCTCAAGTAAATTAATCCTGTCACCTTCCGATTTAAATAAAAATGGAACAATTATGAGTTGGTGTTTTGACAGACGATGAAGACATAGTAGAACTATTAAACATTACGCGTAGTAAAAGAGCCCGAAAAGTATTTTCACTTCGGGAAAATCATTTCACCAAATGGAATAATAAAGAATTTATTAAAAGATTTCCGTTTATCGTAAAATAGAGTACGTTTTGTGTTAGACCGCATTTCAGAAGAAACTGCACATCCCACTCAAAGGTAAACGCGTTCTATTATTATCAAAAACTAAAATTGTTTGTGAGATTTTCATTATTTTAATTTGTGTATAATATTTGCTTTCAGCAGTACTTAAGTTGTTCGTAACATTGAGATTTTACGCCACAGGCTCGTTTTTGCGAGTTGTTGCAGATTTTTTTAGAATTGACACTGCAACTGCTTGTAGAATTGTGTATATGTAGGATTAGCAAGGCTATTGCTAGATTAGAAACCATTTTTATTAAGTTACCAAACGCAAATCAAGAGATGCAAAGGAATAGCAGAGAATTTTACAACATCGCTCGATTTCCAAAATGCATTGGTACATTGGACTGCTCTCTGTTGTAAAAATTATCATATTACCGTTTACTGTTACTATATGGTTACTATGAAATACTTGTTTACATGTTAAAGTTTTACTGTAAATTTATATTGATTAAAGCCTTGTTCTGGAAGGTCTTTTTCACTTCAATTTAATCAATATAATATCATGGAACGTTTATTTAAACCTGAGAAGTTCGAAGTTGAATCAGACTCAAGCTTTGCCCCACAACAGTGGACTCACTGGTTTCGGACATTTGAAAACTTTCTGTCATCTTTACAAGGCGAAATATCGGATGCTGTTAAACTAAACTTATTGGTGAACCATGTGGCCCCTTGTGTATATGAAAACATTAGTGAATGTACGACATACGTATCTGCAATTGACATTTTAAAAAATTTGTATGTCAAACCGAAAAATGAGGTATTTGCTCGGCATTCTCTCGCGACAAGACGACAACAGTCAGGAGAATCAGTGGATTCCTACTTACAAGTTTTGAAACGATTAAGTAAAGACTGCAATTTTACAGCGGTAACGGCGGAACGTAACAGAGACGATTTCATACGTGATGCATTTATTAGTGGTCTACTGTCTTCTCACCTAAGACAGCGTATTTTGGAAAACAACACTGCTCACTTAGAGGAAGTTTTTGTTCAAGCACGAGCTTTAGAAGCAGCTCAGTTACATTCTGAGTCCTACATGTCACCAATTCTTAATGCTATTACAGATCCTCAGCTAATCAAAGAAGAAAATGAAGGTAAGGATATTCTTGTGTCAGCAGCTGTGTCTTTGAAGTGCTTTTTTTGTGGAAACTCAAAACATCTACGTTTGAACTGTCCAGCTAAAAATGTCATCTGTCATCGTTGTGGAAAAAAAGGTCATTTTTCAAAAGTTTGTAAGTCGTCTAGCGGCGATTCCAAAACGCAGTTATCATCATCATCTAATAATCGATTTTCAAAAACGCAATCCTCATCTGCTATCTCTGCAACTATTTCTTCTAGTATTTTGTCGAAAACTGTTGTGCCAGTACAATTAAACGGGGTCGCAATGAATGGTCTAATAGATACGGGAAGTTCACATAGTTATATCGACTATAATGTTATCTGCAAACACCAACTCAGATTTGTCTCTGAAACTGATACTGTGTCGATGGCTACAACATCATTACACACAAAAATTATTGGGTATTGTATTGTAAATCTTCAGATGTTGGGTTTCGAATATAAATCAGTCAAATTAGCAATTCTCCAGAAGTTATGTTCTGACATTATAATAGGTCATGATATATTAAAAAATCATTCTAACTTAAATGTATGTTTTGGAGGATCTAAAGGGCCTCTAATATGTGGTCTTACTATTGCTAATGTGCCACCTTGTAGTCTTTTTACTAATTTAACATCAGACTGTAAACCCATTGTTGTTAAATCTAGAAGACACACACCGCAAGATTTTGAATTCATAAAAGAAGAAACTCAGAAGTTGTTATCTGAACAGATTATTGAACCCAGTGAATCACCGTGGCGTGCTCAAGCTTTAGTTACGATAAATGAAAATCATAAGAAAAGAATGGTAATTGATTATTCGCAAACAATCAATCGATTTACATTGTTAGATGCATATCCGCTCCCTAATATTGATGAAATTGTACGTAAAGTCTCTCAGTACGAAATCTTCAGTACTATTGATCTGCGTAGTGCTTATCATCAAATTCCAATCAAAGATGAAGATAAACCTTATACTGCTTTCGAGGCTTGTGGTAGATTGTATCAGTTTTGTAGAATACCCTTTGGTGTTACAAATGGGGTAGCCTGTTTTCAAAGGAATATCGACAATATTATTCAAAACGAAAATTTGAAAGATACGTTTGCTTATTTAGACGATGTTACAGTGTGTGGAAGAAATCAAACAGAACACGACATCAACTTGCAAAGATTTTTAAATGCTGCTAAAAAGTTTAATTTAACATTAAACATAGAGAAATGTTCTTTTTCTGCAAAATCTATCAATCTTTTAGGATATACTATCACTGGAAAGACTGTTAAACCTGATTCTGAAAGGCTTCGACCACTTTTAGATTTTCCGGTGCCAACTAATTCTGCTTCTTTACGTCGGGTGCTGGGAATGTTCGCTCATTACTCGAAATGGGTAGCTAATTTTTCTGAGAAAATTCGTCCTCTGGTAATTTGTAAAAGTTTTCCTATGTCTTCTGAAGCGATGTGTGCTTTTAAAAATCTAAAATCAGACATTGCTAGTTCTGCTATAACGTCTATCGATAATAAAGCCATTTTTGTGGTTGAAACCGATGCTTCAGAATTCGCAATTGGTGCGACGCTTTCACAAAATGAAAAGCCAGTAGCTTTTTTCTCTAGAACCCTTTCAAAATCGGAACAGAGACATTCAGCTATCGAAAAAGAAGCTTATGCGATTGTGGAAGCATTACGTAAATGGAGGCATTATTTAATAGGAAGATATTTTAAATTAATAACGGATCAGAAGTCAGTTTCTTTCATGTTCAACTCTAATTCTAGTAGTAAAATTAAAAATGATAAAATCATGCGTTGGCGCTTGGAACTTTCATCATATAAGTACGATATAATTTATCGTCCAGGTAAAGATAACACTGTCGCTGATACATTGTCCAGAATTTGCTCAGTAATTGGAGTTAATTATAAGGTTTTGGTAGATCTTCATGCTTCTTTATGTCATCCAGGAATAACTCGTATGTATCATTGGGTACGTTGTAAAAATTTGCCTTTTTCAATTGAGGATGTTCGAAAAGTAACGTCATGTTGCGACGTGTGTGCTGAACTTAAACCAAGATTTTGTAAAAATGAAGGAACTCTTATTAAAGCAACATCGCCTTTTGAAAGATTAAACATAGATTTTAAAGGGCCGCTACCATCAACAACCAGAAATCGATATATGCTTACTATCGTTGATGAATTCTCACGTTTTCCATTTGCTTTTCCATGTTCAGACATGACTTCTTCAACTGTTATAAATAAACTGTCAGAATTGTTTTCAATGTTTGGTACTCCCTCTTATATTCACTCAGATAGAGGAACATCTCTGATCTCTCAAGAATTAAAATTATATTTAAATTCTCGCAATATTGCTACAAGTCGTACTACTCCGTATAATCCACAAGGAAATGGACAAGTAGAAAGATATAATGGAATCATTTGGAAAAC
The DNA here is from genome assembly GCA_939628115.1 of Tribolium freemani. Taxonomy (NCBI): domain Eukaryota; kingdom Metazoa; phylum Arthropoda; class Insecta; order Coleoptera; family Tenebrionidae; genus Tribolium; species Tribolium freemani. The sequence continues at coordinate 21,578,254 of OW626785.1, forward strand.
AGTATCATTAGCATTAAAATCTCGAAATTTAAAATCCTCTCAATGGGAAGTGGTGTTACATGATGCACTTCATTCTATTCGTTCATTGCTGTGTACTGCTATCAACACTACTCCACATGAACGTATGTTCAATCATCCTCGAAGATCTGCAAATGGATCATCAATTCCAACTTGGCTATCTTCTCCCGGCAGAGTGTTGATGAAAAGAAATAATCGAGCCAGTAAATATGAACCACTCGTTGAAGAAGTGCAACTCATTGAAGCTAATCCCACTTATGCTCACGTTCGTCTACCTGATGGAAGAGAAACTACTGTTTCAATACGACATTTAGCACCGGCCGGTATCTCCGTAGATCAAGAACCTGAGATTTCGAACTCGGACAACTCTCATTCTGAACCAGAAACTCATGAAAATTTAACTCATGTTATAGAAGATTATTCAGAAAATATACAACACATACAAGACATGCCAATTACAAATGAAGAATCTGTAATGAACACAAGACCCAAAAGAAATAGAGCACCACCTAAATATCTCGAAGATTATGTACGATACTAGTCTACAAGATAGGAGTGGGGAAGAATGTTGTAAAAATTATCATATTACCGTTTACTGTTACTATATGGTTACTATGAAATACTTGTTTACATGTTAAAGTTTTACTGTAAATTTATATTGATTAAAGCCTTGTTCTGGAAGGTCTTTTTCACTTCACTCTCATATTAAAATAATGTCGCCAAATGGATTTCCATGAATGTTCAGTGAGTCCTGTGCAGGCATGCCGAACTGATATAGCCAAATCGAACCCTCACTGAAATAGTTTTAGTGATGATGCGGATAGATGGCGCCAGCGTTTCACGGGAAAAAGAAATCCTATTGGCGGATTTAAAATTTCCGATTACTGAAGAAAAACGTGGTACCGATGCGCGGATGACAAGTAAAAATTTCATAAACGTCAGTAAAATCTGTGCTGTGTTTGGGTTAGACTATCAGTTTCAAACAACTTGAACGCCTAAAATATTACGTAATGATGAGCCTTTTAACTTATTGAACAAAAAGCTCCGGAAGGTTTTCGAAGGTAGGTGTTTGTCCCGAAAGTAAGTTTATTGAGACCAAAACGCAAGTGAGTTACATTGAGAGGAGACTCTAAAAGTTGCAAACATAAGGTGCCAGTTTGAGAAAGTTGGGATAAGACCCTGTTTTGATATCAGTCAAAACATACAAGTGTGCCTTTATCATCGATTCGGTGACGATCATTAGTTTTGTAAACTTATTGGATTTTAATAAACATCTTTAATATTAAATGTGTTTACATTGTGTAATGTTGGGTAAAATTCGTCCATTTGTGCTGCCTGTGGATCCACGTTTTCAAATACAATTTGAAAAATTTCATAATAATTGTATTTGGAATGGTTTTGACATCATTTTGACGTGAGCAAAAATTTAAAAAATACAAAGCAACCAAGAATATTTAAAACTCGCGCCATTTTTAGTACGTGATGATGCGGCTAGATGGCGCCAGCTAGGAATTCATTGCGTGGCCGACGAAAATGACATTTCGCTTCACTCATTTGGCCGTTCCACCGAGCCTAGTTTCCATTGTTGAAATTGATTCTATTTGACATTTCCATTGCACGGCAGGTCGAGACCTCTACCGTCGTTTGAGTTTAAAATTTTATCTGTCAAGCGCTGTCATTTGGCGTCAAACCAAACTTTATTTGTTAAAGAAATAAAATAATTTTGTCATACATGCTTTAAGAACAACGTGGTGAGTTAAAATAGCTTTCAAGGAAGTTTTCAGCAATGGTAGTTAAATTTGTACTTTTGGAAAAAGCGTAACTGAAGCCCAATACAACAAACACTATGTAGAATCGGACCTCGAGATGCTATAATAATGAGTTCGTAGAGCGAAAATATCACTGATGTGAAAGGGCCCATTCAGGTCTCAAAAACCAATCTCAAAAGACACACAAAGTGAGACGGCCTCATGATACATAAGTCATGGACAGCGATTTCGATCATCGTGCAGAGACTTGTCGCGAGGCAGATTTCAGTCTACCACTGAAGTCGGTCTCAGCGATGCAAAAACGCCCTAATACAAGCCCATTCACAGTGAGATTGGTCTCAGAGACCTATGTCTCGTCGCGTCCTTTAAGATCGGTCTCAAGAATTCCTAGTACCTGCTGGCCTAAGCCATGGAAGTGTAGATACTAACGGCAATACTAAGTTCAACACTCACTGCAATGAGTAAACCGAAGAAAAGGCATAAGTACATCAGATATCTACTTTATGAAATGAATAATATTTAAACGAATGTGTTTCAGCAGATGATCTGGTCATTTTCTTCAAGACAAAATATCAAAAAGCTTAAAAAATGAAATGTGTCGCTAAATTAACTTCAAAATTAACATAAAAATAAGACAACGGTTGAGCAAGTTGTGTAATTTAAGAATGTGTATTTAACACACCAAGTGGAATTTTAATAAAGTTTAGGTTTTCGTGCTAACTAGCTTCAAAGTTTGTCTACTTACTGGTTTAAATTCAATCACTTTTTGCTTTAGCAAGTAGATTTTTCATTGCAGAAGTTGTCGACCACAGGTTTTAAACCGTCTCTAATTTTAGTTCACAAGTTTCATGTCTGTGATGTGAACATTTCTTCTCAATGGATTCAAAACATGTTACATTTGTAATTTATCATCAAGCCCATCAAAAACGCGACAGAATCAGAGTAATTTTTGCGATTAGGTTGTATAAAATATGACAGTCTGATTTGTACTTTTATCTCATTCGGTAAAAGATTCTTCAACAGTGTCTTCTACATCCCTGTCAATAATTTGTTGTGAAAATGGTTTACGCAAAGTTTAGCATTATGCGTAATCTTTGAAGTCTCTAAAAGTAAAAATATATTGAGAAATATGTTGCTTGCTTTTACTAAGTAATGACTAGAACAATAACCAAAGAAAGTTAACCATTTATTACGGTCTTCATACACTGGTGAGCATAACTATAGCCCTACCCATAATTTTGGTTGCAACTACTTTAAACTTTAAATGAATGTATCCTGCATTTGGATAGTTTTTTTAGTAATGGGTTGGTCCACCATTTTTTCTAATTAATTCAAAAATTCTCGCATTCATACTGTCCACCAATTTTCTGAGTATGTCAGGTTTCAAATTTCTCCAAACTTCCTCTAAAGAAATTTTTAATTCGTTAATGGTGCATATTGTTTATTGTCTTTGTATAGTCGGTGAACCAAAATTTCCCAAAGGTTTTCTATAGGGTTCATATCCGGAGAGTAAGCAGGCCACTCCAAGTCGATATTTTCGTCCTCAAACCATGCCATCGCCTCTCTGTTTCGCACATTGTCTTGTTGGAATATAAACCTATTGTGGTTGTTTTCATTTAAAAATGGCAACAAACGACTTTCTAAAGACATCAAGATACTCTCTTGTATTCATCCGTGCTGTTGGGTAAGACAAATTCAAAATTCCTTCTTTGGTAAAGGGTCCCCAAACCATAACAGTACCTCCCCCAACATTCCGTTTGCTCATCAGTTGAGGTTCCTTCCGCAAATCCCGCCAATACGAATTAAAACATCTGGGCCATCTAAGCGAAACTTTTTTTCATTATTTTTTGGAGTTGTTTTATTTCATTTTCAAAGTATCCAAATGCTGGATACATTCATTTAAAATTTAAAGTAGTTACAACCAAAATTAGGAGTGGGGCTCTAGTTATGCTCATCAGCTTATATCCCATTTCATTTTGCAACAGCGCATTTAATTTTTTTGTGTGAAATAAAGCACAAATTGAGAGTTTCTGTATAGGAAAAAATTCTCTGTTAAACTAAATCCCAGCCACAAATGTTGAGCCAAGAAAACCCTCCAGAAACTCTCAATTTGTGCCCCATTTCACTCCAAAAAATGCAAATACGTTGTTGTAAAATTCTACTATGAACTGAAATGGGATTTAGTTGCTTGAATGTTAAAAATGTTAAATGTTTATTCGGGTTAATGCAGGCGAAGCACTTATGTTTACCCATTGAATAACAAAAACATAATGACAAAAAAAAACGATGAAAATACCTCAACGAAATTATTTAGAAACGTGTCAAGAGTTGAACATTCACAACAATGCCTCTTTAAATGTATATTAATTAACAGTAACTAAGTAATGGCAGAATTATATTCGAATTTCGCGGTTTTATTCTGCTATTCTGCCCTGCAGAGGGCTCTACGTTCCGGCTGCTTCAAGGCCTTCTGATCTGAATCAGAATTTCATGGCCAGTGAGAAGGCCACATGAGTGAAGCGAAATGTCATTTTCGTCGGCCACGATTCATTGCCAACCATTGTGTTCCGGTTCTATAAAAGTGGGAAGGGGGGGTGGGGGTGGGGGAGAGTTGAAACACTGGATCTTTTATCAGTTTTATCATTACCGTTTGGTAGTAAGCATGCAGTCTGTCGCACACTTCTAAGTATAAGTATTATTGTAATGCTCTTAGTGCACCCAATAAGTCGTAAAGGTGATGTTTTATCTTTATTTATAAGGGTCGGTTTACAGAAAGCGAAATTAAACTAATTTAAACTAATTCGACGTTAAGTTGCCATTTAAAAAAATGCATTGACAAATGTCAAGTTAATCTCGGATTAAAATTTGATTGCAATTAAAATGTTCTCTAAACCGGCCTTTGGTTTTAGACTGTGGTTTTGGATCCTCTACTTTTTTTATTATCTGCTTCTAGAAAGTAATTTTTTGCTTGTGAAAGTTTTGAAATAAAAACCAGGTTTGAAGAAAAAACCTGGTTTTTTAAGAAATGGTGTTTATTGTATTATGTTGTATTTTACTTTTTTTTATTTTATTTTTTATTTTATAAAAGATTACATTTTAATTTTTTTTTGGGCAGGGCAGCATTGTGCCGACATTAAGTTTTTTGTTTTGTGAACTACTTAATTAATTGCTTGTAGACATATCAGAGCAACCAAATGTTCAATTAGAAGTGTCTTTCTCCTGCTACTCCTGCTACAAGTAAAAAGGGAAATCGTCATCGTAAGTTCAAACCACCTGTTGGTTGTTATTGTAAAATGTTTTTTTAGACTGGGAATTAGGAAGAAGCCCCACGCATTTTGTGAAGATGAAAGAAGATTATATAAATTTGCCCAACAGTTGAACGCGAGAGTGAAAAGGCTGGAAATACCGAAGAATAACTTAAAAGCAGCAATGGTTTTGGCTAAGGATGAGCATGTGCGCCATTTAATTGAAGGTCTTACTCCGATACAACAAAGATTTTTTGAAAGTCAGTTGAGAAATTATAAGTATAAACCTCAGGGAAGAAGTTTTACGTTTCAGGAAAAGGCTGACGCCGTTGCCATTTACAAGAACAGTCCTCGAACGTATAGACTTCTTTCTAAGTGCCGTCAGAACGCACACTGAAGGCAATTCTCGCACAAGTTTCTATTCGACCGGGTATTTCAAATCATATGTTCAATGTCCTCAGTCGGAAAATAGGCCGAAATAAGAGGGATCGTATTTGTACTCTCATCTTTGATGAGATACAAATACAACCTCATTTGGACTATTTACCGCATGAGGACAGAGTCATAGGATTTGAGGATGACGGTTCGAAAAGGTCTGGAGTGGTTGCTGACCATGTTGCTGTCTTCATGTTGCGAGGTGTTTTCAAACGGTGGAAGCAACCTGTAGCTTTTGCCTTTTGTAAATCCGCAATGAAAGCCAGTAGCATTGTCAGTTGCTACAAACAAATTGTTGCTGAAGCTACTGCTGTGGGGTTTAACATTATTGCCTCCGTCTGTGATATGGGTAGCAATAACATTAAGGCAATTAACGATCTATCAGACTATTCTAAAAGATTACAAACTTCAGAAGATGAATTGGTGCCAGACAATGTGATTCGGATTCCGCTTCGTGATAATCAACATCATGAAGTGATTCCATTGTTTGACCCACCTCATCTTCTGAAGGCATTCCGGAATGGTCTTTTAGAACGTGATTGCCAGTTTACTACCCATGGCGCAGGGGGGCAACAGCAACGGGTTGTTGCAAAGTGGGCTCATATTAAACGGGTAGTTGACATTGATAGGGAAAAGAACAGGGTTTTCCGCCTGTTGCCAAAGATTTCGGCTAAACATGTGGACAAATTCAAAATTCCAAAAATGAAAGTTTCAATAGCGGCACAGGTAATGAGTCAGCGAGTAGCGGCAGTAATGAATGAGTTTGCCAGTCCAGAAAGCGGGAGGTTACCACCGGATGCTCACTACACCGCAAAACTTTTGTTGAAGATGGACCAGATCTTTGACACTATCAACGGTGGCTTTGGAGGAAAGTCTGAAAAAAAAAGACTGCGAAGAATGGTAACCTCAAACAGTTCTCATTACAGGATGTGGTTGGAAAAGAAACAAATGTTTAGCAATATGGAATTCCTCCCAAAAAACGCTAGGATCGCCCACGCCCAAAGTGTTTGATGGGATGGCAGCGAACTCTTGAAGGGTTTTGTTTGATCAAAAATTCTTTGCAAAAGCTTGGTTTCATGCGCTTTCCAGCTAGGGCGTTTAATCAAGATCCGTTGGAGAACTTTTTTGGTCAAATAAGTCAGTATGGAGTTCGTTATACGAATCCCACTTTCAAGGTATTTGTTCCTTTTTATAAGTCCTTGTTAATTAGAAATTTTTCATCTTATCATTCTCGTGGCTCTAACTGTGAAGGAGACAATGACGGCCTGCTGGTCACAATTAAAGATTTTCTCTCTGAGCCTCCAGAGCCAGTTGATCGCTCATAAAATCGTAAAATAGTTATTAATGATTGGATCTGTTATTGAACCTATAAATTATTTCAGCTATTAATTTTTTGAAGTGCATAAATAATTTATAATAATTAATTTTTAGAGAAAATGCGACATTGGCGTTTTTATAGTTTTGAAACAGCTAATATGTATGTTATATGGAAAAATTACCAATAAATTTTTAAAATATTGAATTTTTTTTTATTTATGCTGCATTTTTCGTTCTCTTTGTACTTGTTTGTAATGACAGTTTCTAGTATTTTGTTACTAAAAACTGTTGTTACAAACCATCGCCGTCTGTATAGAATGACACTTTATCTCGCCTGGGCATTAGTCAAGTTCAAGTGATTCTCGTCAGCGCCACAGTTTGCGCGGAATATTTGACACATCCTGCACTTGACGGTAAATTGTTTTTCAAAACTTCAAAATATCTTACTTATGGTGTTTTGTTCCTTTTTATCGAGCTTTTGTTAGTTGCGTTTTTCTTTATTGGTTTAGTTGGTTCGTGTTTCGTTGTTCTTGCGTTTAAAAATTGGCACTGTTGACAGCTCATTAATAACTTGACACGATAATGGTAAAAGGTAGTGTTTCAACTCCCCCCCCTTCCCTACTCCAAAATTCAACTGGGACTTGAGAAAATTTTGGGACCATTTCAAAGTGTTTCTGGTAGATGGCGCTATATTGTTGACACTTATAAAAAATTGCCCACGTTCCGTAAATAAAATCAGAGTTTAAAATTGTAAAACTCAAAACGGCAAGTGCACTGGTAATACAATTGGCATTATCAATAATTTTTTTTCATATTTGAGTTGTGAGAATGTCAAATTTTTCTCACAGCGACCTTATGCGTCAGGTTTCCGAAATGGTCCCACAATCAAACAAAGTTATAAAAAACGGTACAAATAAAATACTTCTACTACGTACGCAATTCTTTGGCACTTTAATGTAAGAAAATTACCAAACAAATATTTCAAATAAAGATTTTCGATTTTTTTTTGTATTTGTGGTGGCGGCATCTACCAACAGTTTTCTGAAATGGTCCCATCTTTGTGCTGTGCCTAAGTTGACAGATTTAGGGGGGAGTTGAGACACTGTAAGTCTTACATTACCCTTGACACCCTTAGCAGTTGACGACAGAAGTTGACGCACTACTACACATAGCAACGCGCGGAATTATGGAATCACAGTTTCAATCAGTGGCGTGCGGTGAAATTTTTAGCAAGGGAAGCAGTTTCAAAACATACCTATTTACATAATAATTTAATGTATAATGCGATTTTTGATTTCGTGAAAAGCAGACAGGGCCAACAAAATAATTTGTTCAAAGTTTTACAACCTGTTAGCCACTCAAACTAATTATATAATATAAAGTTTATTACTTTAATTTCTTTATTTTCTAAATTCAAATTTGTGTCTAAATTTTTTTATCCACGACAACATTCTCCATAGTGATCATCAGTCCGGTTAGTAAAGTTGATATACACTTAAAATTACTACCACAATTCGGCCAACCTGACTGTTGATCGACCTCGATCAAAATTCATAAAAAGCACAATGTTTACATCAATTTTCTTAAGCACAACTAGATTCTCATAATGCCCATCAACATTCCTAAATTGAACTAAGTTCACATAAGACATAAAACAGAATTGAACCACCAAGTTCACATAGGACATAAATTGAACTACCATGTTCACATATTGAACTACCATCTTCACATATTGAACCACCATGTTCACATATTGAACCACCATGTTCACATATTGAACCACCAAGTTCACATAAGACATAAATATTCATAAACTGAACCTAGTTCACATAAGGATTCATAAGCATTTACAAACATTATGAAAATCTAGCTGCAATAATTAATAAAGACGCTAACATTTTGCCCTGTCTACGGCCACTTTCACAAAGCTGTAGTCGCAATGTTTTTTCCGGAATCATCACAAATAGTTGAAGAAGGTGTTCCGGGTGAATTATCCGGGACTACAAGTCCAGCGACATCCTCGTTGTCTTCGGAGCTTCTTCGCCATTAATTTCAATTTTGTACATTAAAACAGTTCAAAAGTTCAATCAAAAGTTATACATTAATTTTGACAGTTTGGATTGAGATTATTTCATGATTACTTGTTGATTCTTCATTCTATGTTCTCCATCGTACATCCAGGCACATAATTTCTTCAGTTCCGCACATAAGTTCTTCAGGCACTGCTCACAATTCCTTTACCACTGCACAATATGCAATAAATAAATAAATAATTCGTTTAATTGGCCTAATTTGATTAACTGTCATCCACTGTCATCTTAAAGCTTTCAGCTACATACTTTGATTACTAATTTGAATTAAATTGAATATTGTATCAAGTGTTTAAAGTTTCCTGTATATTTGGTTGCATTTTTAAGGTTCCAGAAGTACCCCAATCTGTATCCTGTATTTCTCGGAAAAGTCGGCAAAAGAGTTAGATATATCGTTTCAATTCAAAAAAGACCTTCAATAATAATGTTTATATGCAAGTGTAATTAAACACACACCATACATAATTATATTTTAATCAGGGATGGGCGTTGACACGTCGACTTTGATTGTCTACACGACGTGTCAACAATTGCGTCGACAATGTCTACAATGTCAACAGTGTCAGCAATGTCAACAATAGGTCGACAATGAAAATTTGAGGTTATGTTGTGTTTTATATCACATTTTCTTTAAAAAAAAATTCTTTTGAGAACAAAGACGAAGAGGCTAAAGATGAAGAGTGAAGCGTAAAAACAGAAGAAAAAAGAGACTAATTCGTTTTGCTTTCTTGTTATCGTTTTTCGAGAATTTTATTTTTATTTATTTATTTTTCTATCACATATTTTATGTTTTAAAAAAGTTTTCATCATACCTTTAAGTTTTTTTTTAACAATTATACACCAATTTCATAGTCAAATACCAGTTTAATGTCAAAATTTATTATTTCTGTATTGTTGACATAGTTGACATTGTTGACATCACTTTAAATATCGACGTCGACGTAATTGTTGACAGGTCAACAATTGAATTGTCTACCTTGTATTGTTGACACGCCCATCCCTGATTTTAATGAAATTATATCTGGTAAATATTTCACCTGTTACCTTAAATTTATTTGAATTAGTTTTTAATTTTACAAGGTAAGCACTGCTTCCCTTGCGTACATGGACCGCACGCCCCTGGTTTCAATGCATTTTTTACGAAATGCCCAGGCGGGATATTGATACATTTCATTAAGGAGGCGGTGTTACAAACATTTGCAAAGATTACGAAAAATTAATAATGTTTCATGAAAGTAAAGGTTGAAGTCATTTGAATTGCCCGCCATTTCGGAGGCCCCAATCTTTCAACCGCCACCAAAAAGGAAAGATTTAATTCTATCCTCTCTCTTTTTCTATGCAACTGTCTAAATCACGGGGGTGTCGCTTGTATAGAGAAAGAGGAAACATGATTTTAAATTTCTCGCTCTCACCTCACCCAGGCCTATCAACAATGTCAACCCATATACAGGTTGTTTTTTTATTAGTATACATAGTCCTATGTATACAAATAAAAAAACCGGGTCAATTCATTGTTACTATGACGATTAGGATTAGGCCGTAGGTCCAGGTGGAGGCAACCAATATTACAAAAACTTTAATAGCCAAAAATAAAGAATAAACTTTGCAAAACAACAAAATAAATGTAATTAAATGACGCATCAAGCCCAGAAAAATATTAAATAATCAAAGAAAGTGCTAAAAAGACTTGCACTTCCAAACAATAGCTCTAGTCTGATACTTTGACCAGTTTGGCACGAATAATACACTTAACTTTTTATAACATCTAGGTACTATCTGGTATAAGTTTATTTCCGAAATTTTTAGCCACCATATTTTTTTACAGCGGTCCATAATTATTTCAAAGACTGCGGTTTAAATTTGCTAAGTGCTGAGCGGCTGTGTTGTATGGCACTCGAAGCTACTGATTTGGGCTTATTCCAGGCGAAAATTTGACCTTAGGTGTGTTGTTTGCCTAAAACCTTTTTGCCCTGTGTGAATTGTTATTTTGGTTGCCTGCACCTAGGCTAACCTAGACCTAAGGCCCAATCGTAATAGCACTAATAGTCATAGTAACAATGAAATTGACTCGGTTTTTTTAACTGTATACATAGGGCTATGTATACTAATAAAAAAACATCCCTGTATGGCATAAAGCACAAATAGCATGCGCAGTTTTGTAAAACGGTTGACAGCAGCCTCCAGTGTTGCCGCCAGCAGAAAAAATATTGTACTAAGAAATATGGAAAAATTGTACTAGATGTCTCTGAAAGGTACTGATGGCGGGAAATTAAAAAATAGTGTAAATTCAAACTTTTAATATTTTATTAAACAAAACAAAATATGAAAATAAACTCAAAAACAAACATAAATCAGACTTCAAAGTTTCAATCAGTCTTCAAAACAAATCAACTAAATATTAAATGGAATCACAGAAAGTGCGATTTAACGAAGCAAACTGTTTTACACTCATGATACTAGAAACGGTTTCAGTGTTTAATCTATTTCTCTTACATGTTTTAATTGACGAAAGTTCCGAAAACTGACGTTCAGCAGACGCTGAAGAATGAGGTAAGATTAAAACACATTTAACGACTTCAAATAAATTTGAAAACATAGGCTCACCAAGTTCGTTTTTTATAAATGGTAAATCATTCCAGAACGATAAGTCGTTAAGGTTTTAAATTTTTCAATTTCAGGTAGGTTTTGCCATTCCATATTTACTTTGTCTATGTCTAATTCTCTTAAAGTAGGGAATAAATTTACAAACTCTGAGATTGTAAAAATTTTACCTGACAATGCATTTTGTGGTGTAAAATATGAGGCAAATTTTAAATATTTATTGTCAAAGTCAAAACGATTTTTTATTTGTTGCGCAAGTTCAACATAGTAGTCTAGACACTTGACTTTAAAAGCATAGAGATCCGCTGTTAATACATTGGCAACGCCACTTGGATTTTTTAAAAAAGCATCGACTTTTCCCCCATAATAAATTTCATCCAAACTTCTAAAGTTTGATGGATCACGCACATTTATCGATTGCATTTGGTCTGTTGTATTTAGTATATCAAACTTGACAAAGCTTTTTAAGACACTTTTATACAAGGTACTTATTTTTTGTAAATAAAATGGCATTTTTGACTGTTCAGATTGAAATTCAAGATTTAGTTGAGTAATGCGCTCTAAATTAAAAGATAACAACTGTAAATAAAGTTTGTAAACGGGGTTACACAAGGCGTTTAACGCAGATTTTGCTGAGGGTAATTGATCTTCAAGCACAGCTTGTTGAAAATAAAGCACCAAAGAATTCCAGTGTTCGAGTACTCTATTGCACACTTCCTAAAAATTAATAAATTTAGAAAACTCAAAAAAAAAGCAAAATAAAATACCTACTCTTAAAGATAACCATCTAGTTTGGCAGGGTTTTAACATCTTTCGTGGCTTTTCTTCAACAAACATTTGAAATTCTTTCAGCTGACTTGTCCTCTTAGGACTATTACTGAAATGATTATAAACGTCACGTACGAATTGTTCTACCACACTCGGAAGTTTTTTGGCTGCATGTGAAGCTATTAAATGCAATGTGTGTGAAGCACATCCTTGTGCCACTAATCCGGGGCAAATTTCTCTTAATTTTTGCTGGACACTATTAAATTCACCCATCATTACATTTGCGTTGTCAGAACCGAATCCAACAATATTTTCATACGGCACATTATTCTTGTCAAGCAAATTTTTTATACAAATAAATAAAGAGTTTGCTGAACTGTCTTCTACTTCCACGAGTTCCACAAAATGATCTTTTACAGCTTTCACATCGCTGTTATAGAAGCGACTATTTATTACTAAACTTTTTTTCGTACTGACGTCCGTAGTTTCATCGATAATTAAAGACTGTTTTTCTGTGGTTAATTTATTTGTAATGTAAAGTTTAGTTTCTGGTCCCAGTACCTTGTTAGCAAGTTCAGTAGCTTTAGTCCTTTTTAATTTCAAATCTCTGAGTACATCAGGATTTTTAAAAACATCATCTTTCAGCAGTTCTGTAAATTTGTCAGCTAGGGCAAATGGAATGTTATTTTCACAGAAAAAAGTTACAATCTTTGTTTCTGCTTTGGTAATTTGTTTCTTTAAAGTCAATTTGGAATCATTTTTAAACAACGATGCAATTTTTGGTGTCTTCATTGCTGCTCTATACTTCTCAATATGAATCTTACGTTCTGCGTGTCTTTTTATATGTGAAAGTGAGCCTTGGATACTTATATTACATACTGTACACGTTGTGCCAGATTTATCACCGTCAACAAAATTAAATTTTTCTCGCCATTCAGGTCTAAATTTCTGTTTATAATATTTCCTTTTTTTAATGGGAATTGGAGAAGTTCCCCTTTCGTCGCTAAAGTCCTGTTCACTGCTACTAGTGCCAGTTCTACGATCCGTGTCTCGATTTAACGTCTGTTTTTCATCACTAGCTACAGGACCTGATGGAGAAGGCGACGGCAAAAGTGACTTAAGGCTTTCTGTTTCTGAACTGGTTTCGGTTGCAATGGGGTGTGGTTTTTTTATTACAAACCTCAAGATATTTCATTGTGGATATCAGTATAATACTCATTAATACTTACTTGTCCATAGTTGTGCTTGTGATAACCTCAAATCAACTCTCAACAGCTGTGCTCAACAGTCTTAACTCATCATCAACTCATGCTCATGCGCCATGCGTGGCGCTTGCCGCTTTGAATGTCTGTAATGTTGGTATGAATGATGATAATAATCTAGGGATTTTTGTTGACGGAGGTAACTGTGGAAGTCTAAACTGGAGTCAGTTCCTAGTTCACTGAATATTAGGCTCTTTTAAATCAATAGTACATATTTTTTTAAGAATTATAACTTATATTAAAAAATGTACTAGATTTGTAAAAGGGGTACTGCAGTACTAGAAAATTTCCGATTGTACTAAATTTAGTACCATTGTACTAAAAACGGCAACACTGGCAGCCTCTAATAACTCGTTAAAAAAAGCTGGGAGTAGGGATAGTTAGTTAGCGGTAACAACGCTGAAGCGCTGACAAGCAAGCAAAAAAGATGAAATATATTACTGTCTCAATCATTTAAAAAATTTGTTGTTTGCGCATGTGTCTCCAACGGTCCAACGGTTCACACTTAAGTACATTCAAAATGATTTTATGGGATACAGAATCAATGAAATTATTAAATTCGTCGCGATCCATCGAGACTTTGTTGTATCTTCAGGCGCAGAATTTGTGTCGGTTGAATAAAGGATGAACAAAGACACATTTTTACAGCCGACACACCAAACTTCTAGTTTTACATGACCCTTTTCGAACTGAGGCTGATCACATTGTGGAAATCCTCAGGTTGAAACTCGTCGTGTAAAACGCAAAGCTTCGTGTGTCGGGTGTAAAACTGTGTTTTTGTTCATCAAATATCTCTTGGTTTCTTGTCCAGTACAAGGATAGTTTGAATTTCCCTCCAAGCGATACAACTAGCGCTTTGGTGATATTACCAGTAACCTACAATTTGTGGTGGGGACAAAAGTGTCGCCAATATACAACCAATATACAGGATGTAAGCGAAATAAGTACATTAATTTTAACCAGTGGTAGAACTCATCAAGACAAACACTTTTTCTATGTACCATTTTTTCAAAATCGCATTTTTGAAAATCATTTTTTTCTCCTACAAAACCTTTCATGAAATACTCCAACAAAGAAAAGTAATAATAAATTTTATTTAATTTTCATGAACTTGCTTGGAAACGGTAATCTTGTCGACTAGGTAACTTTGTTTCCAGTGGCGTGTAAGAAAATTGTGTAAGATTTTGAAATAATTTTAACTCAAAAACTAAAACGTTTTGAAAAAAAAGTTATTAAGAAAAATTGTTGGTCTTGGCGAGTTCTATTACCAGTTAAAATTAATGTACTTATTTCATTTACAGCCTGTATACATCTATAATCTATGGTTGACAGTAATGACGGTTTATTTAAAATAAGGTTTGTGTGCGTCATGTGTGGTTGTGTGTATTTTGCTGTATAGGTTACTTTTTGTGTAAAAATCGCGTTCGCCTTATCACGGAACGGAATTATTCAAGAATGGAAAGAGGTCAGAGTGTATATACCTGCAAATTCCCCCTGTGCCTTTGTAAAGCGCACTTTGAATATAATTTGAGACTGGGAAGTGTTTTATAAAACGGAAAACTAAAGTGCTAGTTTCGGCGACTGTTAAAATTAAGTTGTGCATGAAAAAATACACAATATGTTGTTCTTTAGAATGTATTTTGTGGTACTATTAAGCAATAAAACTGTTTTTTCTTTAAATAGTGTAAATTTGTTAGTCTTGTGTTTAGTCATATTACTTTTACAGGTTGTATATACAAACTTTGGGTATCTTTATTTAATTTTTCTATAAAAGCAATAATGCAAACTAATAGGGGTACCAATATAAAATACGTAAATATTCAAATTGCGCGCGGTTTTTCAATTTCCAATATGGTGGATTTAGTTTCTCAACCGACCGCACATAGCACTATCAGCATTAATTTGTTTCCTCAAAATAACACGGCGCTGTCACTTCTTAACCTTTATGTTCTTCGAAGTGGCCTGCACCTAATCTCTTTTCGTGTCTGTTTTAAAACTCAAAATAAACAAACACTGGTAGGTAAATGAATAAATTTTATAATAAAAGATGTTGAACATGTCCACCGCCTACTTCAATGCACTTTGAAACCCTTTTTCTTACAGAATTGCACACATTTTGTTTACACATTTTTGTCGTCCACAACTTCATCGGGGAATTGCTCCAGATAATCATTGAGAGCTGCTTGATTTGAATAAGTCCACACCCCACCAACTTTTGTGCCATTTCTTACATAGGCTTCCACCATAAATTGTTTTTGTTCCAAGGTAAAACTATTACGGAGTTCACGTTAAAAGTCCAGAAAACAAGAGCAGGTCCAAATCGGGCGAAAACAAAGTCGCCAACAAAAAAAAAACGCACGTGGGGCAAAAAACACAACGAAAACACTTGCAAGTTGATTTTAATTTGGAGAAAGACAGAAACTCGAAAAGTATGGAAGAGGTTAAAAAGCGGAGCACTGACAGCTGTCATGTGTCACTGTTTCCGAGACATACGTTTTTTGTGACAATTGCCACATAGGCGATCTGACAAGAAATAATATTGAACACTTGTTGTTATGTTGGTGTGAGAAATAAATACTGTAGCCCAGTCAAATTAGACAAAAATAAGGCGATCGGTGGAAAAAATTCCTAGAAAATTGGAATTTTTTTTAAACGCTTTCTTTACACTTGAGTTAACATATATCAAAAGTCCCCGAGGGTGGGGGGCGAGCTCGAGGAGGGGGAGGGGGTTAAAGCTGTCTTTATGGTTTTTTGCTTATATCTCGAAAACGGTCACTCCTATCAATTTTTATCTTCTTATCAAAATTAAAGCTGATAAAATTTCCTACAAGATGGTCCTATGCATTTTAGTCTCCAGTTGAAGACGACAATTCAGCATGTGAAGATGTCCCAGAAGATATCATAGAATGAACTTTTGGGCTCAATACATTCAGTTTATTATAAGTTTTATTCAAAACATCCATATTAAATCATCTCTCTATTAGTATTGTACTGAACAAGACTGTAATTTAGTTTTCAATCTTTGGGTTGAAGACGAAAATGCAGCATATAAGGACGACTCTGAAGACATTATTGACCCTCATGCCTCCCCTATTCTCCTCTAATGAAGTCTTAGACCCAATAAATTCAATTTATTGTGAGCATTTCAAATCACAAAACATTTTGTTTTGAATCACATTTTTTTAAATGTTTATTTCTTTCCAGACCGATAACTCGCTTATTGTTAGTCCTACAACAAAAAGAAATTTTATCAGCTTTAATTTTGGTAAGAAGATAAAAATTGATAGGAGTGACCGTTTCGGAGATATAAGCAAAAAAACAAAAAAGACAGCTTTAACCCCCTCTCCCTCCTCGAGCTCGCCCCCCACCCTCAGGGACTTTTGATATATGTCTACACAAGTGTAATGGAAGCGTTTAAAAAAATTCCAACGTTCTAGGAATTTTTTCCACCGATTTTTTTAATTTGACTGGGCTACTACTTCGAAAATCAAACGCAAACATAAATGTTTTAAAAATTGGGACAGCACGTCTACATCTATGGAAAGTAGTATCATATTGGAGGGTTTTAAAAAATCAATAGAAATGCATAGTTTAAAGTTTGGTAAAATCATTGGGGACGGGGATAGTAGTGTGCACGGTAGTGTGTATAAAAAGATACGTGACGCCAAACCTTACGGTCCAAACTTTTTCATTGAAAAAGTTGAATGCAGAAACCATGTTTTGCGCAGTTATTGCAATAAATTAAGAGAGTTATAAAAACATCAGGAGGTAATACTCATGTAAAACATTTTTTGCGTAATAATATTATGAGATTTAGGATAGTAGTCACAAGTGCAATTAAATATCGTAAAAATGAAGCAACCACCATACACAATAAAATCGAACGTTTAAAAAACTACATTTTAAATGGACCAAATCATATTCTAGGTGACCATACGAATTGTAGTAATTATTTTTGTGATAAAGTTGAACAAATCAATCCGGTTTTATTAAACGAATTTATAAATAGTCCTTTGTATTCAAATTTTAGAAAATATCTGAACAGAGTAGCGAATTGGTCTGCCAGCTTATTGTATGATGTTGACAACAATCCTGCTGAAACATTTAATTCTATCGTTAATAAATTTGTGGGTGGTAAAAGAATTAATTTTTCATTGAAAGGCTATTACGAAGGAAGATGCTACGCTGCCGCAATAAGCTATAATAATACAGGGTTATCTATAAAAAAATTCTTGAAAACAGTTGTAATGGCAAAACTATAGAATTTACAAAGTTATATTGTAGAAAACGAGAAAAGTAAAATGTTAGGAAATGTAAATTAAAAACACAGAAACAAAGAGGTCGGCTTCAGAGTGATGATTCAGATTATGGACCTGACTCTGCACATAAAGAGGATATTTCTGATTTGTCGCAAGATGCATTTGAAATAATAATAATAATAATAATAATATAGTTGCACATTTTTGCCATTGCAACAATGGATATGTTTGTCAGTTTATATAAAACAAAACAAAAAACAGTGAGATTAACAATTAAACCAGAAACAAATACACTAAACAACCCGTGAACACTCTACATATTCTTTTACAGAGTAGAAACTATTGCTTACCAAAATTTTTTTTAAAGAGGTCTTAAATTTTGCAAAGTTTTCGATCTTTTTAATTTCTGAAGGTAGCATATTATATAGTTTAGCTCCAGCATATCCAGGAGATGACTCAAACAGTGTAGTGACATGGTGGTCCAGACGATGTAAATGACCAGTTCTAGTTGGGTATCTGTGACTGTCTCCGACAGTTGGAAATTTTGATATATTTTGTTTTACGTATTTAATTACCGAGTATAAATACATGGAAGGTACAGTCAATATATTATGGCTAACAAAGTAGGTCCTACAGGAATCACGCGGTGACAAATTAAATATAAGTCGGATCAAACGCTTTTGTGCCACAAACAGTCTTATGGAGTCTTTGGCTGCACCCCAGACAAGAATGTTATAATTTAGCTGCGAGTGTGCCAGGCCGTAATAAACAGATATTAAGCAACTGATGTCCAGGGTGTATTTTAATTGACGAATAGCATAAAATGCTTTATTGATTTTTTTCACAACATGATCAATATGTATACCCCAATCCAGACCATTGTCCAAGTGGACTCCCAAAAATTTCGTGGGTTGGGTAAATTCAATCAAAGAGTTATTTACCAAAACAAATTTAGCAGGCGGTATTCGTCGCTTAGTGAAAAAATACATTCCGTCTTATGGGAATATAGAACTAATTGGTTGCTGAAACACCAACTCACGAATTCATTACAAACTGAATTTACAGATGTTTTCAGTAAGTCAAGTGTTGGGGCTGAGACGGTTATAATCGTATCGTCCGCAAACATGGTGATATTTGAATTCAACACACAGTGGGGTAAATCATTTACAAACAATAGAAAAATAAGGGGGCCCAAAACAGAACCCTGTGGTACTCCTAATGGTACATCAAGCTTTCTAGAAGTTACATTACCAATTTTAACGATTAGATTTCTTTCCGAAAGATAGGATTTTAACCAGTTATATAATTGGCCTCTAATACCTAATACATAAATTTTTTCGAAAATGAAATTGAGACTAATGGTGTCAAACGCACTTGACAAATCAAAAAACAGGCCAACAACGTAATTACCCTTATCAAACTCATTATAGATTTGCTGTAATAGTTGTACTGTAGCACTTTCTACAGATCTGTTTTGACGGAATCCATGTTGTTTATCAGTAAGTACAGAGTATTTTTCCAGAAAATTATAAATCCGTTTGTAAACAATTTTTTCAAAAATTTTAGCTAAGGTATTGAGAACCGAAAAGGGACGATAATTTTCACAATTTAAAGTGTCATTCTTCTTATAGGCAGGATACACTAGAGCAGTTTTGAAGACAGATGGAAAAGTTCCAGTTTCGAGCGATATGTTGATGAGGGTGCTGAGGACATCAGCAATTTCAGAACCAATATAATAAATAAGTTTGCAAGGGATACCATCAGATCCAGATGAAAAAGTTTGCTTAATACTCTTAATGACATCTAGTACTTCTTGCGAAGAAATATGATCAACGAAGATAGAGTTTGAAACGGCAGGGCAGTTTGTACAATTAGCAGTAGGTGTAGAACCAGAGAATTTGGTACTGACTTTTAGAATAGCTGAATTCGAAAAATGCTGAGCAAAGTGGTTAACAATAGTAGTAGGATTTGTGCATATTTTGTTATTAATAAGTAGCGATAAATTGTCACAGATGTTTTTATTATTTTTGGTTATTGTTGAATTAACAATACTCCAAATTTCTCTAGTTTTATTCTGGGCCATATTAATTTTATTTTCGTAAAATTTACGCTTAGCTTCTGCGATACGTTTCATATGTTTCTTCTTTTCTTCCTTATAAATTGTACATAATCTTGGCGTCATCAACACATGATGGGAGAGCCAGAATAAATCCTTTAATTTATTACTTTGTACAATAATGTCAGGAGTTAACCAATTTTTTGTTTTAGTCCCATTGTATTGTTTGCATTTAATAGGTGGGCAATTAAGGTCAATATAATAACATAATGTACTTACAAAATTATCAAAAAGTTTGTCGGTATCTCTGCTTGTAAGGTCGAGGCTATTCCAGGTTTCATTTCTTAGTTGGAGTTTTAGGTGATCTAAGTTTTCAGATGAGTAATTCCTTTTAATAATTACCTTATCCGGTTTAGAATTATCATATTGTGAATATGTAAGACACAACACTTGAGCCAAGTGGTTTGCTATTAAGGGGTTAACTATGTGAGTACTATAACAAGAATTTGGAAGATCACAGACCATATAATCTATAGCAGATTTTTGAATTTTCTCCTGTATAAACTAAGCGTGTAGGCTCAAATAATGTTATACATAAATTATTAGATTCAAAGATGTCTGTAAGCACCTGTTTATGGTAAGTAGTTTTTAGAAGATCAATATTTAAGTCACCACAAAGAACCAAGTGCCGGTGTTTCGTGTAAATTGTATTTAAACAATCACAGAGGTTATTAAAGAAAATATGATAATCTCCAGACGGGGGCCTGTATACCGATAAGACACAAAACTTGACATTTTCAATAAGAAGACTAATGCAACACAATTCAATATTACCTTCAAAATTAAATATTTCAACAGGGAGTGATACATTATTAAACCTATTAATAATTTTATTATTGACAAAAATCGCAACCCTTCCATTTTTCTTATTTTTGCGACAGAAGTAGGAAACCAATGAAAAACATTTAATATACATAAAATTTATATCTTCGTCTGAAGCCCAGTCTTCTGAACAACAGAATATGTCAAATACTTCATTTTGATGAAAAAGATCAATGTTGTCAAGTTTATTTCTTAAACATTGGACATTAACATGACAGATTTTTATCATGTCTGTAAAATTTGATTCTATCATATTACCGCGATTTATTAATTTATCGTCAAGTTGCATATATCGCTCTTATCTAAAAAAGTATTTTCATTTGACGAATGTGCATTAGTGGTAAGATCATTTATGACATCGAGTATATATTTACCTAGAGAACTCATTTTAGACCGAGAATATTTTTCAAGTGGTAAGTCAACAAAGTGGATAGACATATTTAGAGTTGACTGAATTTTTGTAACGAATTCTTTTAGTTTTATATTGTAGTTTACAATCCGGGTTTTAAAATGGTTGCTATAGGTAAGTGGAATCGAGGTAATAATAGTATTAGTATTAGCACATAAATTAATTTTCTTCAATAAATCCTTGAATTTAGGATATTGTTTTAACCTGAAGTCATTTAACAATCCCGGCAATCTTACAATGAAATCGTTTTTGGTAAAGTCTTGACAGAGAGTGGGAACATTGCGAATGACTTCACTGAAGCATGCCCCTGGTTTTAAAAAAGATGTTATTGTAGAAGGGTTTTTACAGTTAATACGGAATGATTTAATGTGGGACTTGGCTGTTTCGTCAGAAAAAATAGAAATTTTGTTGCTGTTTTTCTTATCATTATTATTTTTCATTTTAGGAACAATGCCACTATTGCTGATGGTTGGAGACCGAGAAATAGCGATATCAGTGTAACTATCAGCAACTTTATTCAGTTTTTCTGTTGCACATGTCTGCGAACCGGTGTCTTTAAACACAGGAGGGTTTACTTCATTATTACAGATGGAATTATTCAACTCTATCAAGAGATTATTTAGTTCGTTTATTTTACATTTTTGCTGCGTTATAATACGATTAAAATCTTCTTCCATAATGAGAGCTTCATTGCGAAAGAACTCAAAATCAGACTTAATTTTTTCAATTTGTTTGTCACGATTATTAACATCATATTTCAGATTATCATTTAGTAACATTATGTTGTGCATTTCCTCTTTAGTTACCGTCTGCGTCAATGGTGCAACAGATTATTTCATTTCCACTGACAAATCGTTTGTTTTTTACTTTCGGTAAACCACTTTTATGGAATATTTTATGGCACTGAGTGCAAATATAATAACGTTCAGCTGTTTTTTTACAGCAACCAATTGTAACCAGAACAGATTCACCCGCCATTGATAAGATATTAAAAGAAAAAGCAGAAGGTACACTAAAAAACACAATTAAGGCAACTAAAAACGATAACCAGTGAGACAAGCAACTACACAGTTATTGACTTGTACATTCGTAAAACACTTTGTTATCGTAAAAACCTTTAAATTTGTAATAATTTGCGAGCAAAACACAGATACACACACGCGACACTCGTGACTTACGTATACCGGTTCTAAATCGCTAAATTAAAGTTTTTAGAAAATATAGCGAATTCAGATATTGAAAAAATTTGTGAATCTACGTTAGGCCAGAACTCGAATCCCGAGTTGTTCAAAGAAAAATCTATTAGATTAACGGCAAGTAATTTCGGTAAAGTGTGTAAAATGCAAATGTCAACAGATACTAGTAATACTGTAATAGTATATTACATGACGAGAGTTGTAAGTAATATATTACGTACGAGTGGAAGAAGTTGCGCACGAGCCGCTAGGCGAGTGCAGTAATTACACGAGTACGTAAGTGACTTACAATTCGAGTTGTTAGGGTTATTAGGCCATTTTCTTTCGACTAGCTCCCTAAACTCTACAGTGACATCTGTAGATATCGAATCTTGTTTTGTAATTCCTAAATCGAGGTGAATTCGTGGGCCAAATAAAATCTGATTAAGTCTAAGTCAAAACAAGGAAAAATAGGCGATATATAAAGATTATTAACTGAGCCCGTGAGGTTTCTCAGAGAGCTGATGAGTAGAGGTGGGCAACGATTTTTCCAATACGATTTCCTCCAGAATGGTGGGAATCAAAAGGTCTCTAGTTCCCGGAGGCGGAGAATCAGATGATTCTCGGATAGTGATAAATTCTTTATCAGAAATTTTTCTGCTAACAGTTACCTTCGCAGTGGCTGGGGACATTCCGATGCTTCTACTAAAAGAGCATCAACAGGTGTCGACCTCATAACTCCCAAGCATAGGCGAATAGATGCAAAACAAGTTCGATCTATTTTGGCTAGTAGGTTTTTATATGTATTTCCAAAGATAAAGCTCCCATATTCGAGACGAGATCTGATAAGGGCACGATATGCTGTCAGCAACAAGATTGGGTCTACCCCCCAAGATACTCTGGCCATACATTTTAAAATATTCAGACAGGAATGGCTCTGGTCACAAATAGACATGTTGTCTCCATGATAAACTAGAATCAAAGATCAGGCTTAGGAATTTTTTAGACTCTGCTTTCGGAATCTTTTCTCCAAGATATTTGATAGGAGGGACATCCTTTTAACGTCGGCGTGAAAAACACATATATCCACATTTTTGTGTAGATAATGATAAACAGTGCTCTGATAACCAAGAACTCAGAGATTCCATAGCTTTATTAAGATGGTAGGATATTATATTGAGATTATTTCCCGTGCAATATATAACGATATCATCTGCATACTGAATCATTTGGCATTTCATGCCCAAACATTCCGAGAGAGACACAGTATATAAGTTGAAAAGGAGAGGACTCAGTACAGAACCTTGTGGAAGGCCTTTGTAACAAATACGAGGGCCAATTTCATCTTGAGGAGATTGAATGTAGATATATTTTTCATAACAAAGGTTAATTTGAATATCAATCATGCTATTAGGGATCTGCATGTTTATCAAGTTACGTCGGAGCACTGGAATTGAAACATTATCATGGGCGGCGGAGATACCTAAAAACACAGCAACCATATAAAGATTCTTTGAAAACGAAATCTGGATGTCAGTTGTAAATAGTGAGAGTACCCTTACCCTTACGAAATCCAATTTGATAATAAGGAAGGATCTGTCTAGATTCTAGCCATCATTCTAGTCGTCTTTTGAGAATATGTTCAAATAGTTTCCGGATACAAGATGAAAGAGCGATAGGTCTATAGTTTTCAGCAAGGTTGGGGTCTCGATTAGGTTTAAGAATGGGTACGATCAAAAACTTTAACCACTGTGGTGGAATAGCACTGCCGTTAAATATGTTATTATAGAGAGTAACTAAATAGGAAGTTACTTTCTCAGGGAAGTTAAGTATCATTTTATACGAGATATCATCCAATCCAGGTGCAGATGACAATTTGATATGGTTGAGAATATCGCTTAATTCCGCATTCGTTGTCAGAGTAAGAAGAGGATGATTACAGTGTATTTGTGGAGCATTATGAAGCAAGTTTTCAGGGACATCTGGTGGGCATAATTTTAGAAGTAAATGTTCCCGCCATTCATCAGACTCAGGAGGGGGAGCAGATATCGATTTGAGACGAGAGGTAAATTTTTTAAGAGTTTTCCAGACCTCCGAAGTCGGAGTGTTCCGGGATATTGTGGCACAAAACTACAAAACTGCTGAAACTTTTCTCTCTTAGTATTGATGAAGTTATCGTAAGAAGAAATATTAATATCATCTTCAAATTTATTTTCCATCAAGGTGCCAAATTTATTGAAGTCCAATTTACGCAAGTTGCGTTTTCTAATAGGTCGATTATAAAAGATTTTGTCCACCTAGCCAGGCAGCTGAAGTGGCAGCGTAAAGGGAAAATGATCAGAGCCAAATGTGTCTGATAAGACATTAAAGGAAAAGGAAGGTGCTAGAGCTGGAGACACCAAAGCCAAGTCTGCCACACTATTGTAGGTCGGCGTTAATAGTGTGGGAGTCCCATCATTCAATAGTATTAGATTATCACCCTCCAGGAAATTACGAAGAATACTCCCATTCCGATTGGGTGTATGGTTGCCCCAGAGACCAGTGTGGCAGTTAAAATCTCCAATGATAACTTTTTTTGAGAGGGTTGAACTGCAAGATCTGGTTCCAAAAGTTTGCAGTTAGGTAAATGTCAGGTGGGACATAAACAGATATAATACAAATATTACGGACTCTCACAGCAGTAATGTTGATCCTCTCAGAAAATTGAGGCACATTATCTATTTCCGAAAAAATTATATTTTTATGAATCAATAAGGCCGAACCTCCCTTCCTGTCAGGTCGGGAGTGAAGGAGCGTACGAAAACCAGATAAGCGGAAATTTTGATACGGTTTAGTCCATGTTTCTGAGAGTGAAATAATATCTGGAGAGGTTTCTTGTAGTAATAATTGTAGACCGTGATAATTCGAATTAATACTTCTGACATTCCAATGTATAATTTTTAAAACTCCATGTCCTCGGTGTTCTCTTCCCATGAGATGAAGTCATCTGGACATAGTTTCAATAATAGTGCCTTAAGGCCTGAGGGGTTCGACTGGAGTAGATCTGAGATATATTTTTCTATCAGCGATAAACTTGGAGGGCTAGCCTCCACTGTCTCAATTCTATCATTTCGTTCTGTAGGGGAAGAAGACTTAACAAGAGGAGACGAGGATGCAATGTCTGCATCCCCAACCATCCTGCTTTTATTGTTAGGAGATGCAGGAGATCTGCCATTTGTATATAAGAGAAGTTCTGAATGGCCCGGAACAGAGAAAGGTTTAGGAGATGAATATGAAGATGTTCTTTTCTGTTGAGCAGGGGGGTTATTACGTGGAGTTAATTGAGAATTTGAAGACGACGAGTGTCTAATTTGAGTAAGTGGCCATTGAGGTGAAGAACGAGAAGAAGGTGTGAAACTTTGCAGAGGTGTAATACCTGGGAAGTCCTGAGGTCGTTTGAAAGGTTCAAATTTATTAGTATTACTTTGTTTTAGGGAGGAACGATGAACAGCCGGAATCGCTTGTGCAGCCTCATAAAAGGAGATATTGTGGAATGTCATGAGTTCTTTTATTTTTGTCTGTCTTTGAAATTCCGGGCAGATTCTATCCACAATAGGAGTACCTACTTCCGTTGCCGAGTGGCTTCCGCCCCAATGAATACATTTTAAGTGTGCTGAGTTGCAGTCATCTGATTCGTGGTCTTCAGAACATTTAGAGCACCTGACCATACTTTTACATAATTGTTTTGTATGTCCATATCTGAGACACTTGTTGAAACATTGAATGACTCTAGACCGGTTAGAGCACAAGCATATAAAAAAGCTTTGCTTGGCATTGATTTATCCCTAGGTGTGACTAAAATTAGCGGAGTATCTCTAAAAACTACACCATCATTATTTTGTTCATCTTTGTACCGTTTCTGTAGGCGTTTGATTTCTAGAATTTCCCTACCATCTTCAAATGACAAGCCGTCCCAGAGTTCCTTAATTGAAAGATCAGTGTCGATATCACGTAATATTACCTTTGAGATAACCAAGTGGGCCGGAATGAAAGCCGAGCAATTATTGTCCGAAAAAAACTCTTTTTTATCAAGAAAACTGTTGGCCTTGGATGAAGAGTTAAATATTAGGGCCGATTACGTCCTCTTTTTTCAATTTTAAAAGGGCGATTTTCCAGAGATATATATTTAGAATTGACCTGACCAATGTTTTGATTGTTGGATTCAAGCAGCACTTTATATGGGGCTTGGTCGTAAACCGAATATCTTAAATTGAATAAATAATTATTTGAATTCTTAGTTTCAATTTGTGAAGTGTTCGCGACAATTAGTGACTTTATATTGGGTGAAGAGCAGGGATGGGCGTGTCAACAATACAAGGTAGACAATTCAATTGTTGACCTGTCAACAATTACGTCGACGTCGATATTTGAAGTGATGTCAACAATGTCAACTATGTCAACAATAAAGAAATAATAAATTTTGACAGTAAACTGGTATTTGACCATGAAATTGGTGTATAATTGTTAAAAATAAAACTTAAAAGTATGGTTAAAACTTTTTTTAAACATAAAATATGTGATAGAAAAATAAATAAATAAAAATAAAATTCTCGATAAATGGTAACAAGAAAATAAAACAAATTAGTCTCTTTTTCTTCTGTTTTTACGTTTCACTCTTTATTTTTAGTCTCTTCGTCTTTGTTCTCAAAAGAATTTTTTCTTCAAAAGAAAATGTGATATAAAACACAACATAACCTCAAATTCTCATTGTCGACCTATTGTTGACATTGTTGACACTGTTGACATTGTAGACATTGTCGACGCAATTGTTGACACGTCGTGTAGACAATCAAAGTCGACGTGTCAACGCCCATCCCTGGTGAAGAGTTGTGATCAAAGTATTGATTTGGGTTTAATAGTATGTTTGATAGAATTTTGATTTTGTTTGTCACTTGTATTTCATTATTTTCTATTTCGAAGATTTCGTGGTCAACGGCGTTTTGGAGCGCCTGTCTTTCTTTGTCGTCAAGGTCGAGTTTTTTACAGAAATTTTTGTTAAAGTATAAATGGCTGTTATCTCCGCTTATAAAAGTTAAGATATTCGCTACGGCTTCTTGAGTATTCGGGGATCGATTTAGTAAGTGTGGTGGAATTGAGTTTAAGTCGGATGGCTCTGAGCCACCCCCCTCCGGGCCTCCCGTGGAGGCCTGCATTTAGACCTCCTTATAGGTTATAGATTATGTAAGCAACTAACAGAATTTCAATTATGCGATGCAGGCAGGCAATTAATAAATAAGTTAGATATAAGAAAGTAAAGAGAACATACCAGTAGGTAGGATTCGGGGATGATAACAAAATTCGGCACTGAGCTCAAAATGCATTTTTTTAAAGTTAATTAGATTATAATATATTTGTTTATTGATGTATTACTGTTTCTATGTAGGTATTATTGAAGTAAAGTCAAAATTAAGGACCATTTTACTTTTTTGTAGAAACTTGTTATTTTTTTATTCTTTTTTACAACTTTATTATTTAATCTTAAAGTACAATTTTTTAACAAGTATCTAACTATAAAGCATAATTTGCTCACAACAAATATTATTAGGCTATATGATTTATTAATTTAAGATTTTTAATTTTTTGTAAGTTTTCTGTGATATTCTGAGGAGAAACGCCTCATTTAAGTTGCAGTTTTTTTCAGATAAGAAATGCATCATCAATAAGACTCATTACAAAAAATAAAAAAACAAGTGCCCCTTTTAAATAAGGCTAGAGCATAAAGATACATTCTTTTGTGTGTAGTTATGCTTAATTATTATTAGTAATATTTTTTTGATAATTTTGTTGTATTACATTACTGTTTTAATCTTTTTATACTTATCGAAAAGGTAATGAAGGATACTATTAAAAACAGAAAACAAAACTGTCGGTTGCCATTTGAAAATAATAATAATAACGTCATAAATAAATAAATAAAATTAATCTGTTCAAAGATTTTTTGAAAAATGACCGACAACAAAAATATAAATTTTATGCGTGGCTTTAAGCTTACCCTACGTAATTTGATAATTGGACATTTTTAACTTTGAGAACTTTTTGGCGAAATGCAAAATGTAAATTTTCACGTGTACTAAATAAATAAATTCAATAAGGGCGTAAAAAGCTTTTATTTATTATAATAAAAATAATGAATAATTATGTACATTTTGCACATTTTGTTACAAATTTGTCAAATAAATAATTTATCAAAGAATTATCATTAAATAAGAATTAAAATGGTAAGCATCGATTACCAAATCTGTATTTTTTTTAATAACGAGTGGCAAACTTGCAAAACCGTAATATTGATTGCATCCAGAATTTGATAGGACTTATTATTTTCATGAATCGCTCTCTATTAATTTATCGAATATTTCCAATTTTATTTTTATTAAACTAGTAAAAATTCCTAACAATACAAACGAGAAGTCAGATACGACATCATTACCACATAATATACGAGTATACTAGAAATTAGACTGTAATAATAATGTTCCTACTATTATTTGGATGTCCGAGGCTGAAAAAGAATCCAAGCAGCAATTTAACTTAGTGAGTAAATATGGGCAACACTGTCGGGCTGCGTATGATCCACAAAACATGCTTAATATATACAAACGGGACTCTCATAGTGGGTAAAACATAATGGGCTTTGCAAAATCTGAGAAATATATTTTCAACTGTATGTTGAAAAATCTTACCCCTCTGCGGTTGCGCATAATAGTTTTTAATTACAGAATGCGTTTGTGCAGAATATACAGCTCTAAGTACAAAGGAAAGCCCGGGCTTCTTAGTGTCTATAGAACATACCGGGCTTGGTAAAGATAGCTGGGTATGTATATATATATTTTAGAAAAATATCAAAAATATGAATATTATTATAAAAATTTCATTTTTTTTCTGCGTTGGGCTCACTCACATCCAAAATAAGTAGCATAAAGGCCTATTAGTAGAGCTTCTAATTATACAAAAAAACAATTATAGTTGTATTTAAAAAAATGTATGATGGCATTATGGCGCCGCTATATTGGCCACCGTAATTGATTTAGTTACGTCAAATTTGAGCAGAATTAAAATGCTAAGTTACCTGTATTTGCATTTTTATTATTCTTGAAAAATAAAAGAGATGAATTTTATGCGTTTCTTTAAACTCACTCTTATAAAAGTCACCTTTGACCTGATCAAAATTGTGAATGCTGTTATAAGTGATGGATCTCCCAAATTAATGCAAACAAATCTTCTAACCTAAAAACGACAAAATTATAACTTAGGAAAACACGAAAATATAAAACACAAATTAAGACAAACTCTATACTTAAAGCAACTTTTTCGAAAAATGCAAAAATTGAGAAAACTACTACAATTAAAAGATATGACTGAGATAGCAGTACTCAAAAACTACAGTAGTCATTTGGAATAAGCAAGTCATTAAATTTAAATTATATTATCAACTTATTAATGAACAACCTTTTTTATTATCAATTAATTTAGCACCATGTAACTTTATAAAAAATATCCAAACTCAAAAAAATATACTGCCTTATTTCTGATCAAAATTCCTTATACCAAAGATAATAGCACTTATAAGATTGTTCACGCAATGTTAATTTTTGTAACGAAACGAATCAACTCTCCACCAGAATCCGCCACCAAATCCCTCTACCGTTCAGTGCAACTAACTAAAAATATCTACCGAAAATATGCGCCCTCTGGTGTACAGTGTTTTATAATGAAAAGCTTCAATTCGTCCTTGCATGACCTCATTTTGAAACCGGTCATAGAACCGGTGCAGTCGTTTGTTTATATAAACACCATCGTAATGAAACCTCAACAAAAACAACCGTCCAGTTTTTTATATTCACACCGAGCTTTCATTCCTAGTCATTTGCTTATGGCATAAATTAAAATTTATCAACCATTATTACTAATTATTACTATTTTTTATTTACTTACTCATAAATTTTAAGACATTAGTAATTTATTGTAATAAAGAAAATGGTCTCATCAAAAAAAGTTAGATATCTTTGTGTAACGTCAAATGCGTAGTCATAATACAGATTATCACTGTGTAACAAAAAACGAAAATTTTTGTATTTATTTTAAAATGTTAGTGTCTATTGAAAGTATAGGTCTCCCTATACTTATAAATTTTTGGTGGCAATTTATTTCTAATGTCGGTCTGCGAAAAAAAATGCGGGTTGACTTACAATTTACTCTAATTAATACCCGGTTTCCAAAACGATAGATATCGGTCCGATAGAGTTATGGCCTCGATAAACCACCAATAAGATGCAAAAAGTGTTTTCCTACGACACTATTCGAAAGTTGTCAATTTTACATAATTTAGTAGGCCCGAAAGTTGACAATTTCATTCATCTGTCAAAAACCTGTGCGTTATTATAACGCATGCTTCTAACGTAATTGTTTGCTTTTATCAAGTATGTTGCTATTCTGTTTATCTGCAAGGAGAGCTCCGAAGCAAGACAACTGCTAGATGTGAATAAATGTAAGAAACTTTGTAGCTTCCTTAAACAAATAGCCATTTATTTAATCTTTAAAAATCCAGAACTTTAATACACAGTACACAGGACGGACACTGTTTTCGGCGGTCCGCCGAAATCACAACTCTTAAGAGCCACGGTGGATGGAAATCTATTGCTGTCGCGAAGAATATACTGATGAATCAGTTACCAGTAGAA
The DNA here is from genome assembly GCA_939628115.1 of Tribolium freemani. Lineage (NCBI taxonomy): Eukaryota > Metazoa > Arthropoda > Insecta > Coleoptera > Tenebrionidae > Tribolium > Tribolium freemani. The sequence goes on from OW626785.1 coordinate 21,609,257, forward strand.
TGCAAATTGCAGATAAAATTTTAAATGTGGTGCATCGAAATCTTTCTTCAATAAATGGCTTTTCTTCAGTGTCGTAGGAAAATAGTGTACAAAACTTGCTGGAAACACATCTCACTTTCCACACTTGTTATGTAATATACTATTCTGAAACACTATGGAGAGTTTATGTAGCCGATATCTGTTCGATCACTTATGACATGTCAAAAAAATGTCATATTATTTTTGCGTTTCTCTCAATTTGGGCGTAATTTCAGTAAGTTGTGATTTTTTATTTATTATTTTGCTTTATTTCAAAAATTATAATATTTTTCAGATTTTTTTAACCTTGAACAAATAGAATTTGACACTTTGATACGTTGTTGATTGGCTACTTTGAAACATTCTTATCTCTCAAACGCAAAGAGTTAGAACTTTTTTGTAAAGAAACTTTCGATTCAGAATAGCCTAACTATATGCACTTTCCCGATGGGGAGCGAGTTGTGGGCCACTCGGTATAAAATAATTTTCTGAGCATTAATTTATCTAATTAAAATAGCTTCTACAAAAAAGATTTGATCATCGAAATTTATGATCTACCATCTACCAATAACGAGGTTTATCTTAAAATACATATAATACTTATTATCATATTTATTCCTAACCCGAAATTGGAAATAAGATTAAATAATTAGCTAAAGAAATATAAACATTTATTAATAAAAAAAAGTACATTGTGTTTATCAATTTATTTTTTCTAAATTCTTTTTAATTTTCGAGCTATTCAAAAAAAATTTTTTTAATGGCACTATTATGACAATTTTATGATAAGTATTACGACCGTAATAATGACTAATATGCCGTTATGCTGAATTCTTCGGAATTCGGAGAGGATTTTGTTTCAGATTTCCTGCATCTGCACTTCCTTCAGTTTTTTATTTAAAATTTAATTCAATTACAATCTGTCTATAAATGAATGTAGTAGGTATTAAAAATTTGCCGCTTCTTTCAACAAACAATGAAGAATGTTAGTATAATTATGAAAAAAATTGGTTTTACTGATTGCCTGGATAGATAAAAATTAACACTTTTCCGAAATTTCATAAAAATAAAATAATTAAATGCGGCAAATTCAAATTCGAGAACTACCTGAGATCCTACACTCTTTTATAAACAGTCCCTATAAATACGCGATTTGTTCTACTGAAATCGCGCCATTTCGCACCATTTTTTATCGTTACCATTCCTGTAACCAATGCAAACTTATGGATGTCTTCACACGTCGTACCATAATTTGCGGCGATTAGTTAAAGCACTGTTGCATAACTTGCAAGGTACTAACTGCTAAAATTTCTTTAGGAGAAATGGAACTCATTGTGGGTTCTTTCAGTAGGTATACTAGATAGTGATAAACGCTCTATTAAAAATTTAAAAATATTTGAGTTCATTCGAAAGTAATAGAAGTTTTTTTCTTTATGTTCAAGTAGGTAGTTTTTCAAAAGGCACCATCAACGTATCTTAATTCAACGTCACTAATAGAAGTTTTTTACATTTTCCCCATAATATTTGCAGACTGCGTAACTACGGCAACACCGAAAAATTTGCAAAATTTTATAGTATCTAAATATCGCCGTGTGTGAAAATTGAGTACCATATAGCGACCATTTATCGCGCGCTATAAATGGTACCGCCATGGCGTCGTGTGAAAACAGCCTAACGCGCATTACCAACCTAATTAATACCTATGTATCAAATAGACCTATTCGGATTATTTTAATAAATACTTATATAAAATCAAAATTAAGGGCCCACTTCATAATCGCATTTAAAGTATTATTAAATTAATTGTTGTTTATAATGTATTGGATACTACAAATTTGTCCACAAACATTTCACATTCTATACAACATTTAATTTAATGCTCCTATAAATTCGATTATCAAACTGGCCCTAAATTTGTAATTTCTAAACATACGAGTACAGGGTGCTGCATTTTGGATGTCCGAATAGGGGATCTCCGAAACTAAGAGGTTTAGAGAAAAACGAGTGACACATTCTCGGGTCCGTTTTTTGAGAAAACAATTTTGTTTAAAACCACATCCCGCTATCGTCTTTTGTTTTCGACTAATAAACAAAAGTTGACATTTTACCGAAATCTCAAAAAATGTATATCTTCCTTATTATAAAACACACACATTTGAAATAAAGACATTATACAGGCACTTTTTTACAGAGAACTTAATAATGTCATCAGCGATTTTTTTTAATCATTAGTTTAGCTGTAATAACATAAAGTTGTATTTTTTTAAATAGGAATCAAAGTTGGCTATGACATTTTCGAAAAGCTTTTTTTTTTTTAACTAAAAACAATAGTATATACACAGTTTGATATATTTATATACTTTTGATAAAAAATATATTTAAACTATTTGAAAGTAGTTGGCCATGGAAAAATTATTTCACATAAAAGGTGTAAATAATCTAGAAACTTTGTGAACGGTTATTGAAGTAAAAAATGTGAAATTATAAAAATAGCTATGTTAAAGTTATTTTCAATTGAACAAATATACGATCGTCGGAGATTTTAATTACATAAAAAATGTGCAGAAAATTGAAAACGATGTGTCACTACCATTTGGTAACACTTTTTTATGATTTAGTGAAGTGCAATGGAGGTGACGTTGATAATGCTATGTATTTTTTTACCGCAGATGGGATTTGATGTTGGTGTTTAGATTGACATTTTTTTGTAAAATAAAATTTTATTAACAAGCAATGACACAATTAATAAGTTTTTTCTTTTTCCGACATTGCATGTTTAATTAGAAAATAGAATAGCAATCAGTAAGCTTGCCATTTTAAATCTAAAAACAAATAATTTTTATTACCTAATTGCAAAAATTTAATCCAATAATATTTTATTATGCTGTTTTTGAATTAATTAGTGTTTAAAAAATTATTAAATTATAAATACTTGTTGGGTAATATATTTTTCATAGTTTTAATTGAAAATCCAAAATTTTTTCATGGCCTACTATGAAGAAAAAGCGAAATGTTATGTTTTTTTTAATATTTAAAAATACTGTATTACACAAATAGTCATATCAAATCAGAAAAAAATAAGCTTTTCAAAAATATCACAGCCGCCTATGATTCCTATTTAAAAAATACAACTTTATGTTATTACATCTAAAATTTTTTACGATTTCGCTAAAATGTCAACTTTTGTTTATTAGTCGAAAACAAAAGACGATAGCGGGATGTGGTTTTAACCAAAATTATTTTCTCAAAAAACGGACCCGAGAATGTGTCACTCGTTTTTCTCTAAACCTCTTAGTTTCGGAGATCTCCAATTTGGACATCCAAAATGCAGCACCCTGTACATAATGTGTTTATTATAGTAATTCTTACTAAATAATAACCATGTAGATACTACTAATTGTCTTTACAACAAAATTATGTAATAAATAAATTAACCCTAATGAAAAACTTACTATTTTACCTGAACTGTATATACATACAGAGTGAGTTTAAAGTAACGCATAAAACTCGTAATTCTTTTATTTTTCAAAAATTAAAAAAATGCAAAAACAGGTAACTTAGCATTTTTATATTGGGGGCCAATATGGCGGCGCCATGACGTCATCATATTTTTTTAATGGAATGATACCATTTTTTGTATAATTAGAAGCTCTACTAATAGTCCTTTACAACTGTGCTACTTATTTTGAATGTGGGTGAACCGAAGGCGGAAAAAATTTTAGAAATTTTTACAATAAACTTAATGTTTTTATTTTTCTAATAAAATTGATGTTTTTATTTTTCTAAAATAAAATAAAAATTCACAAACAGATAACTTAGTATTTTAAGGAAGCGCAATTCTGACCTAACTGGATCAGTCATAGCGTCTAATTCATATGAATTTTATACCTTATTTTATTATTTTAGACTATTGCAAATTTTATTTTTTTTTCGTATTCGACATCCACGTTCAAAATAAGTAGTAGAGTTGTAAAGGCCTAATAGCAGGGCTTCTAATTCTACAAGAAAAATAATATCGTTCCATTTAAAAAATTCTGTGATGACGTCATGGCGCCGCCATATGGTCTCTCTCGCGTTTTCGTCCCTCGGTGGTGGTTATAAATTACATGTTCATATTAACAATAACTTTTATTTAGAAAACGGTAATTGGTCTAAAATTTAAGAAGGAAATGATTCTGATTATGATGCTGTTATAACAATAAAAAAGGAACAATGTGTTTTATTATTTGATTAAATGGCAATAAAGAAACACCTTGATTATAATGAAAAATTGGATGTTATTGAAAGTTTCGAGGACTTGGGTGATAGGTATAGGCAGGTTTTACAAATTGGCAAATCACGCCTTAGTCTTCGAAGTACGAGTATACACGATAATTGTAAAATACCTGTTGCATATTTTTTATCAAGTGGTCCAATTGTAGCAAATAAATTGAAAGATTTACTTAAACAGTATTTGAAACATATGGCAAATATAGGTTTGAATGTTAAAATAGGTGTTTACGACCAAGGAAGTAATAATAGATCTGTATACGATTTGCTGCACGTCACAAAAGAAAAACTTTACTTTTTTGTAAATGAACAAAAAATATACGCAATCTTTGATGTACCACATTTAATGAAAAGTTTAAGAAATGTTTTGTTCAAACGTGACATTTTGCAATAAAAAACGAGTATCTTGGAACGATGTAGTTCAAATATAATTGTCAAATTCGTTAACAAAAATTTCATATAAACATATCAATTCAAATAATTTTCAAAAAATTACGGTTTTTCTGGCGGTCCATAGGTATTTTTAGTAGGCGATTTGCATAAACATAAAAGGGGATTTGATCCAAATCCTTGATTCAAACATTCTCGTCTTGCACTACAAAGTTGCAAATTGTAAATATGAAGATGTCTATTTATTTCACTCAAACAATGCTGAGGAAATAGAGCACAGTATAGTACCCTCCACGGTATTTGAACTGTCGTAAATAATAAGTCGAACACCCAAATTACCCTTAACAAGAGAAGCATTTGAGTTGTCGTAAAAACTCCTATTTAATTATTGTAAGATCGGACCATTCTTTTGTGTTGCAGTATCCGAGCCTCAAGGCTAGCCACCCCAATATTCTTATTGTTAACAGTAATTCGGGTTGTGGCGACTTGCCGAATAAAATTAGAATTAAAAATCAAGTGATAGATACACAACGTAGATAAAAAAAATAAATATAAATATATATGCGTATGGTGGTAATGCCATCACCCAAGTGCCAGAGTTTTCAGGTCGCATCTACAGCCTCTGACCTGACCTAACGACCACTAACTAGTAGTGACCGGGACCGACGGCTTAACGTCTCCTCCGAAAGACGAGTTAGTTGCGATGTTTTTGGCATTACATTTTCCGGTCACCCATCCAAGGAATGACCGGGGTCAGTGCTGCTTAACTTCATAAACTAATGAATACCTATGAAATCAGCTAGTCTATGCAACTATCTATATATAGTGTATATATATATATATATATATATATATATATATATATATTCATTAGTTTATGAAGTTAAGCAGCACTGACCCCGGTCATTCCTTGGATGGGTGACCGGAAAATGTAATGCCAAAAACATCGCAACTAACTCGTCTTTCGGAGGAGACGTTATATATATATAATTATTATTATATTATATTATTATAGTATTATATATATAATATATATATATATATATATATATATATATATATATATATATATATATATATATATATATATATATATATATATATATATATATATATATATATATATATATATATATATATATATATATATATATATATATATATATATATATATATATATAGATGTATTAACCGCCCTTACCAAGCCCAAAAAGGCATATTCTCCGGTGGATACCAAGCCCGACACCTACTTACCCAGCCCGACTTCGGGCTTCGTAATTTTCACGTGTATAAATCGTTCCCCCAGCATTAGTACCATCCACAGACACGCGTGGCGCATTTTCGCCTTGGCTTCGTAAAGTCGGTTTATATCTCAAATCATACATGTTTAGTTCTAGGGTTTGCCGTATAGGGGGCGTACGGTCGCTGATGTATATACACTGTAGATGTTCTCCGGATGTTAACCACCCCATGACGTTCAGCGCAGTATCCGAAGCCCGTCAACGTGGCAAACGCGCACAGCGCATTAAAATGCCTTCCAATATTAATTTAAGTATTAGAACTGGTGGATGGATGAGCAAAAAGCCTCCAGACTCGCAAATCTCGATGTTAGTCACCCCAAGATGTTTAATGCAGTATCCGAAGCCAATGTAGCAAAAGAGCACAGCGCATTAAATGCTTCCCAATAAAAGGTGCTTTTTTCAAAAATCAGTCAACCTGGTTATTTCAGAAAACAAACCAAAAATTAAAAAATACCGAGGCAGGTGATTTTTTATTTTTAGAGGAACACTTTTTAATGTACTTTTAAAAGTTGAAGATCCAACCCTTTTTATAATACGAACAACTAATTCAAGGTTTTAAATAAAATTACCCCTTTTGTGATACCTTAAATATAAGAAATTTTGACCAGAAATTAGGCAGTGCATGTCTTTTTGAGTTTGGATCTTATTTTATAAAGTTACATGTTGCTACATTACTTGAACATAAAAAAGGTCGTTCATTAATAAGTTGATTATTTAATTTAAATTCAATGACTTGCTTAGCCCAAATGACTACTGTAGTTTTTGAATACTGCCATATCAGTCACATCTTTTAATTGTAGGAGTTTTCTCAATTTTTTGCATTTTTCGAAAAAGTTGCTTTAAGTGTAGTGAGTTTAAAGTAACGCATAAAATTCGTAATTCTTTTATTTAAAAAAAAAATGCTGAAACAAATAACTTTGCATTTTAATTCTGCTCAAATTTGACCTAACTGAATCAGTCATGGCGGCCAATATGGCGGCGCCATGACGTCACCATAAATTTTTTTAAATACGATACAATTTTTTTGTATAATTAGAAGCCGTACTAATATGCCTTTACAACTGTGCTACTTATTTTGGATGTGAGTGAGCCCAACGCAGAAAAAAATTTTAAATTTTTATAATAATATTCATATTTTTTATATCTTTCTAAAATATAATAAGAATGCACAAACAGGTAACTTATTATTTTAAGGGTGCTTAATTCTGACCTAAATGGATCAGTCATAGCGTCTAATTCATATGAATGTTTTACTTTACTTTAGACTAATTATAATTTTAATTTTTTTTCGTGTTTGCTTCACTCACATTCAAAATAAGTAAAGGCTTATTAATAAGACTTTTAATTATAAAAAAAATATCGTTCCATTTAAAATTCTATAATGACATTATGGCGCCGACATATTGGCCGCCCTCCCTGACTGATTCAGTTACGTCATTTTTAAGCCCAATTGAAATGCTAAGTTCCCTGTTTTTGTATGTTTTTAATTTTTGAAAAATAAAAGAAATATGAATTGTATACTTCACTTTATAATGATGATTTAAAAAAAAATTTACGTGTTTGGTTTATACATATTCAAAATAAGTAGTTGTAAAGGCCTTTTGGTAGAGCTTCTAATTATGCAAAAAAAGATATCGTTCCATTTAAAAAATTCTGTGATGACGTCATGGCGCCGCCATATTGGCCGCCCTGACTGATTCAGTTACGTCATTTTTAAGCCCAATTAAAATGCTAAGTTCCCTGTTTTTGTATGTTTTTAATTTTTGAAAAATAAAAGAAATATGAATTTTATACTTCACTTTATAATGATGATTTAAAAAAAAAATTACGTGTTTGGTTTATACATATTCAAAATAAGTAGTTGTAAAGGCCTTTTAGTAGAGCTTCTAATTATGCAAAAAAAAGATATCGTTACATTTAAAAAATTCTGTGATGACGTCATGGCGCCGCCATCTTGACCGCCATGATTGATTCAGTCAGGTCAAATTGGAGCTCAATTAAACTGCTAAGTTACCTGTTTCTGCATTTTTTTTATTTTTTGAAAAATAAAAGAATTAGGAATTTTATGCGTTACTTTAAACTCACTCTGTATAGTTGGTTCTGAAAATCTATTGGATCTGGTACTGGTTGACGTAGATAAAAATACTCAAAATTAAAAAAACACAGACAGCCGAATTTCCGGTCAAAATAGCTTTCATTTGAAGTATAACAAAAGGGGTACCTAATGCCATTAAAATTTTGAAGAAGTTGTAAGTATTACAAAATAGGTTGGTGCTACAATTTTAAAAAGTCTCTAAAATGTGTCCCAGTGTAAAAAAAATTGACCTGTGTCGGAAGTTCTAATTTTTTGTTTATTTCCTAAGATATCTAGGGAGGCTTGTTTAAAAAAACAGCCCTCTAATGGAAGGCACTTAGTGCGCTATACAGCCAAATTCCTGGTCAAAGTAGCATTCATGTGAAGTATCACAAAAGGGATGATGTCTTCAAAATTTTGAAGAGGTTGTTTCTACTACAAAGGGGGTTAGTGCTAAAATTTTCAAAAGTACTCGAAAAAGTGCCCCCCTGTAAATATAAATTGACCTGCCTCAGGATTTCTGATTTATCTTATTGATTTTAAATGTACATGGAACAAGTTTTAAAATGATTACATTCAAAATTTGTTTTAAATTGAAATAATATTAATATGAAATTTATTTATTGTTAAGTTTGTTTGCAGTTTTTATTAGGCTCATTAAAACACTAGTACTGATATTCAACTAATAAGTTGAATATGATTATTTGTTAGAGATTCAATTAACGCGCCTAATTGTTTTTCCTCTTTGTTAAGTTGGCATTCGTTATTTACCGCCTTTTTAAAATAGTTGCCTAGTGTCAAGTTGTATTGAAAAGTCGCCCAAAATAAACGTTTCTTTATCAAATTGATTTTATTGTGTTTCACTGCGTCTAAACCTCGCTAACAGGTTATGGGCCCAGACAGTGATTAACACAATTAATCAAATCATAAATCGAACGAGTAGAAAGTCGTAAAAACGTGCAAATGGCACAAGCGACAACGACGAGACTCGAAATGTTGTCTCGCGACAACTACGACACGTGGCGAATTCAAGCCGAGGCCCTGCTCGTGAAAAACGATCACTGGGGCTACGTTTCCGGCGAAGAAGAGCAACCGGTGGTCGAAGGCGCAGGCGAAGCGCTGGTAGCAGCGCAAGCCGCAGCCAAAATCTGGCGGACCAACGACCGCAAGGCAAAGGCCGATTTGATCTTGGCGATCAATCCCTCGGAGCTGACGCAAATCCGAGGATGCATCACCTCGCGGGACGTTTGGGTCAAGCTGGAGACTATCTACGCCTCGAAAGGACCAGCTCGGAAAGCGACGCTGCTGAAACGCCTCGTACAACAAAAGATGCAAGATGGCGACGACGTCTCGAAGCATCTCAACGAGTTCTTCGACGCCGTGGACAAACTCAAGTCCATGGAGATCGACATCAACGGAGAGTTGATGACGATCATGTTGTTATACAGCCTTCCCATCAGCTTCGAGAATTTCCGAATCGCCATCGAATCTCGCGACAAATTACCCGACGCTGAAGCCCTGAAGATAAAAATCATCGAGGAGTACAACGCTCGGGAAAAGTCGAACGAAAATAGCGCTGCCATGTTCATAAAAGGCCAAGCTTCCTCAAGCAAGAACAAGTTCCAGCGAGGAAACAAAGGTGGAGGTAGCACAGGCGACGGTAGGGACACCAAAAAGGGGAAGAAGTACGAGAAACGCCGAAACAAGTGCGGATTCTGTCACAAAACCGGGCACAAAGAGACTGATTGCTGGCAAAAGCAAGCGTCCAAAAACAAACTAGATGAAGTTAATTGTACTTTTCTCATCGACAAAGTGCGCGATTCAAAAAGTGCAAACAACCTCTGGTGCTTGGACTCCGGGTGCACGTCACATTTGTGCAAGAACGAGGATGTTTTTGTGAATATGCGCGATAATCTCGGACAGTTAAAGCTTGCGGACAACTCGATTACGCGAGTGTGCGGGAAAGGTGATGTGCGTATTGCAACAGCAGACAACCCGGACAATATTGTGATGTTGAAAGACACTCTGTACGTTCCGGACTTAAGGTCCAACCTCCTCTCGATCTCAAAGATCGTGGATCATGGTTACGAGGTCACGTTCAAGAAGTCGTGCGCGATCGTCCAAAACAGTTTCGGTGACGTGAAACTAGTGGCCGAACGCATCGGAGACTTGTTCTTTCTTCGCTCATTCGGCGAAAGAGCTTTTGTCTTGGACAAAACTCCCGGAAAGGGGAAGTTCGATCCAAAGGGGATCCCAGGACACTTCGTCGGCTACTCCGAACAATCCAAGGCTTATCGCATCTGGATACCTGAGGAGCGAAAAGTTCGAGTGTCTCGGGACGTCAAGTTCCTGAACGAGTTCAAGCCGGGACCAGCCCGGAAGCAGAATGCTCCTCGAGAACACAAGAAGCCGCCCAAGGACGCCGACGAACCAACAAATCGCACCTATCTGGACCTTGTGTTGGATGCCAGCGTCACGAAACTCCCAAATCATTCACCTCGAGTTATTGTCGATCAATTCAACGAGCAAGTCGACGAAATCGACGACGAGGAAGTTTTGGAACCCTTCCACGGCTTCGAGGATGACGAAGCAGGGGAAGCAGAGCAGCGGTCACCACGAGGAAGACAGGTAGCGAAAAGAGGACCAGGCAGACCCAGGACCATGAAGACTGGCAAGAGGGGTCGCCCGTCGAAGCAGTACCACGAGGCGGTCATTGCAGAAGAGTCGGACGCCGAAAAGCAAGTTTTCACTCAGAATCAAATCGAAGAAGACGACAGCGCCGACGAGAACTTCAATGACAACAATGACCAAATCGATGATAACCACGCTTTCTATCAAACTGACCAGTGCGTAACGAACGATGACGGCCATCGAGATTCCTCTCAACAACGCCCTGGAAGGAGAAGACAAGAACGAGTGGTTTGATGCAATCTACTCGGAAGCCAAGTGTCTGGTGGCGAACGACACCTGGAAGCTGGTTGACAGACCTACCAATCGCAATGTAATTTCGTGCCGTACAGTTTTACGCAACAAGTTTAATGCTGATGGAAGTTTGGATCGACGTAAAGCCAGAGTTGTTGCTCGCGGATTCGCCCAGAGGCCCGGTATCGACTTTACCGACACATTCGCGCCTGTGGCGCGACTAGACTCGCTACGGTTTCTACTGGCTTTGGCAGCCAAATTCAACCTCCAGATCTCCCAGCTAGACATCACCACGGCGTATCTCAACGGCGAGATGGATACCGAGATGTACATGGAGCCGCCGATCCTATTGAGGGAATCGTTGGAGAGGATAGTTGCCACCGAAAGAGACAAAACTCTGATCGCAAAAGCTCAGCAAATGCTTAAAGCGCTAAAGTCAGGAGACAAAGTTTGCCTATTGGTTAAAGCCCTCTACGGGCTACGTCAAGCTGGTCGACAATGGCACGCAAAGGTCAATTGCACCTTTAAAACGGTGGGGCTGGTACCAACGGAATCCGACCCCTGCGTATACGTTGATCATCGTTCTGGGGGATGCACCTACGTCCTGCTGTACGTAGATGACATCATCATCGTCTCGAACAACCGGGAACGCGTCAACGAGATCAAAAACCACTTGGCTGAAGAGTACCAGGTGAAGGACCTCGGACACATCAAATACTGCTTGGGCATCGAGGTCAAACAGGAGAAAAACAAGGTCTCCATCTGCCAGAGCGGATACATCCGAGAAATTCTGGACAAGTTTGGGATGTCCGACTGCAAGGCAGTCAAATCGCCACTCTCCGCCGGCACAAAACTCGAGGCGAGCTCCGGAGGGAACGAGGCAAAGTTTCCTTACCGCGAACTCATTGGTGCTCTTATGTACCTTGCCATCGGAACACGCCCGGATATCGCCTATGCGGTCAGCATGCTGAGCCAATTCAACTGTGCACACGATCAAGTTCACTGGCTCGCCGCAAAACGGGTACTGAGGTACTTAAAAGGCACCGTGGATCGGAAGCTATATACAGGACCAGAACGGGATCATCGGGCATGCGGACGCAGATTGGGGAAATTGCCCGATCGACCGAGTTTCGTATTCGGGATACTCGTTTTCCCTGTCCGGAGCAGCAATCTCCTGGCATTCACGCAAGCAGAGGATCGTCGCCCTGTCATCAACGGAAGCGGAGTACGTGAGTCTCTCCGAAGCCATGCGAGAAGCCATCCACCTATCGAATTTCGCCAAGGAGCTGCGCCGGGAAAGACTGTCGAAGATCGTTGTCTACAACGACAACCAATCGGCAGCAAAACTGGTATACAACCCGGTCTTCCACGCGCGCACCAAGCACGTGGACATAAAGTATCATTTTGTTCGGAAGGCTGTTCAAACTTACCCACTCAGCGTGGATTTTTTGCCGACAGAGGAAATGACGGCCGATATCTTAACAAAACCATTATCTGGAGTCAAGCTGGAGAATTGTACTCGCGGCTTGGGCTTAAAAGATTAATCTTTTTGTTTTCGATTTTCGAAAATTTATTTTTACTTGTCATTTGCAATTAACCTTGTAATTGAGGGGAAGTGTTAGAGATTCAATTAACGCGCCTAATTGTTTTTCCTCTTTGTTAAGTTGGCATTCGTTATTTACCGCCTTTTTAAAATAGTTGCCTAGTGTCAAGTTGTATTGAAAAGTCGCCCAAAATAAACGTTTCTTTATCAAATTGATTTTATTGTGTTTCACTGCGTCTAAACCTCGCTAACATTATTATTAAAGTTGTTTTGTATGAGGTATTTTTTGTTGTCTCACTATTTAATTCCTAACAATTTCGTCTCAAAGAAAACGTTTACGAGTTTTTTATTGGCATGTTTACAATTTGTGGTAATTTCGTGTGTCCAAAATTGCGAAAAATATCTCTAGTGCTTCATACGAATCTTACACCAGAACATTTGCTAAAATGGGATGTCGATTATAATTTTCCCGAATTTTTCTTACTTTTTTGCAATTTCTTTAAAAATTATTTTTTTTACGATTAAGGAGGTTACAAAAAATCTGTATCTAAAAATAATGTTTTTATGTGCTCAAATAAGGCCAAACTAAAATTAAAACTAAAAATATTTACGAAGTACGGCGTTCAAAATTCAAGCTGTTTTATTGGTTGATACCAGTAAGTTTTCGAGTTGTTGTTTATAATTTCTTTATCTAACGTTAAAATACAATTTACTAACAACAAATTACTTATCAATATTGCTTTAGGTGCTCAGGAAATTTGATTATCAAAACTTTATTTAATTCTTGTTTATTTGTTAAAAGCAAGTGAAAACTAAATCATTTCTTACGAAAAAGAAAGTTTACGTTTTTTAATGTCATGTATTCAGTCTGATATAGTTTCGTACCTAGAAATTTTGAATAAATGTTTCTATAACATCTTGATAATTCTGCTCCATTTGATTTGCTGAAATGAGGTGTACATTAAATTTTTTTTATACCTTTCTTGTTTTTTAATAATTGCATTTTTTTAAAGTTATATCGATTATAATAAATTTGTTTATTGATGTAATAATGTAGGTATTATTCAAGTAAAGTCAAAATTAAGGACCATTTTACTTTTTTGTAGAAACTTGTTATTTTTTTATTCTTTTTTAAAACTTTATTATTTAAACCTTAAAGTACAATTTTCTAACAAGTTGCTAACTATAAAGCATAATCTGCTCACAGCAAATTTTATTAGGCGATATACACCGTTGGGCGAAAGTCTGGAACCAAGCGTTTTGTGTCTAAACTATGTACTGTACGAAAAAACTAATTAGTACATCATCAACTACTTTAAAAATGTGATGATTTTTCGAGAATAAATTTGTTCGAAATTCCTTTTAGTTTTCGAGTTCTACAAAAAAATTTTTTTTCAAATGGCACCCTACTATGGCGATTTTTTTGGGAAAAGATTATGCCTTAGGAATTACATCTAAGTCAATAATATTGTTTTTGAACCAGTGTTTTTTTTTAAAATAAATTATTAAAATTGCGGTCCGAACTCAATACGAAGATTTTTCGAATTTGGCCGAAGTGGTTGTATCCATGGATGTTTTTATCCACTAATTTGTTTCGTAAAATTTTTCGCAATTATAAACATCCATGGATACAACCACTTCGGCCAAGTTCAAAAAACCTTTGTAATGAGCTCGGAACGCAACTTTAATAATTTATTTAAGAAAAACCACTGGTTTAAAATTAATTTTATTAAAGTAGGATTTGGTTTTGGAGCTTAATCTTTTACCAAAGAAATCGCCGTAGTAGGGTGCCATTTGAAAAAAAATTTTTTTTTGAATAACTCGAAAACTAAAAGGAATCTCGAAAAAATTTATTCTCGAAAAATTATCACATTTTTAAAGTAGCTGAAGATGTACTAAATAGTTTTTTTGTAAGGTATACATAGTTTAGGCACAAAACGCTTGGTTCCAGACTTTCGCCCAACGCTGTATATGATTTATCAATTTAAGATTTTTAATTTTTTGTAAGTTTTCTGTGATATTCTGAGGAGAAACGCCTCATTTAAGTTGCAGTTTTTTTCAGATAAGAAAAACATAATCAATAAGAGTCATTACACAAAATAAAAAAACAAGTGCCCCTTTTTAATAAGGCTAGATCATAGATCATAATCATAAAATCTTTTGTGTGTAGTTATGCTTAATTATTATTAATAATATTTTTTTGATTATTTTTTTGTTATATTACATTACTGTTTTAATCTTTTTATACTTATCGGAAAGGTAATGGAGGGTACTAATAAAAACAGAAAACAAAACTGACCGTTGCCATTTAAAAATAATAATAATAACGTCATAATAGTATATTATGATACGAGTTTTATAAGACGCATTTTGTCGCACGCACGGAATTGTGGAGTAAGTGCGACAAAATGCCTTATAAACGAGATATCATACACTATCTTTTCTACTTTGCACCTTTTTTGACAAAAAAATTCAATTTCGAAATTTAGGGAATTTTGTGGCAGTTGATAGCATTTGCGTGGGTCATGAAATTAAATTAATAATGTGGATCGTCATTAGTTTATTCGTAAAATGTATTCTGAAAGTGTCCAAGACGTTTTGCAATGTATCTACCCCTCAACGAATAAGGGGTTTTGTGGCAAATACGCGGAATTTGAAAATTGGCCTAAGGAGAATGGAATCTCAAATTACTTACTTGCACTGGCTATTGAAGTCATGTTTGTACACTACTCGAAAGGTGTTCGAAGGGATTACGTATCAGGGATGGTAGCAAAGCCTCTAAAGGGCCGAATTTGATTCATTTGATTAAATTATCACTTGAAACAGGTGCCGATTGACACTGACAGTTCTCTCAGATAATTGTCAAAAAACTAGATTGCCATCATTTTCCAACTAAATTACCCTGGTTTTTAGTGTAATTATTATAGCACTCCGTTGGATATTACGAAACCCAAATGGCGTAACGTAATGACCTCAGTACGAAACATAAGTGGAAAAATAAATAAATAAAATCAATCTGTTCAAAGATTTTTTGAAAAATGACCGACAACAAAAATATAAATTTATGCGTGGCTTTAAGCTTACCCTACGTAATTTGATAATTGGACATTTTTAACTTTGAGAACTTTTTGGCGAAATGCAAAATGTAAGTCTTCACTTGTACTAAATAAATAAATTCAATAATAATTATTTTTGCATTAAGGGCGTAAAATGCTTTTATTTATTTTACTGTGATTCACGACAAATAATGAATAATTATGTACATTTTGCACAGTTTGTTACCCAATTTGTCAAATAAATAATTTATCAAAGAATTATCAATAAATAAGAATGAAAATGGTAAGCGTCGATTACCAAAATTGTCTTTTTTTAATAACGAGTGGCAAACTTGTAAATGCGTAATATTGATTGCATCCAGAATTTGGTAAGCCTTATTTTATTATTCATGAGTCGCCTTCTATTTAGCATTAATTTATCGAATTTTGCTATTTTATTTTTATTAAATTAGGTAAAAATTCATAACAATACAAACGAGAAGTCAGATAAGACATCATTACCACGTAATATACGAGTATACTAGAAATTAGACTGTAATAAGTACGTAAGTTATTGTTCCTACTATTATTTAGGTGCCCGATGCTGAAAAATAATCCAAGCGGCAATTTAACTTAGTGAGTAAATATGGGCAACACTGTCGGGCTTCGTATAATGCGCAAAACATGCTTAATATATACAAACGGGACTCTCATAGTGGGCTTTGCAAAATCTGAGAAATATATTTTCAAATGTATGTTGAAAAAACTTACCCCTCTGCGGTTGCGCATAATAGTTTTTAATTATAGAATGCGTTTGTGCAGAATATACAGCTCTAAGTACAAAGGAAAGCCCGGGCTTCTTAGTGCCTATAGAACATACCGGGCTTGGTAAAGATAGCTGGGTATGTATATATATATATATACATATGCGCAACCGCAGAGGGGTAAGTTTTTTCAACATACATTTGAAAATATATTTCTCAGATTTTGCAAAGCCCACTATGTTTTACCCACTATGAGAGTCCCGTTTGTATATATTAAACATGTTTTGCGCATTATAGGAAGCCCGACAGTGTTGCCCATATTTACTCACTAAATTAAATTGCCGCTTGGATTATTTTTCAGCATCGGGCACCTAAATAATAGTAGGAACAATAACTTACGTACTTATTACAGTCTAATTTCTAGTATACTCGTATATTACGTAATAATGATGTCTTGTCTGACTTCTCGTTTGTATTGTTATGAATTTTTACCCAGTTTAATAAAAATAAAATAGCAAAATTCGATAAATTAATGCTAAATAGAAGGCGATTCATGAATAATAAAATAAGGCTTATCAAATTCTGGATGCAATCAGTATTACGCATTTACAAGTTTGCCACTCGTTATTAAAAAAAGACAATTTTGGTAATCGACGCTTACCATTTTCATTCTTATTTATTGATAATTCTTTGATAAATTATTTATTTGACAAATTGGTAACAAATTGTGCAAAATGTACATAATTATTCATTATTTGTCGTGAAGCACAGTAAAACAAATAAAAGCTTTTTACGTCCTTAATGCTCACCTACAAGTTTCACCTTGAAAAATTAAGGCAAAAACTGAAAACAAGAAATAACATTCTACTAAAGTTGGCCGGTTCGACTTGGGGTGCTAATGCTAAAACTCTTCGTGTCTCGGCTCTTTCATTAGTCTTTTCAACGTCAGAATATTGCAGTGCTGTTTGGATGAACAGTTCACATACAAGCAAAATTGATGCACAGTTAAACACTGCTATGCGAGTCATAACTGGCACTTCGAAATCAACCCCCACTGAATGGCTTCCAGTATTGTCTAATATTGCTCCACCGATACTAAGAAGAAAAGTTTCAGTCAAGAAACTGTGGATCAAATATAGCAGACATCCCCAAGATTATCCAATATGGTCTGATCTAATTGCCCCCGAAAATCGATTAAAATCCAGAAAACCTTTTTGGGTTGAAACTTCTGACATCGAAAACTTTTTCATTATTAATGAGTGGCGCAATATGTGGTCAAATATCCAACTTTTCAATAAAGATTTAATAGAAGATCCAACAAAAAGTGTACCTGGAATGGATCAACCAAGGTGGGTCTGGGTGAAATTGAACAGACTAAGAACTGGCCATGTCAGATGTAATTCAATGTTATTTAAATGGAATGCTATCGAAAATCCATATTGCCAATGTGGTCAAGTGGAAGAAACTGTCCAACATCTTGTCGAAGAATGTCGACTTACGAGTTTTCAAGGAGGCTTCACCGAAATTCATGAGTTGTCGCCAGAAGTGAAAACTTGGTTGTCCACTATCAAAGTTTTGTAATATCTTCTATGTACAAGTATTATTGTCCTTTTTGTTGTCAAACGAATATATATATATATATATATAATGCAAAAATAACTATTATTGAATTTATTTATTTAGTACAAGTGAAGACTTACATTTTGCATTTCGCCAAAAAGTTCTCAAAGTTAAAAATGTCCAATTACCAAATTACGTAGGGTAAGCATAAAGCCACGCATAAATTTATATTTTTGTTGTCGGTCATTTTTCAAAAAATCTTTGAACAGATTTTATTTATTTATTTATGACGTTATTATTATTATTTGTAAATGGCAACGGTCAGTTTTGTTTTCTGTTTTTAATAGTACCCTCCATTACCTTTCCGATAAGTATAAAAAGATTAAAACAGTAATGTAATATAACAAAAAAATAATCAAAAAAATATTATTAATAATAATTAAGCATAACTACACACAAAAAAATTTATCTTTATGATCTATGATCTAGCCTTATTAAAAAGGGGCACTTGTTTTTTTATTTTGTGTAATGACTCTTATTGATGATGCTTTTCTTATCTGAAAAAAACTGCAACTTAAATGAGGCGTTTCTCCTCAGAATATCACAGAAAACTTACAAAAAATTAAAAATCCTAAATTGATAAATCATATACAGCGTTGGGCGAAAGTCTGGAACCAAGCGTTTTGTGCCTAAACTATGTACCTTACAAAAAAACTATTTAGTACATCCTCAGCTACTTTAAAAATGTGGGCATTTTTCAAGAATAAATTTTTTCGAAATTCCTTTTAGTTTTCGAGTTATTCAAAAAAATTTTTTTTTCAAATGGCACCCTACTACGGCGATTTTTTTGGTAAAAGATTAAGCTCTAAAACCAAATCCTACTTTAATAAAATTAATTTTAAACCAGTGGTTTTTCTTAAATAAATTATTAAAGTTGCGTTCCAAGCTCATTACGAAGGTTTTTCGAACTTGGCCGAAGTGGTTGTATCCATGGATGTTTATAATTGCGAAAAATTTTACGAATCAAATTAGTGGATAAAAATCCATGGATACAACCACTTCGGCCAAATTCGAAAAATCTTCGTATTGAGTTCGGACCGCAATTTTAATAATTTATTTAAAAAAAAAAACACTGGTTCAAAAACAATATTATTGACTTAGATGTAATTCCTAAGGCATAATCTTTTCCCAAAAAAAATTGCCATAGTAGGGTGCCATTTGAAAAAAAAAATTTTTTTGTAGAACTCGAAAACTAAAAGGAATTTCGAAAAAATTTACACTCGAAAAATCTTCACATTTTTAAAGTAGTTGATGATCTACTAATTAGTTTTTTCGTAAAGTACATAGTTTAAACACAAAACGCTTGGTTCCAGACTTTCGCCCAACGCTGTATATCGCCTAATAAAATTTGCTGTGAGCAGATTATGCTTTATAGTTAGCAACTTGTTAGAAAATTGTACTTTAAGGTTAAATAATAAAGTCTTAAAAAAGAATAAAAAAATAACAAGTTTCTACAAAAAAGTAAAATGGTCCTTAATTTTGACTTTACTTGAATAATACCTACATTATTACATCAATAAACAAATCTATTATAATCGATATAACTTTAAAAAAATGCAATTATTAAAAAACAAGAAAGGTATAAAAAAAAAATTATCTACACCTCATTTCAGCAAATCAAATGGAGCAGAATTATCAAGATGTTATAGAAACATTTATTCAAAATTTCTAGGTACGAAACTATATCAGACTGAATACATGACATTAAAAAACGTAAATTTTCTTTTTTGTAAGAAATGATTTAGTTTTCACTTGCTGTTAACAAATAAACAAGAATTAAATGAAGTTTTGATAATCAAATTTCCTGAGCACCTAAAGCAATATTGATAAGTAATTTGTTGTTAGTAAATTGTATTTTAACGTTAGATAAAGAAATTATAAACAACAACTCGAAAACTTACTGGTATCAACCAATAAAACAGCTTGAATTTTGAACGCCGTACTTCGTAAATATTTTTAGTTTTAATTTTAGTTTGGCCTTATTTGAGCACATAAAAACATTATTTTTAGATACAGATATTCCTTGTAACCTCCTTAATCGTAAAAAAAATAATTTTTAAAGAAATTGCAAAAAAGTAAGAAAAATTCTGGAAAATTATAACCGACATCCCATTTTAGCAAATGTTCTGGTGTAAGATTCGTAAGACGCACTAGAGATATTTTTCGCAATTTTGAACACACGAAATTACCACAAATTGTAAACATGCCAATAAAAACTCGTAAATGTTTTCTTTGAGACGAAACTGTTAGGACTGTTTTCAAGAATTAAACATGAATTAAATAGTGAGACAACAAAAAATACCTCATACAAAACAACTTTAATAATAATCATATTCAACTTATTTGTTGAATATCAGTACTAGTGTTCTAATGAGCCGAATAAAAAACTGCAAACAAACTTAACAATAAATAAATTTCATATTAATATTATTTCAATGTAAAACAAATTTTGAATGTAATCATTTTAAAACTTGTTCCATGTACATTTAAAATCAATAAGATAAATCAGAAATCCTGAGATAGGTCAATTTATATTTACAGGGGGGCACTTTTTCGAGTACTTTTAAAATTTTTAGCATCAACCCCCTTTGTAGTAGAAACAACCTCTTCAAAATTTTGAAGACATCATCCCTTTTGTGATACTTTACATGAATGCTACTTTGACCAGGAATTTGGCTGTGTAGCGCACTAAGTGCCTTCCATTAGAGGGTTGTTTTTTTAAACAAGCCTCCCTAGATATCTTAGAAAATAAACAAAAAATTAGAACTTCCGACACAGGTCAATTTTTTTACACTGGGACACATTTTAGAGACTTTTTAAAATTGTAGCACCAACCTATTTTGTAATACTTACAACTTCTTCAAAATTTTAAATGGCATTAGGTACCCCTTTTGTTATACTTCAAATGAAAGCTATTTTGACCGGAAATTCGGCTTGTCAGTGTTTTTTTAATTTTGAGTATTTTATCTACGTCAACCAGTACCAGATCCAATAGATTTTCAGAACCAACTATTCAGAGTGAGTTTAAAGTAACGCATAAAATTCCTAATTCTTTTATTTTTCAAAAATAAAAAAAATGCAGAAACAGGTAACTTAGCATTTTAATTGAGCTCCAATTTGACTTGACTGGATCAATCATGGCGGTCAAGATGGCGGCGCCATGACGTCATCACAGAATTTTTTAAACGGAACGATATCTTTTTTTTGCATAATTAGAAGCTCTACTAAAAGGCCTTTACAACTACTTATTTTGAATATGTATAAACCAAACACGTAAAATTTTTTTAAATCATCATTATAAAGTGAAGTATAAAATACATATTTCTTTTATTTTTCTAAATTAAAAACATACAAAAACAGGGAACTTAGCATTTTAATTGGGCTTAAAAATGACGTAACTGAATCAGTCTGGGCGGCCAATATGGCGGCGCCATGATGTCATTATAGAATTTTAAATGGAACGATATCTTTTTTTTTATAATTAAAAGTCTTATTAATAGGACTTTACTTATTTTGAATGTGAGTGAAGCAAACACGAAAAAAAAATTAAAATTATAATTAGTCTAAAGTAAGGTAAAACATTCATATGAATTAGACGCTGTGACTGATCCATTTAGGTCAGAATTGAGCACCCTTAAAATAATAAGTTACCTGTTTGTGCATTCTTATTATATTTTAGAAAGATATCAAAAATATGAATATTATTATAAAAATTTAATTTTTTTTTCTGCGTTGGGCTCACTCACATCCAAAATAAGTAGCACAGTTGTAAAGGCCTATTAGTACAGCTTCTAATTATACAAAAAAATTGTATCGTTGTATTTAAAAAAGTTTATGATGACGTCATGGCGCCGCCATATTGGCCGCCATGACTGATTCAGTTAGGTCAAATTTGAGCAGAATTAAAATGCAAAGTTACCTGTTTCTGCATTTTTTTTATTTTTTAAAAATAAAAGAATTACGAATTTTATGCGTTACTTTAAACTCATTACACTTAAAGCAACTTTTTCGAAAAATGCAAAAAATTGAGAAAACTCCTACAATTAAAAGATGTGACTGATATGGCAGTATTCAAAAACTACAGTAGTCATTTGGACTAAGCAAGTCATTGAATTTAAATTAAATAATCAACTTATTAATGAACGACCTTTTTTATTTTCAAGTAATTTAGCACCATGTAACTTTATAAAATAATATCCAAACTCAAAAAGACATGCACTGCCTAATTTCTGGTCAAAATTTCTTATACTTAAGGCATCACAAAAGGGGTAATTTTATTTAAAACCTTGAATTAGTTCGTTCATATTATAAAAAGGGTTGGATCTTCAACTTTTAAAAGTACATTTGTGTTCCTTTAAAAATAAAAAATCACTTGCCTCGGTATTTTTTAATTTTTGGTTTGTTTTCTGAAATAACCAGGTTGACTGATTTTTGGAAAAAGCACCTTTTCTTGGGAAGCATTTAATGCGCTGTGCTCTTTTGCTACATTGGCTTCGGATACTGCATTAAACATCTTGGGGTGGCTAATATCGAGATTTGCGAGTCTGGAGGCTTTTTGCTCATCCATCCACCAGTTCTAATACTTAAATTAATATTGGAAGGCATTTAATGCGCTGTGCGCGTTTGCCACGTTGACGGGCTTCGGATACTGCGCTGAACGTCATGGGGTGGTTAACATCCGGAGAACATCTACAGTGTATATACATCAGACCGTACGCCCCCTATACGGCAAACCCTCGAACTAAACGTGTATGTTTTGAGATATAAACCAACTTTACGAAGCCAAGCCGAAAATGCGCCACGCGTGTCTGTGGATGGTACTAATGCTGGGGGAACGATTTATACACGTGAAAATTACGAAGCCCGAAGTCGGGCTGGGTAAGTAGGTGTCGGGCTTGGTATACACCGGAGAATATGCCTTTTTGGGCTTGGTAAAGGCGGTTAATACGTCTATATATATATATATATTTACATCCCACTATCATTACGAGGTCCGTACATTTGTGATTTACCATCCTTAGGGCGCCCATCTCCATTAGAGCGCCCTTATATGGACGCTCTAATGGAAACCTGTACAAAATGGCTTAGGATGGGCTAAGCAACCACCTGACGAAGTTTGGAGAGGACGCCCTATTGTTGGTGAAATGGTTTTTTTGTATATTTTTTGTATATTTTTAGTTCGCACAAGTGGCTACCAGCGGCAGTTCCGTCGATGTCGAATATACACGTGCTGTATATTCGAAACCATTGTACTATCATTAAAGCGTCCTATTTTGTAGATTTGGCAACGTGGTTGCGCAGCGCACTGTGTAAACAAACTCGCTCTTATATTGCTCTCACTAGTTAGTTGGTGTAGAATAGAATTAAGTAAGAAAATTCGATAAACAATATAAAATAAAAAATGTTAGGATCTGTATTCCAAATTAATTGTTTCTAAAATTTTAAAACTAAAAATTAAGGTAATTTTCATAAATTTTATATTTTGAGTTTAGCCATAAGAAAACTTCTGAAGTTAAAAAAACATAAATTTTTGAACTTCTAAAAGCCACACCGCAAAAATTTTAACCCCCAACACTTAAAATAAGTGCTACTGATTGGGAAAGCATTGCAAAAGGCAAAAAATATTTTTTTTAGAAATAGAAGCGTCATTTAAATCTTAAGTTAATAAAAGTAAAAATATAACACATTACATTAAGTAGTCAAAATAACCCAACTTTTCTTATCCAAATGTTTATAGTTTTTGAGATATAAAGGGTGCAACCTCTGCTTCAGCGTTAGAAAATACATCAAAAATTGTAATGCAAATACAATTTTTTTTTTTATATTTTTGTTAATATGAGGGCACTTTTCCCGTGACTCTTTTTGGTAATTTAGCTTAGTTTGTTTAAACAAAGGTAATGGGTTTTTAAAAACTAAACTTAGAAGTCACATTTTTTATAATTTTTTCTTGATGAATTTTATCGCTGTGGAGTAAATTTAAGTTGATTCGCCCAATAAAGCCCTTTATATCTCGGAAACTATAAATATTCGAATAGAGCAAGTTGAGATACTTTGATTTTATTTGAGCTATTTTGTCGCTCCTTAAAATATAATATGTGTTACTTTCAAATTCTTTGTACCGAAAGATACTTTTGGGTAACACCGCCGCATACCGATAATTTTGGGTATCGCCAATGCAGTATTATATTTTTGGAGAACAGAGGACCAGAACGATGCTTTTGGAAAACACAGATACAGAGCTGATAATTTTGTGGAACACAGATACAAAATGATGCTTGTTAGGAAACCTGAAACGATAAGGTACTTTTGGGGAACACTTCTGTAAAACGATAATTTTAGGAAAAACAGAATCAAAACTGTACTTTTGAAGAACGCTACCTTTATTTTACTCATTTTTTTATTTATACAGATTGTTTTTTATTTTTTTTTATTTTTATTTTAATTTAATTTTTTATTTTAAACGAAAAACTATATTTTTTTTAGATTATTTAAACTATTTTAAGGAAGTTGTTCTTAGCTTTTTCTATGTTTAAAATGAATAGGACATTGAAAACCATTGAACAAATTTTTTCCAGTTGTATGTTTTCTAAATCAATCTTTTTTTATTTTATATAGTAACTGCTAACATACAAATAAGCAAAGAAATATCACAAATTACCACAAACCGGGCTATAAATTATAAATTTATATCTTTAATATTAAAATGTTATTACTCAAAACCTTTCAACTTTTATTTAATTGTATTTTAGAAGTTATTACAATAAAAATTTAATTTATCATGTAGAAAATATGCCAATAACATAAAAAAAAATTTTTGCTAAAGCCACAGAACTTAAGACACTTATTAGTTATTATACAGGGACAATTTTTTAACTATGAACATAGCCCTAAGTTCAATCTGAAAAAAACATATTAAGGCATTGATCTAATTTACGTTACCAATGATACGTAAAGGTAATTATTTGATGTCGAATTATTTGAACCAATTTAAAGTGATTTCAAATATCTGTTAAAGTAACCCAGGTAGAACGTATCATTGGCGAAATCCTGTAATGAGATTGGGCCTATGTTGATATATTGTATCTAAGATTTTTATATACAGCCAATATTGGATAAAAAAGTATTTTAAATGTTGTAATTTTTTTTTGTTACCAATATATTACCAACAATGTTTTGCCATTCTTTTTTTACAATCTACAAACGAGTGATTGCATATATTTAACCAATATTGGAGTAACATTTTGTCAGAATTTTAATTATTATTAATAATTATTATTATTATTATTTTAAATATTATATATTTAACCAATATTGGAGTAACATTTTGTCAGAAATATTGTTTTTTTTATATTTATCGCAAATATGATTTAACATTTGCAGCCAATATATGTTCTCCAATTCTAATCTAATGTTGGCTTAATATTCCAAAATATTTGTCGTTACTTTCATATTCAACCAATATTTGTTTACAGGTTTAAATTCAATATAAGTGTGTTTCATTTTTTAGTCGAGACCGTTGGGTCGAGAGAAAAAATATATTCGAGAGCTCAAAAAAACAGCTTTGCTTACGCAATATAATTTTATTTTTTTTCATTTAGAGTACCTAACTTTCTTATATCTTCTTTAAATTAATAAATATGGATGAACGTCTTCACAATATATTCTTCAAAACCTAATGAAATAAAAACTGTCGACATTATAATTTATAAAGTAGTGCAATGAGTTAAAATCCTTCTTTTAAAATCAGTTTACCTAGGAGGCATTTTCTGTTTTAACGTAAAGTTACAATTTTTATGTTGAAATAATTTTAGAAAAAAAAATGTAAATTTAAATAAATAAAACAACCTACAGTCCTTAAAATCAATTTTATAAATATTTTTAAATATTGAAAAAAAACTTTGCTGCATGTCCATTATATGTACGTATAAAAATCAATAAATTTATTGGAATAATAACCCAAAATAGAGTTGAAATTGGAGAACATACATTGGCTGCAAATTGAAATCATACTTGCGATAGGTATAAAAAAATGTTCCTGACAAAATGTTACGCCAATACTGGTTAAATGTACCGGGTGATTTTATAACTAAAATCGACCAGTTTGAGGATATTTTTGAAAAATAAATTACACCTAACAACGATACGCAATTTATGCTTTACTTGTTAAAATATTATTACCAAAAGTCCACATTTTATATTGGCCCTACATGATAAATTAATATCAAATACATATTGATGTTTGGTACTGGGCCTATTTAAAAACACAATATTTTTATAAGATGGGCAAAATATGTTGGAACAATATTGCCAAAAGTCCACATTATTTATTGGCAATATATTATAATCGAATATACTGCCAATACTGACATCGTACAAAGAAATATTGTACTTATATTGGATAAATATAGGTGTTCTACTTGGGAATCTATCATTCCTTACATAAATTTCATAGAAATTAATTTTTCTTTACTTGAATAATCTTGGCAGATTTAATTGACAGGTTAAGATTTTTGACAGCGCGTAGAATAATTAGTTGCATAGCAAAACACGCATTGCGTTGATCTGTATTTTTTTCAGATTGAACATAGGGAATAATGGGTATGTTCAGAGTAAAAAAAATATCTCTGTATGTATGAATTAAAGTTAATAGCTTTTGGTTCTGAATATTTTTTATAAACTACAAGTAAAAAAACTGATTAACTCCAAATTAATAAACAAATAAAAAATACATTATCAAGAAAAATGGAGAAAAACAAGCTGAACAAATTTGTTCAATGACCCCTAGAAAGATTACGTCTCTACTTGATTTCTGCAAAAATCTGGAAATTGTTGTTACCTTACATACAGTATTTACCTAAAATTTATTTGCTAAAATCAAGACGAAGAATTACTATCATTGAAGCGTCTAACCACAAAAAAAGCGTCCGCCAAGGTGTTTACACTGGTCTATAAATAGACTCTCTAAAGCCCGCCCACTATATTGGAGCGTCCGTATATGATATTTGGACTCTTCAGTGATGGTACATCACAAATGTCTGAATGTTGAACGCCGTATTTCGGCGACTGATTTCCGCAAAAAACTTGAGGTAACACTATGGTTACGCTAGAGACTTTTTCTCTGATTTTTGTAGAAGAAATTGAATGTATACCAAAAATAATTACTATCATTGAAGCGTCCGACAACATTAGAGCGTCCATATACGGTTCGTATCTGGGCGCTCTAAAACCACTCTACTACATTAGAGCGTCCGTATGTTATATTCGGACGCCTCAGTGATGGTAATTCACAAACGTTCCGGAATTCTGAACGCCGTACTTCGTAGATTTGATTTTAGCAAATAAACCAGAAATAAAAAAGGCTGGAAACAAATAATAAATTAAAAACGTAAACGTTTGACATGACAACTGAATAACTAACAATAAATTAAAGAAAAAACAAGTCAAGAGCACCTCGGACCTGAAACAAAAATTTCTAAAAGTGACTTCAACTTTGTTTATTTTGGTAGTTGCATTACTATAACAAAAAACTGCTTAATTTTAATATATTTAACAAAGAAAAATAGTTCATTGCCAAAAAAAATAAAAATTTGACGCACCAAATTTGTTTTTCAGCAAAATCGTTAATCGTAAATTCTTGCCTGCCTGCAGGGTTTGCGAAGTCGAAATAATTTGCCAAATAATAATATCTAGAATAATTTTTTATCAAAGTTTTTCTTATTTTTCTGAGCGGTTACAAATAGTAATTATAAAAATTTAATGTACTAACTCTAAAATTAATTTAGAAATGTTAAAAAAGTCATCTGACATTAATTAGACTGAGGTTTTAAGAAATTTATTACCTCGGGTTAAAGTGGCAACACTGTCGGACGCCTTATTGATAGTGTAACGGAAATTGTATACCAAAAGGACGCGGTAATGATAGTAAAATGGATACTCATATATATGCTGAGGACGCCCTAAGCTGGTTTTTTGTACGGACGCTGTCATGATACCGAAGTGGATACTCGCAACTCCGATTTCAATGAAACTTGTATTGGGTGACACCTATGGGTGCACTGAATACAGTTTTGAAGTGTATATTCAGAAATCTGCAAAAAGTTTTTGGTGGACGCTCTAAGCTTGATTTATGTACGGAAGTGCTAATGATAGTGGGATGTAAATATATATATCACCACAAAGCTTTCGCCTCATCAAAAACTATTTTTTACAAGACATGTTTATACCATTCTTTAGCCTCACACTGTATTACCGACGGTTCGGGTCTAAACTATTAGTTATGTTGGTGGCATATCTGCTGCACTTTATTGCAAGTTTCATGTTAGTTGCGAATGAACTGCGGAGGAGTGTAGACGCTCACACCCTTAAAAGGTGCTTTCGTAATCTAAATATTTTTCATTCGGTAACCCTCAGATAAACAATGCTAAGTTTGAGTTAATTTTTTTCTAATACAGTTTTGTTTCAGGCCCCGATTTGTTATGACAAAATTCACACCGGGTCGCAATCAACATTTTGGCACTATACCTCCCTGTACGCCGAGCATGTTCCCTTAATTTCACTGGGTAAGTTAAAGGGGTTTTAGTGGGTATGGCCAGTTTGCACTTACTGGCGAGTCCCACATAACCAGACTTGTCTGGTATGCGTAAATGCATTTCCCCTTAAAAAAAAAAAATTGTATGAGTTGTGTCGTTGTAGAAAATGTAAGAAAAATTACAAAAATTTTATGTGGAAATTGGTACACATATAAACCGAGTTTTGGCCTCTCTGCATATGTACGAGTAAGAGGTTGAAGTTCGTTAATTATATGGAAGTTGTTGCGTATAAACTGAGTTATAGCCACTGCATTTTGAAACGGAGGCTTGACTTCAATATTTTTTATGAGATGGCAGTATCTTAAAGGTGCAATTTATGAAAATAAATGTCAGTTAATGTCCATATCTTTGGAAAAATTAATGTTTTATTGCGTTTGTAAGAAAAGCAATGGTCTTAGACAAAAGATTTCGGATCTACGTACTCATTAGTTCTAAGCCATAAATTTTACGAGTTTTTGGTTCATTTTATTATTTTCAACAAATACCTGTTTCTGTTAATTTTTTTAGACTTAGTAAGTATATACCTAATAAGTTACGTCTCCAACGAACCTGCGAAAAGTTGCAAAAATATGGAAGAGGTATTAATGTGGAAACTACTACATATACATACCGAGTTTTAGACTCTTTACATGTTTATTACGAGTATTGGCTTCTTCGATATGATATAATTTTACTAAGTGCATTTTACGTTAAAGCAATAATTTTTTAAAAATATTATATGGACAAAACCGCGTTTTTTTATTTTATTTTATTGCACGATCAAAGACTTTGCAAACACGTCAAATGTACCTAAGTACTAAACTCTTTATTAATCCACACAAACGTACAAACAGTAACAAATTACAAAAATTTATTGTAAAAAAATGAACATTTAGTCTTTTTTTTTCTGGAAGCTTGTAAATAACTCTTCACACTAGTTACGTTTCTGTTCCGGAGTTCCGGATGTATTCTTATATCTCTTTCAATATCCCTTCCGCTTGGATATGTCTCTTGTCGTATATAATCATTGTATAATTCATGTATCTTTCTTTTTTGGGGGTTTGTCCACTTAACACGTTTACCTATAATAAAAGATGTAATTTAAGTAAACACAAATACACCAACTTACCTTTAGGTTTATCTATTAATAAGTCGTCCTCTAGTTCCTCGTGGTCTAATCTATTGTTTTCTAAAGCAAATTTCTTTAATTTACATATTTACTACAAATTTGAAAGAACTTACTGTTGCCTTTTCTTTTCCATTTTTTGTCGTCTAAATTAGTTGAAGAACTTTCAGATCCTTCAGATTCCGAAGCATTTGATCTACTAGATTCATCTATTTCAAAAGAGAGTTTGTCAGATTTAATTTTTCTATGTACACACCTAGCTGTTTTAGATTTTATGTTGGTTTTTTTCGTTGGAGTTTGTAGCAGTTTTAAATTTCGTTTTAATATTTCTTGGTTGTCACTGTCGACAGGTGAGTCTTGAATTGTGTCTGTAGTTTTTAGTGTGTTTTTTTGAATGCTGGGTCCTTGACGTACTGAAAAATATTACAAATCAAAATCAACATATTTCTAATAAATTAACATATATTATTTTTATTTTATATGTTGAGTGTGAAATACCTTCCGTGCGCATTGAAGAAAACTTGTCTTCCGATGTTACTACATCATCGTTGAGAATATTAGTAAGCATTAAGTCTTTTGTAAGAATTTGCTGACGGTATATGTTCTTACGAATCTTCTCATTGTGTCCCATAAAATCTTGTATTGCTTCTTGATGAGCATCTTGTAAATTTAAAGCCGAAACTTTAGTCGCAAAATGTTTACGAAGTAATGTCGTTCTAATCATGTTGGGATGTTGTAGCGCAGCCTGACTCGTGTATTTACGCATTAGAAGACAGGTTTCTAATGTCTTGTAGCGTTGTCCAGCTAATAATCCTGGCAAACCAAACAAATAAGGATTTTCTTCAGGCACATTTGCTTCATTTCTATGTTCGTAAATGTAATCTGTGTAGGTTTTCACAATTTTAGGGACAAATGCCGTTACTTGCCGATTAAGTTTACCCTTCATATTAATCTTGAATGTTTCTTGTGCAGCTGCCTTGTCAAGCTCAGAAAGAGATTCGTAGTTTTCGGGTAGGGAGGTGTTTTGCAGCTGGTACATATTCTTGTAATCCGTCAGTAAAATTCTGCTGGCTTCACCGCTTCTTCTGCGGTTCATTACCGCCACATACAAGAGACATAGTTCTGATAATTTTTTCCAATTCACAGAGGTGAAGCCTTCCTCTTCTAGTTGCTTATAGGTAGTGGCACACTGGTCACTAAGAAATGTTTTAAATGTTTTAATGTCATCGGTTAACGGAATTTGTAAATTTGTATTTTTTCGTTTATTATCAGTTAAGTCCCGATGAGCCGGCTTATTGATCCTTCCCGCAGCTTCTGTTTCTAACAACTTCCTAAATCTTTTAACGTTGGCTTCTCCTTTTAAATTATTTTCTTTTATGAATTGTGTATGTAAAATGTTACAGCATATTTTTAAATACTGGGTCATTTCCATTGCCATTTTAGGCGTTTTAAAATGGTTTGAATTGTTCTCCTTTCCGGCCAAGTTACAAATTCCAGCAATTGCAGCTTCAAAGTTTTCAGGGCGAAATAGTTGTAAAAAACTGAAAATATTTGGAACAAGAATCTTTACTTGAAGAAAATATCTGCCCATTAATCTTAGTCGTTGTCGAATGATGTATTCTTGGTGGGCAGTATATTTGGCAGTAAAATAGTTCCCAAATAGCATCATAAGTTTGTCACCCCGAATTGCGTGAAAAATCTTGTCATTTCGCATGGGTGGCAAAATGCGATCTCGTAAATATGTATTAGCAATTGGATGAATAACACTTTTCAAATATCTTCCATTTTTTAAGGCTACTCTTAAAGTCCCTTTTTGGGTAGGAACTTTGGAGCACGTACGATAGTGTTTGTATAAGTATTTTTTAGAAAAATACCCCTTGCAACTGCTGCAAGGAAAGAAGTAATCATCGTCCTGTGGCATCTCTAGTATGTGTCGCCTTCTTTTGAGTATTAAATTCTTGGGATTTTTTTATTAAAAAGAAAATTTCCTTTGTTTCTAAGTTTCTCCAATAAAATAGCCCTGTCACGGCTTTTTTTTTTAATTTTACAAATTCTGCCACTTCAGGCTCTTCCCCATGGCATGCCTCAAAGTGCCTAGCAATGTTGCTTTTCAGAGACAAACACAATACACAAAACTCTTTCTTCTTTGAATAATGTTTCGTCTCCTTACTCTTTCCTTCTCCTCTTAATTCATCTTCTTGCTTTACGGCGGAATTTGCTGTTTCTTCGTTGTCATTCATTATGTCTTTTTCAGAATGAATTAGTAGATTTTCCATGTCTGTAAGTTGATTTCTGAAATCTTTTATTATATTAGTATCAGCAACATTATTGATATCTGAAAGTTCTTTATAATTTATAGTGCCGTTATGATTTTCTAAATTACTTTCACATTTCTTCGAGTATTCTTGCCTCTCTTCCGTAGCGCTGTTTTCTGAACTCTTCAAATCTTCTGTTATATCCTTTAGTAATTTGGTATTCAGTTTTTTCTTGTTCTTATTCCTTCTTGCAACCAAACTTGACTTCGGATCCTGTGAATGTACTTGTTTCTCTACTTTTACTTTTACTGGAATATTTTCTGTTTCTAAAACTATGACCTTCTCGGACTCACAAATTTTGGGGTTTTTTCTAGTGTTTTCACTTTTTCCATTGATTTTTCTTGCCTTCTTTACTTTTTGATCAATACCGGTTGCTACAAAAAAATTACCAATAGTACTAAGAACAACGTCAAAAGCAAAGCGTAAAACAAAAGAATATTTCAGTCTATGGTAAATAGTGCAGCTACAAAGAAATAGTAAAATTGGTAAGAGAAAAATTTAAAAGATGCTGATAAGTTTAAATAAAAAAATTACCGTTATAAGAGCATTCAGTAATAGCATCTAATCTTTGTAAATTTATGTGGCATGATTTTAAAGGCTTAAAAGATTTAAAAAATTTATTTTCAATGCCGCTGGAAGTAGATTTACTATCGCTCGTAGATCCAGACAGAGCAGTATCCGCTTCATCACAAGATGCTTGGCGGTACAGTGACTTGCAATTTCTTTGCTCTGAAACAAAATAAAATTGTAAGAACTAGAAACAAATATCCGACATTTCTCCAGGGGGAAAAATTTTACATCATTTAACGTAATATGTTAACAAAAACAATTAATTAAGATTATTTCTTATTATGCATACAGCGTTGGGCAAAATTATGGAACCAAGCGTTTTGTGCTTAAACTATGTATCTTACGAAAAAACTATTTAGTACGTCACCAACTACTTTAAAAATGTGATCATTTTCAAGAATAAATTTTTCCAAAATTCCTTTTGAATTTCGAGTTATTAAAAAAAATTTTTTTCATATGGCAGCTTACCACGGCGATTTTTTTGGTAAAAGATTGTGCTCTAAAAATAACTTTTGTTTTAATAAAAATAATTTTAAACCAATGTTTTTTTTAAATAAATTATTGAAATTGCGGTCCGAACAAATTACGAAGATTTTTCGAATTTGGCCGAATCGATGGATGCTTTTAATCCACAAATTTGATTCGTCAAATTTTTCGCAAACAACATCGATGGATACAACCACTTCGGCCAAGTTCGAAAAACCTTCGTAATGAGCTCGGAACACAATTTTAATAATTTATTTAGGAAAAACTACTGGCTTAATATTAATTTTATGAAAGTAGAAATTATTTTTGGAGCATAACCTTTTACCAAGAAAAACACGGTAGTAGGATGCCATTTGAAAAAAAAATTTTTTTAATAACTCGAAAACTAAAAGCAATTTCGGAAAAATTTATTCTTAAAAAATTATCACATTTTTAAAGTAATTGATGATGTACTAATTAGTTTTTTCTTAAGATACATAGTTTAGGCACAATACGCTTGGTTCCATACTTTTGCCCAACGCGGTATAAAAAATGAACTAAATGGGTTGAATTTATAAATTGTTGATTGTATTGTAAAAGTTTTGCGCTAATTAACAGTAAACCAAATAAAAACATGCATTTTTATTAAGGCTTTTAACTGATCAAAATAATTGTAAAATACTGATCTTCCAAAGTTTCTATACATTTTGAAACCTTCTACAATAAACAAATATGTTTTTCTCTGTTATCAGAGTTGTAATTTTTATTACGTTATAGTGTTTATTTAATGTTTTGTAAATATATTTAAACAAAAATAAAATTTATTGAATCGATTCTTGTGTTTTTTAATACTTTACGCCAATGTTTAACGTATCTAGCTAAAAAAATAAATTCTTCGTTCAAAAAATATGCAACATTTTAAACTATTTTTTTGTTTATGCAAGAAAAGTTTGTCCTAACCTCTGAAATCATTTTTTTAAATTTTTGTTAATGAAGTTTAAGACTGCACCATTAATTAAATTTATTCGCCGACCTGACAAGATCAAAACTCTTTATTATATCTCAAAAACTATAAAAATTAGGATAAACAAGTTGAGTTACTTTATAGCATAATAAAAAACAGGTTTCATAAGACCGGTCTTGAAGCACGAATTTAGCTTTAGCCACGAGTTTTTTGAAAGAATAAGTGCTTTATGGTCTTATAAAACGAGTTTTTTATACTGTTTTTTGTAATTTGCCCTCTTTTTGGCGTTTTTAAGAAAAATTGTTATATTAATTGATTTAGGAATTTTTGTGACGATTGGTAATGTCTCAATTTTGAAATAAAAAATTGAATTAAAATTTTTGTTTTCCCCAAATTCTTCCAAGAAAAACAGGAGTGTGGATGATAATGAAAATAATCTTGCATGAACGCCTCTTGAAATTAGTAAAACTGCCAAAAATACAGTCGTGAATTCGCTTCCTACCAACCTAAAAATTTTAGTAAAATGTTCCGTCAAATAATGACTGTTAAGACATCGCACATGATGATGTTGCGTTCGTTAATATGTCTATTAAAGCATCAAAATAGCGGCAAATTATAAAAAAAAGTTGTGCCGCCATTTTAATGTTTGGATAGACATATAAAAACCAGCAACGTCATCAAGTGCGATGTCATAATAGTCAATATTTGACGGAACATTTTACGAAAATTTTTAGGTTGGCAGAACGGCAAAAAGGGGGGCAAATTACAAAAAATAGTATAAAAAACTCGTTTCATAAGTCCTTGAAACACCCATTCCTTCAAAAAACTCGTGACTAACGCCAATCCTTGTTGAAACTTGAAATTGTGCTTGAAGACTGGTCTTATGAAAAATTGTTTTTTAATATACTATTAAGCTTTACTATCACTCCTTAAAATATTTGAAGAACTTACAAATTCAACCTGTAACCACTTTTTCTTGGGAAATAGGACGTTGGCTTTAAACTTACAAACTCCAAAATTCCGTATATTATTTTTTCTGATGTATGAAATGAAGTTGGTTATTAACAATTATTTATTGTTTATAAATTAATAATACGATAAATATTGTTGTGGTGTCACCGAAATATGTGTGTATAAATACCAGGAAATGTATCGAATTCGACTTGCAAAATGTAATACTAACAAAGACAAAACAATCTTCTGAAAAGACAGAGATCGGGCTTTCAATTCACTTCATTATTTCATTTAAATTCACCTGCGTCATTCTAGTAACATCTCATTGTCTTACAATAATATTAATTAACATAATTTGTAACTACAACATAAAACTTACCTCTCTTTTTTGCCATATCCTACTCACTACGCAGTATGCACCAAAAACGCGGTATGTCAACGTATGTCAACCACCAGTGCTGCGCTGCCAACTACACTTACTAACCGCTAATAAAAAATCCCTGAAACTATGCAGGATAAATTTATATAAATCAGTCTTCATTTAGAAAGAATGAGAATTATCTTCTAAAAGAATCCAATTTTACAGGGTCAATTATAAATTTTAAATTTACATAAAACCGTAATTACAAAAAAATAATAGAAAATTTTGAAAAATAATATTAATAAAGGCGAAACCCCGTTAATTATATGGAAATGGATGCACATATAAACCGAGATTTAGCCTCGTAGCATATTTGGATATACACGCAAGAGGCTGAAGTTCGGTATTTATGTAGAAGTTGTTGCACACAGATACCGAGTTTTAGCCTCTCTGCATATTTAAACCAAGGTTTGACCTCTTCGATATATTTTTACCAACTGCATTCTATCTTTAAAAAAAACAATTTATTGGAGTAAATATAAAATATCTAAAAAAAATTTCTTTTACACGATAAAAAACGTTGTTTTTAACCGAAAAATCTTTGTATATTAAATAAACATAGCTTCATATTGTTAAATTATCAAGCAGCGAATAAGCAAATAATTGTTTTTTGTCGGTAAACAGTAGATTAAATCTAAAGCAATGAGTTATAAATAAAAATTATCAAAAAACAAATAGCTTTATATAATCAAATGAGTAAAACTGTGAATGCCTGATTTCGTAGATAACTATTTCCAAGACTGCAATTTTGCAAGGAGAAATATCACTAAAATGAAATAAATTAAATAAAACACATCTAATAACACCAAAATTTTCTATTTTCGAACAACCGAAAAAACTTTTTAAGAAAAAATTGAGGTGAATAAAAATATACATACAAGAGGCGAAAACTCGACATTTATATGGAAAATGATGCATATTTAAACCGAGTTTTGGCCTCTCTGCATATTTAAATATATGTATATGAGGCTAAAGCTCGTTATCTACGTGGAAATTGTTCCACATATAAAGCGAGTTTTAGCCTCTTTGCATATTAAAAACGAGGATTCGCCTTTTTAATATTTTTTACAAAATAAGACTACATATTTTTAAGTTGCAGGTTATTGAAATATATGTCAGTTAATGTCAATATCTTTGAAAAATTAAGTTCTATTACAATTGTAAGAAAATCAATGGTTTTAGACAGAAAATTTTTGGTCTAGGTATTAATTATGTTTAACGCAGAAATTTGACGAGTTTTTGGTTCATTTTATTATTTTCAACAAATATCTCGTTTTTTTATTTTTCTTTTAGATTTTGTAAGTATGTACATTTGCACACAATACACTTAAGTCTCCAAAAAACCTATAAAAATAGAAAATATAACCAAAATACTAAAAATTCCGGAGAGGCGAAACCTCGCTATTTATATGGAAATTAATGCTCATATAAACCGAGATTCGGCCTCTGTGCACATTTGGATATACTCGCAAGAGGCTGAAGCTCGGTATTTATGTATAAGTTGGTGCACATATATACCGAGTTTTAACATCTTTGCATATTTATACCGAGGTTCGACCTTTCTGAAATATTTTACTAAGTGCGCTATTCCTTGAAGAATTAAATTTTTGAAGTGAATATGAAATAGTGTGAAAAATCACACTTTTTAAGTACCTGTGTAAAAAAACGTAGCTTTTAACTGAAAACTCTTAGTTTATCCAATATACATAACTTAATGTGGCTGAAATAGAAAGAAGCTATTTAACAATTCATTATTTTTTTCCGGTAAACACTAGATTAAATGTTGACTATTGATTTATAAATAAAAACTTTTAAAAAATAAATTGCTTCAAACATTAAAATAAATTGAACTTTGAACGCCGTACTTCGTAAACACCTTCTACTTCGAAAACTGCATTTTTAAAAGTAAAACCGGTACCAAAATAAGACAAACATTAATATACGTTGAATAACAAGGACATCTTCTATTTTTAAAAAACAAAAAAAAAATTTTGGGAGAAATTGAGGTGAAAACAAATATGAAAACAAGAGGCTAAAACTTGGTATTTATGTGGAAACTGCTGCGTACATAAACCGAGTTTTAGCCTCTCGGCATATTTAGATATATATTTAAGAGGCTAAAGCTTGTTATTTATGTAGAACTGTTCCACATGTAAACCGAGTATTAGCCTCTCTGCATGTTTGAACCAAGGATTGACCTCTTCGATATTTTTTGCTAAAAGACAATACCTATTTTGAAGTTGCAGGTTATTGAAATATATGTCAGTTAATGTCAATATCTTTGAAAAATTAAATTTCACTACAATTGTAAGAAAATCAACGGTTTTAGACAGAAAATTTTTGGTCTAGGTATTAATTATGTTTAACGCAGAAATTTGACGAGTTTTTGGTTCATTTTATTATTTTTAACAAATATCTCGTTTTTTTATTTTTCTTTTATATTTTGTAAGTATGTACAATTGTACACAATACACTAAGGTCTCCAAAAAACCTATAAAAATAGAAAATATAACAAAAATACTAAAAATTACGGAGAGGCGAAACCTCGCTATTTATGTGGAAATGAATGCTCATATAAACCGAGATTCGGCCTCTGTGCATATTTGGATATACTCGCAAGAGGCTGAAGCTCGGTATTTATGTAGAAGTTGTTGCACACATATACCGGGTTTTAGCCTCTTTCCATATTTATACCCAGGTTTGACCTCTTCGAAATATTTTTACTAACTGCACTTTTCCTTGAAGAATCTATTTTTTTAAAGTGAATAAGAAATAGTTTTAAAAAATCACACTTTTTAAGTACTTGTGTGAAAAAAGACCGTCGTTTTTAAGTGAAAAGTCTTAGTTTATGCAATAAACGTAGCTTAATGTTAGTAAATAATAGCTTAATATTAATATACGTCTAATAACACGGACATCTTCTATTTTTAAAGATCAAACAAAAAATTTTAGGAGAAACTTGAGGTGAAACAAATATGAAAACAAGAGGCTAAAACTTAGTATTTATGTGGAAATTGCTGCATACATAAACCGAGTTTTAGCCTCTCGGCATATATAAATATATATTTAAGAGGCTAAAGCTTGTTATTTATGTAGAACTGTTTCACATGTAAACCGAGTATTAGCCTCTCTGCATGTTTAAACCAAGGATTGACCTCATCGATACCGTACAAAAAACCAGCTTAGGGCGTCCTCAGCATGTATATGAGTATACATTTTACTATCATTACCGCGTCCTTTTGGTATACAATTTCCGTTACACTATCAATAAGGCGTCCGACAGTGTTGCCACTTTAACCCGAGGTAATAAATATCTTAAAACCTCAGTTCAATTAATATCAGATTACTTTTTTAACATTTCAAAATTAATTTTAGAGTTAGTACATTAAATTTTTATAATTACTATTTGTAACCTCTCAGAGAAATAAGAAAAACTGTGATAAAAAAATTATTCTAGATATTATTTGGCAAATTATTTCGACTTCGCAAACCCTGCAGTCAGGCAAGAATTTACGATTACCGATTTTGCTGAAAAACAAATCTGACATAAAAATGATGTACAAAAAAAATTATAACATTCTTTCTTTCTTTCGTGGTTGGTACTTTTACCGAAAAAAATAATAAAATAAATAAAATAAAAACATTTAAAAAAATTGTGCGTCAAATTTATATTTTTTTATTGGCAATGAACTATTTTTCTTTGTTAAATATATTAAGATTAAGCAGTTTTTTGTTATAGTAATGCAACTACCAAAATAAACAAAGTTGAAGTCAATTTTAGAAATTTTTGTTTCAGGTCCGAATTGCTCTTGAGTTGTTTTTTTGTAAACTTATTGTTAGGTATTCAGTTGTCATGTCAAACGTTTACGTTTTTAATTTATTATTTGTTTCCAGCCTTTTTTATTTCTGGTTTATTTGCTAAAATCAAATCTACGAAGTACGGCGTTCAGAATTCAGGAACGTTTGTGAATTACCATCACTGGAGCGTCCGAATATAACATACGGACGCTCTAATGTAGTAGAGTGGTTTTAGAGCGTCCATATACGAACCGTATATGGACGCTCTATTGTAGTCGGACGCTTCAATGATAGTAATTATTTTTGGTATACATTCAATTTCTTCTACAAAAATCAGAGAAAAAGTCTCTAGCGTATCCATAGTGTTACCTCCAGTTTTTTGCGGAAATCAAGTCGCCGAAATACGGCGTTCAACATTCAGTCATTTGTGATGTACCATCACTGAAGAGTCCGAATATCATATACGGACGTTCCAATACAGTGGGCGGGCTTTAAAGAGTCTATTTATAGACCAGTGTAAACACTATGGCGGACGCTTTTTTGTGGTCAGACGCTTTAATGATAGTAATTCTTCGACTTGATTTTAGCAAATAAATTTCAGGTACTGAAGGTATGTAAGGTAACAACAATCAAACAATTAAAATGTAATTTTAATTTGTTTATAAATTTGGAGTTAATCAGTTTTTTTACTTGTAGTTTATAAAAAATAGTCAGAACTAAAAGCTATTAACTTTAATTCATACATACAGAGATATTTTTTTTACTCTGAACATACCCCATTATTCCCTATGTTCAATCTGAAAAAAAATCAGATCAACGCAATGCGAGTTTTGCTATGCAACTAATTATTCTACGCGCTGTCAAAAATCTCATCCTGTCAATTAAATCTTCCAAAATTATTCAAGTAAAGAAAAATTAATTTTTGTAGAAATTTATTACTCATCAGGGAATAGTAACATGCAAGGAATGATAGATTACTTTAACAAATATTTGAAATCACTTCAAATTGGTTCAAATAACTCGACATCAAATAATTACCTTTACGTACATTAGTAACGAAAATTAGATCCATGCTTTAAAATATTTTTTTTCAGATTGAACATAGGGCTATGTTCAGAGTTAAAAATTGTCCCTGTATAATAAGTGTCTTAATTAAGTTTAAGTTTATTTTATTTTAGTTTATTTATTGGCATATTTTTTACATGATAAATTCAATAAAATTCAATTCAAATTCAATAAATTCAATTATTGTAATAACTTCTAAAATACAATTAAATAAAAGTTAAGAGGTTTTGAGTAATAACATTTTAATATTAAAGATATAAATTTATAATTTATAGCCCGGTTTGTGGTAATTAGTGATATTTCTTTGCTTATTTGTATGTTAGCAGTTACTATAAAAATAAAAAAAATTGATTTAGAAAACATACAACTGGAAAAAAAAATGTTAAGTGGTTTTCAATGTCCTATTCACTTTAAACATAGAAAAAGCTAAGAACAACTTCTTTAAAATAGTTTAAATAATCTAAAAAAACATAGTTTTCCGTTTAAAATAAAAATGTTGACACCGATTTCATTATCAAAACTTCTAATATTTCTAATGTAGGGTCTTGGAGAAACAATTCTTATAAATATAAAAATTGAGTAAAATAAAGGTAGCGTTCTTCAAAAGTACAGTTTTGATTCTGTCTTTCCTAAAATTATCGTTTTACAGAAGTGTTCCCCAAAACCTTATCGTTTCAGGTTTCCTAACAAGCATCATTTTGTATCTGTGTTCCACAAAAGTATCAGCTCTGTACCTGTGTTTTCCAAAAGCATCGTTCTGGTCCTCTGTTCTCCAAAAATATAATACTGCATTGGCGATACCCAAAATTATCGGTATGCGGCGGTGTTACCCAAAAGTATCTTTCGGTACAAAGTGAATTTGAAAGTAACACATATTATAATTTAAGGAGCGACAAAATAGCTCAAATAAAGTCAAAGTATCTCAACTTGCTCTATTTGGGCGAATCAACTTAAATTTACTCCACAGCGATAAAATTCATCAAGAAAAAAACCCATTACCTTTGTTTAAAAAAACTAAGCTAAATTACCAAGTCACAGGAAAAGTGCCCTCATATTAACAAAAATATAAAAAAAAATTTTTGTATTTTCATTACAATTTTTGATGTATTTTAAAACGCTGAAGCAGAAGTTGCACCCTTTATATCTCAAAAACTATAAACATTTGGATAAGAAAAGTTGGGTTATTTTTACTACTTAATGTAATGTGTTATATTTTTACTTTTATTAACTTAAGATTTAAATGACGCTTCTATTTCTAAAAAAAATATTTTATCCGCAAACGTCACAAAACTAACAACATTTGTGACAGAATGTCACAGGTAAAAGATCTAGTTCTCGGACCACTTTATCGGACATGGGGTAAATCATTTTTATGTGATAAAGCGTTTTTTACTTTTGTCTGTCATCATGACTTACCATTGTTGTCATTTTTTTGTGTCTCTTTCGCTGCTTTAGCAATTTCTGGAGAGTAAGTAGATTATCAGAAAATCAAATATGAAGCAGAAAATTTATTTTATAATTTCTATAATTTACTATTTACATTAATATTAAAAATACAGTTTGTTATTGAGGCATTTTGGAGAAGGCTTGTAGGAATAACACCGTCAATATTAACATGCTTCTCAATACTTTTCGTATTTGGACTAGTGCTCGGAACAGGATCGCATTTCTGGTTCATTGATGGTATATAAGTCTTCAGTGTGGCGTTTTGAGGAAGATCGTTAGGAGTACCTTCTTCATAGTTTCATAGTTCGAGAAAGTTCCGTAAAATAAACAAGTAAAACACTTTCAGAATAAACTTCCACATTTCTTTCAGAACACCAATTCAGAAATCTATTGTAAGACGCCTCGTAGACAGCATCAGATTTCGTAGGCAGTAAATTGTGTATAGTCTCTTCCGCTGCAGCAGCGATTTCGGGAGGAGTACAACGCAGGTCGTCAGTATACGACATTTTGAACCACTCACTAGTACTAGTTAACTGAACAAACACAAAAAACTTTCAAAATTATTAGCACAGTTTCAGAGAATGACGCGTGATGTTTGTTTATAAGCTGTGCTATGGTTTCATTACTTGCAATGCGCCCTGATTATTTTGTTCATTTACTTGCTAATTAGTGTTATTATTTACTCTTTATCAATTTATCTAATTAAGTTTGCGGATAAAATAGTATTAAAATAGCATTCGGCAAAATAAACATTCAGCTTCTCCACATAAACTATCACATTTACGCCTTATAAAATAATCTACTATTTTGCCTTTTGCAATGCTTTCCCTATCAGTAGCACTTATTTTAAGTGTTTGGGGTTAAAATTTTTGCGGTGTGGCTTTTATAAATTCAAAAAGTTATGCTTTTTTAACTTCAGAAGTTTTCTTATGGCTAAACTCAAAATATAAAATTTATGAAAATTACCTTAATTTTTAGTTTTAAAATTTTTGGAAATGTTTACAGAATTTTAGAAACAATTAATTTAGAATACAGATCCTAACATTTTTTGTTTTATATTGTTTATCGAATTTTCTTACTTAATTCTATTCTACACCAACTATCTAGTGAGAGCAATATAAGAGCGAGTTTGTTTACACAGTGCGCTGCGCAACCACGTTGCCAAATCTACAAAATAGGACGCTTTAATGATAGTACAATGGTTTCGAATATACAGCACGTGTATATTCGACATCGGCGGAACTGCCGCTGGTGGCCACTTGTGCGAACTAAAAATATACAAAAAATATACAAAAAAACCATTTCACCAACAATAGGGCGTCCTCTCCAAACTTCGTCAGGTGGTTGCTTAGCCCATCCTAAGCCATTTTGTACAGGTTTCCATTAGAGCGTCCATATATGGGCGCTCTAATGGAGATGGGCGCCCTAATGATGGTAAATCACAAATGTACGGACGTCGTAATGATAGTGGGATGTAAATATATATATATTGTCGCGTAAATTTTAAATTGAGCGCACTGCACGGGCTCAGTTCGAGGAGGCTGGGACTGGGTTCCAAGAAAACACAAACTAATAAACCCCGGTATAATAAAAATTAAACTTGCTACAAAATTAAATGGGCGCCACTGGCTTTTCTGGTGAAGCCAGAAACCAAACGAAATTAAATTTATAGTAATTAACAAAATTATGACAACAAGAAAGAGCGCTGTTTCTTTCACAGGATTTAGAAATTTAAATTAAGCAAATTAATAATAAAGAGCCTGAAGGGCAGTAGTTGTTTTATTTAAGCCTGAAGGGCAATGTAGACAAATTGGGAAATCGACTTAGCTTGACAAACTCCGGGTAGTCACTCCGGGTCCAGGTATTGGTAATCGGGACGGTGGCTCCGAGTACGAGTTACCCCT
Organism: Tribolium freemani; assembly: GCA_939628115.1. Taxonomy (NCBI): domain Eukaryota; kingdom Metazoa; phylum Arthropoda; class Insecta; order Coleoptera; family Tenebrionidae; genus Tribolium; species Tribolium freemani. Next base: position 21,652,789 of record OW626785.1, read on the forward strand.
CTGACGAGAGGGACAGGTAGTAGATACTAGTCCAGAGGGATGGGATCCAAAATCCACCACGTGGAAATGACCCTGGCGATGGAATGGTACGGAATGTTGAGATTCCAAATAAATCTCGTCCAAGAGTAAAGAAAGGGAAAAGAAAACCCTAATAGAAACGTTATTTAGACCCTAGAATTACCCTTAGATCGTGACCTACCTCGAATTCGAGGGTTTTCTTCAAGAAGCGGGATGATTACAAAATGGCTTCCTCAAAATGGCTTCCCTTAAATTACTATGAGGGAATCGGTGGATGCTTAAACGGCCAAATTTGCCACAAAATATATGGGAACGCTGGACCAGACAATCCTTTCCCAGAAATCGGTAAGATAACAGGTACGGTAGAAGGAACAGGATCCGTCCAGCTTCCAGGTACTGGCAAGCGCAGGAGAGACGTCTGACCGCTTCACTAGCACGCACCAAAAAGGGAGATTTTTGACCGAAATTTGACAGAAGTTCTCTCAAGAGAGGGGTAGTAAAAAACTCGCGGTTTCGAACTTCAAGAGTACCACCAATTTGAGGGAAACAAATTCACCAAGACAGATGGTAAAGGTCACTTTCTGGAGGTCAAAGGTGACGGGTGGTTTGTTTACCTTTGGAGGTTATAACGAATGAGGGTCGAAAATTCAAAGAAGGTAAAGTCGAAGAGAACGGAAAGGGAAAGTTAAAGTCCATTTGTCTTTAGGAGATCCTGGGACAGAAGAAAATACTAATTAAATTACTCAAAATTTTCACGAAAGGGAAAGTACGAACACAAACAACACAAAGAAACGTTGGCAATGAAATTGAGGCATTGGAGGCCAAGACCAACACCCCCAGGGTGGTAATACGGGCAAAAGTGGCCAAGGTACCCTGAAATCTGGGAGCCCACAAGTGTGGTAGTCGAAAATTACGAAATTATTTCATTTTATCAGATGTTAGAAATAATAAATTTTTAGTCCCCAAGCATTAGTGGATTCCCTAAGCCCATCCACTCCGGGCAGTATAAACGGAACGTTACACTGTGCCTCTCCCACAAAAAGAAAAAGGCGGTAGCCTTTTTCTTTAACGGAACCCTCGGAATAAATTGAAATTAGAACTTATTACAAATTAAGTGGATTTATTGTTAATTAGCAAGGGTAGGTCTTCAATTATTACGTTAGTCATGTTCGGGGTAGTCGTCGTTCTCGTCAGTCTCGTCTTCAGTTTCGCTTCCGGACGAATCCGAGTCATCTATATGGTACTGTTTTAAATCTTGAATATGCCAGTTCCCGGCGTCAGAACCATCGTCATTCCGAATTCGGTACACAAGATTTGAAATCTTCTCTGACACAGTACCGAGGACATATTTAGGGCTTAGTTTTGCAGTGAATTGGTGTCCGGCGGAAGACAATACTTTATTTTTTCGCCAAATTCGATCACCGACGTTAAATGACAAATCCCTACGAGAGGCGTTATAACGACGGACATTTTTACGATAAGCGTTATGTAGATTGTCCCGCACAATTTGGAAAACTTCTGTCAATTGGTTAATCTCTCTTGCGTAGTCGCGACGATCCGCTACGGTAAAATCGAAGTTATTTCCGTTGGTGGGTATATTTCGGTAATAGTTTCCGGACAACGGTATATGTCTTCCAAAATTAAGGAACGCGGGGGTATAACGAGTACTTTCGTGGCGGGCAGTGTTTATAGCAGCCTGAATTTTTGATAGTTCCTGGTCCCAGGTATCGTGCGCATTGATGTAAGATCGAATGGCGGTACCGATGGTCCGGTTTGTTCTCTCGACAAAATTTGCTTGTGGGTGGTACTTTGCGTTATACCAAATTTTCTCTACATTATATGAATTCACAAATCGTTTAAACGCGTTCCCGATAAATTGTTTGCCGTTGTCCGCAATTATAAATTGGGGTACGCCATACACCAAAAAGACACGTTCTTCTAAGAATTTAATAACTGGTGTAGACGTTGCCTTCTTAATGGGTAGTAGGAGCGTGTATTTAGAGAACCAATCCGATACTGCAAGGAGATACTTGTGACCCTTGTTTGTTCGAGGAAAAGGACCCATGAAGTCCAAGGCGATAACCTGCCATGGGAATCGTACAACTTTTTCGCGGCCCATAAGTCCGAGTGGCCCTCCGTTAGGAGCTTTTTGGGCGGCGCAAGTACGGCAGGTTCTTACGTAACGATAGACCGCGTGTCGTTTTGATTTAGGAACTACGAATTTCCATTCTCGTTCGTTGTTTTGTAAAGGGGCGCGGCTAGGACAGAACTTCATTAGTTTGTCGTCATCGACTGACCAACCAGGATAATTATCCGGTGACTCTAAAATCCTTTGTATCATCCTGTGATACCACCTATCATTTTCGGCTGGTTCGAGATCGATTACCGCGATTTCCGGTTCGGAACTTACTAAAGGCCTTATACGTGAAAGAGCGTCCGGGACAACGTTACAATTTCCCTTACGGTGAATGACATTAAACGAGAATTGCTGGAGTCGTAAGATCCATCGTGCCAAGCGGCCGGTAGGGTTTTTCATACGGAAAAGGTACAGGAGGGAATAATGATCCGTGATGACTTTGAAGGTGGTGCCTTCAATATAGGGTCGAAATTTTTCAATGGAGAAGATTACTGCCAAACACTCGCGCTCTGTTACAGAGTAGTTCCGCTCGGTTTTAGAAAGACCTCGGCTGGCAAAGCAAATGACTTTTTCAAGGTCGCCTTCTCCTTGGGTCAGTACGCCACCTAGACCAATGTCGCTGGCGTCGCATTGTACGTAGAAAGGTTTCGAGAAGTCAGGTGTGGTTAAAACTGGCGCAGAAACTAGCGCATTTTTAATCCCTTGAAAGGCAGTTTCAGTTTTTTCATTCCACGTTACTTCTTGTTTCTTTTTCTTGCCCTTTAAGAGGTCATTTATAGGGGCCACCAACGAAGAGAAATTTTTTATGAAACGACGGTACCAGCTACAAAGGCCGATAAACCTCTTTATTTCGGTTGCGTTCTTAGGGCGCGGGTATTCGACCATAGAGGAAATTTTTTCCGGGTCCGTACGAAGACCTTCTGAGTCAATTAGGTAGCCGAGATATTTAAGAGACGTACGAAAGAGCTTGCTTTTTTCTAAATTAATTGTCAAGTTAGCTGCTTTGAGGCGGTTAAGGACTGTCTCTAACAGTTCGACATGTTCTTTAAAGGTAGCGGTCACGATAATCAGGTCATCTAAGTACACGAATATTTGGGGTTCGAATTGTGGTCCAAAGATAGCATCCATCAGACGTTGTTGGGTTTGTGCGGAGTTTCGTAAGCCAAATGGCATAACGGTAAACTGGAATAATCCCCGTCCTTGAACTGCAAAAGCCGTTTTTTCTTTGGAGGGTTCGGTAAGAGGAATTTGCCAGAATGCTTTACGGAGATCTAGAGAGCTGATAAATTTTGCATCTCTTAATAGAGAGAGTATTCTGTCGATGCGAGGGAGTGGATATGAGTCATGTTTAGTGATCTCGTTTAATTTTCGACCGTCAAAACAAAAGCGATATTCCCCGGATGGTTTCTTAACGAGGAGTACTGGGGAACACCACGGGCTTTGTGACGGTTCTATGACTCCTAAACGTAACATCTCGTCTACTTCACTATTAAGAATCTTTTGCATGTACGGGGACATAGGGTACTGATACTGTCGGAACGGGGCGGCATTTCCGGTATCTATATTTAATGACAACTTGTGGGTACGACCTAACGCATCACCGCTTATTTCATGAAATTTATCTATTATTGTTTTGGCCACGACAGACTGTTCGACGGAAAGGGAGTTTTCGGAATGTAATAAGTCAATAGGGGTTTGGCTTTGCGGTTTACAGGTACGAGAAAGGTAATATAAGCAAACGGAAAAGGTATCGCAAAAGTCACTACCCAAAATTAACGTCTGATCTAGTGAAGGGATGACCAAAACCGATAAGTTTTTCTTTACATCGTCTAGTGTTATTTCTATTTGGACTTCGTATTCGACTGGATGTTGGTTGCCGTCTGCGGTACGAGCAAATTTAAAATCGGAGACAATTTTACTTAAGTTTAGTTCTTTTATTAAATACAATCGCTTGACTCCTAAAACAGATTTTGAAGCACCTGAGTCAATGAGGGCCATAATCTTGAAATGGTTTATTTTAATTCTGAGGTATGGTCGGTTATCATTTGATTTAGTTAAAATAAGTGAGCTAAGGGTTGCTACCGGTTCCAGTCTGTGAGATAAAAATTTTCGTACATGGGCAACCCAGTTCGTCCATTCCAATGACATTCTGCTGATCTTAGAAGTGGGTTGTCGGCTGCGACCAGCGACAGCCGATTCCCTATTTAGTTTTTTGAAGTACAATTCGGGCAAGTAAACACGGTAACATCGCGAGTTCCGCAACGATAACAAAATCGTCCACGTTTCTCCGAGCAGTGGGTATAAAAGTGGTTCGCACTACCGCAATTAAAGCATTTTCGGGGCGTCGATGTGGCGGCCGCGGTCGGGGTTGTAATTTTATTTGAAGTCCCGGTGGACGTTTTTTGTTGGGGGCTACGTATAACCTGTTTCACTTGAAACGTTTCTGAGTTATTCTGGGATGTAGTAGGTGCGCTAGCTATTAACGAAAGTTCTGGTTCTACTAAGTGCCAATTTGGTTTGGCCGGTGGTTGGACAAATGCGAGGGATTTCTCCACCTTTTTACATAATTCTTGGAGTTCCTTTACTGACGAGATATCATGTAGTGCGAGAGCGGTAATAAATTCGGGACGAATTAATTTGCGTAAGTAGTGGAGCTTTGTTTTTTCAGACGGTATTTCCGGAAGACGCTTGAATAATGTTTGCATAATGGCAATGTAGATAGCGATTGGTTCGTCTTTATGCTGAAATCTGGTTTTGATCTCCTCCCACAAGAGGTCATTATAGTCTGGGGGAAGAAATTCTTCCTTTAACGCGGTTACCAGAGAGTGCCAATCATTGAACTGGCCTTTAATGGAACGAAACCAGATTAAAGCACGTCCTCTGAATAGGTCGATCCCCGATAGGAATAATTCTTGAGAACTAACTCTACGAGCGATAGATAGTTCTTCGACGTTTTCGAGAAAGGAAATTAAATTGTCGGTAGGTTCTCCGGAAAAAGAAATTCCCCACTTATATACAGGAACCTGCTTTGGCTCCGTTAGGGGAAAGGGAGTCGAATTGCTGAATTGAAACTGAGTGGTATTCTGAGCAAAAGGTGTCGTCATAGGGGAATGGAGGGCGCGGTCTCTTAAGTCGGCCTCGAGGGTCAAACAAGTTGCATGCAGTTCGTCACGAATGGCTTTAAACTCTTCGTTGGACTCGCTTGGAATAGGCATTCTTGAAATACGCTCGCGAACGTGGTTAAGTCTGGTCTGTATGCGTTGACAAAGTGTATCAGTCGAAAGTCCGGAGTCAAATTCAAGTATTAGTGTCGTGATCGATTGTAATGTCTCAGTAATTTCTTGTTTGTCCGTTTCGAAGCTCAAATGCTTAGTAGTGAAATTCACTGGTCGCGTACGTTCCTTAAGTTGCTCATGTTCTAAGAGACGGCATTTTTCTTCTTTAGTACGTTTGGTTCTAATTCGACGTATAAGCAATTCATAAGTAAGCTCGTGCTCGGATAGATATTGAGGTAAAATAAGATTTGATTCGGATGCCATTTCGCGAGTTTGTCAAGAATAGGGGTTATTAGCCTGTTGTTTTCTTTTTAGAAGAAATATGACCCCACGTTGGGCGCCAAAATTAGTGTCGCGTAAATTTTAAATTGAGCGCACTGCACGGGCTCAGTTCGAGGAGGCTGGGACTGGGTTCCAAGAAAACACAAACTAATAAACCCCGGTATAATAAAAATTAAACTTGCTACAAAATTAAATGGGCGCCACTGGCTTTTCTGGTGAAGCCAGAAACCAAACGAAATTAAATTTATAGTAATTAACAAAATTATGACAACAAGAAAGAGCGCTGTTTCTTTCACAGGATTTAGAAATTTAAATTAAGCAAATTAATAATAAAGAGCCTGAAGGGCAGTAGTTGTTTTATTTAAGCCTGAAGGGCAATGTAGACAAATTGGGAAATCGACTTAGCTTGACAAACTCCGGGTAGTCACTCCGGGTCCAGGTATTGGTAATCGGGACGGTGGCTCCGAGTACGAGTTACCCCTCTGACGAGAGGGACAGGTAGTAGATACTAGTCCAGAGGGATGGGATCCAAAATCCACCACGTGGAAATGACCCTGGCGATGGAATGGTACGGAATGTTGAGATTCCAAATAAATCTCGTCCAAGAGTAAAGAAAGGGAAAAGAAAACCCTAATAGAAACGTTATTTAGACCCTAGAATTACCCTTAGATCGTGACCTACCTCGAATTCGAGGGTTTTCTTCAAGAAGCGGGATGATTACAAAATGGCTTCCTCAAAATGGCTTCCCTTAAATTACTATGAGGGAATCGGTGGATGCTTAAACGGCCAAATTTGCCACAAAATATATGGGAACGCTGGACCAGACAATCCTTTCCCAGAAATCGGTAAGATAACAGGTACGGTAGAAGGAACAGGATCCGTCCAGCTTCCAGGTACTGGCAAGCGCAGGAGAGACGTCTGACCGCTTCACTAGCACGCACCAAAAAGGGAGATTTTTGACCGAAATTTGACAGAAGTTCTCTCAAGAGAGGGGTAGTAAAAAACTCGCGGTTTCGAACTTCAAGAGTACCACCAATTTGAGGGAAACAAATTCACCAAGACAGATGGTAAAGGTCACTTTCTGGAGGTCAAAGGTGACGGGTGGTTTGTTTACCTTTGGAGGTTATAACGAATGAGGGTCGAAAATTCAAAGAAGGTAAAGTCGAAGAGAACGGAAAGGGAAAGTTAAAGTCCATTTGTCTTTAGGAGATCCTGGGACAGAAGAAAATACTAATTAAATTACTCAAAATTTTCACGAAAGGGAAAGTACGAACACAAACAACACAAAGAAACGTTGGCAATGAAATTGAGGCATTGGAGGCCAAGACCAACACCCCCAGGGTGGTAATACGGGCAAAAGTGGCCAAGGTACCCTGAAATCTGGGAGCCCACAAGTGTGGTAGTCGAAAATTACGAAATTATTTCATTTTATCAGATGTTAGAAATGATAAATTTTTAGTCCCCAAGCATTAGTGGATTCCCTAAGCCCATCCACTCCGGGCAGTATAAACGGAACGTTACAATATATATGTGCTTTTGTATCCTTTCTGAGTCCACCCATGAAAGGGACTTCCACAGCTCCACCAGAAATCGCAGACTGAGACAGAAACTGTTCGTGTATATAGCTTAGTTGCACCTCATTTACCAGGCGCACACTCAGAGGGGAAAAAATATCTCAATTTAAAATTATACAAAAAACGTATATAAATTTGATACTCTTTGGACTCCTTACACCCATAGCACTCTTTCGCCTCCGTTTGTATAAAATGTATAGGTTCTACGGTAGGGTTTGACTCCAGCGACGTTGCCGATGTATTTATCACACAATTTGCTTTATTTCAGGCTGAATCCGTATTAGACTTGAATACAACCTTTGCTTCGAGGCTTTAAAGTGTGCGATCTGACTACATAAATTAAATTAATTGATAAATTCTTTAAACTAACAATAACTAAAGGTAAAATGTAAAATAAAATTTATTTTTATTTTGCTTTTAGATTACTTTTGTAGTTAAAATAAATTCTGAAAATACATTTATTACAATTTCTTTGACAGTTTAAAATTTTTTAGTTTGAAAATTGAAGAAATATAGCTGTATACCAAATAAGTGATTTCAAAAACGACAACAAAATAAAAGTTGCAAATAGGAACTGGTAGCTCTCATAAAAATTGAACTAAAAAGGCAACTATTCGAAAAAAAATAAAATTTTATTGATAGTTTTTGATTTTTTAGTTTAGTAGTTAAAAAAATATGTCAGTATGTCAAATTTGTGATTTTAATAATTGAGAACAAATTAAAATTTCTAAATAAATGCCAGTAGTTTTCATAAAAATTAATCCCAAACAATAATGCAATTATTGGAAAGCATAAACTATAATATTACAGAATGGTACTTTTGGGTAACACCTTCCTCAAAACAGTTGTGCTAAAAATGATAATTTAAACAAGTATTATGTGATCATTTAAATTTAGGTATAAATAGAATAGGCTATGAAAACGCTTATTTTTATCATTAATCAAGCTGAAATGTCAAATAGTAAAATTTCGAACGATAACATTTCATTAAAATAATTTTTTTCTTCGTATTCGTGAATAAAGAAGTATAGTTGGAGCCAACAATGTTTGAGACTCATTATAGAATAAGCCGATTGCCCCTCACAATGGTTTATGTCCCTTGCGGTAAAGATGCCATAAACAAATTTACATTTCTTAGGGCAGGAACCTTTCAAACGTTTGTACGGAGTGATGGACCGTAACAGAAATTTGTGTATGGGCTTTCATCAAACAAATATTTAATACAATTTTATTAATATTTAGGTATATTTTTAAAATGTTTGTTCACAAATAAAGTGATCTAAGAAACTTACTAATCTAATGAATTTTGAAACTTTAGTTTGGAATAAATGAAAAGTTTACTATGAAAATTACTCAATACGGCCCATTTGTGAATCTTCAGGGTGGTGCCACCAGCTGTGAAAAATTGTTACGGTAACCGCAAAGCTGCTTAACCCTCAATAAAGCTTGCATAAGTCAATCTCAAATATTTCTGGTTCCTACTATATAAAGAAGTATTCGTGAATTGCAAATTTCTGGCGCTCCTTTTTCTATCACGTCTTGTCTGGAAGACGTTACAACTTTTTTTTCTGCATTTACGTGTCGTCTATCAACTAACATTTAGATAACACAAACGCCAATATGGGACACAAAACAGGACATATTACGAAAAGATAAAATTTTGAATCATTATCCCCCGGTTTCTTGAACGAGTTATCGTAAGATAAATACTATCGGTTCCATAATTTCTGTAGAAACACCAATCAGATCATCTCTACCTTAGTAACTATCTAACCCATAAAATTTATCTAACGATAAATCGTTCAAGAAACCGGGGGTAAGTCGCCTTAATCGTCGGTATAAAATTGTAAGAGTTAAACTGAATGCAGAAATTGAAGATTTACAACAAAAAACAATTATGACGACTAAAAGGATGAATAGAATTTAAACCTAAATGCTTTGTTTAAGGAGCTCATGATGAGAATATTTGTAAAAATAAATCGACGAGTAGAGAAAGTGGTGGTACTATAAGAGTAAATAAATAAATCGTTAGTGACTTGACAATAATTTATTTGTTAAAAATTAAAAATTGTTTCACTAAATTTTTGTTATTATCCAATTATTTACCTGAATACGACTTTTTTGACTTGAGAGAGTACAATTGGAGTTAAATTTGGGCAGGGTCGGCTCTAGGGGCGGACAAATCGGACCCCTGTCCGGGGCGGCAAATTGGCGAAAATTTGTAAAATATATTTTTGAAAACAATATTATTTTTTAATAAAGTACCATAACAAAATAAAAAAATTAAATTAAAAATAAAATACTACTACACAGCTATTTAAAAAATAAGTTTTGAAATAAAATACTAAATACTTAGAACATTCCTGGATTTTTCGAACTTTCGAAGTTTCAAATTTTTTGTGAATAAAATAACATCCATAAATTTCGGTTTTAATTGTCTTTTAGTTTCAGTTACTGTTTTTAATTCATATTGTGTTTAATATACATATTACAAATTTGCTCGTTTTTTAAATTTTTTATAATAAATAAAATTCAACGACTATAATTTTTTTGTTTAACTTTCACAGTCACAACTGGAAATAATAATTTATTAATAAGCTCACTTCTAAATAAAAAATATTTTTATAGTAATTTTTATTCTGTGAGGGCGGCATTTGACAGTTTTGTCCAGGGCGGCATTTTACATTTTTGTCCGGGGCGGCAAATCCGTTAGAGCCGGCGCTGATTTGAGACTAATATGGACCATTAATTTAAGTCACTACTACAAAAGTCAAGAACAAGAATCGTCTTACTTTCTATAGAAAGAGCAAACGAATTTTTTAATTATCAAATAAAGATATAATAAATGACATTCTAATAAAACTTAACTTTTCAATTACGTTCTGTTTAGTTGATCTGATGAATGAATGGTAACCCTACGTTGTGGATACAATAAGGCCCGGCTTGAAGAAGACTGAATTACAATTTAATTGTCTGTTCAAAGTTAAGCTAAGTAAAACGTTAAAAAAAATTACTGAATTATATTATTTCCATATTACTATTATGTAGGTCAAAAAAAGATTTTGATGTGCCTTTTATAGTAAAAAGATGTTAAGATTTTGCAAAAATATCGAAAACAAATCGTTAGCGGCATGTTGTTTTGACAAATATAATGTTGTATAAGCTCAAGAAGCAACTAATCATGGTTTTTGATGTTACTTGTATAAGCGTAATATTCGTAAAAATTAAAATGTTTGTTGGCAGTTTTGAGTTTAGAGTTTTTTTTTAATAAAATGTGGATAAATGTCAACATTTGAATAATTTAAAAAAAATACCGAAGTTAATATTGCAGTCGTTATACATAAATGAAATTAAGTTTAGTAACAAATGAATAACAAGTAAGTAAATTGAACCAGGGTTTGTAAACTCCATCCGGAATTAAAATCAATTGTCAAATTGTTTCAACGTTGGTAATATTTAAAGTTAGTAGTCCAGGCTTCGTTTCTATAGTAATGTTGCAGGGTTCCAACATAATTTCAAAAATTTTGACATTGACAATTGATTTTAATTCCGGATGGACTGTAGTTATTTATTAAATAAGGTTTTTACAATGTATTCTATCCGCGCAAAAGTTTAAACGCGAAAACGAAGGGTAAAAGAATCTTTTACTCCACACACAACATTTAATTAATAATATTATTGGCTTCATATTTTTAAAAGTAATATATTCTCTAATAAAAATTAATTAGTGAGATTGGTTGTCATTATCCTTTTAGCATAGTACGTATAGGTTCTACGGTAGGGTTTGACTCCAGCGACGTTGCCGATGTATTTATCACACAATTTGCTTTATTTCAGGCTGAATCCGTATTAGACTTGAATACAACCTTTGCTTCGAGGCTTTAAAGTGTGCGATCTGACTAAATAAATTAAATTAATTGATAAATTCTTTAAACTAACAATAACTAAAGGTAAAATGTAAAATAAAATTTATTTTTATTTTGCTTTTAGATTACTTTTGTAGTTAAAATAAATTCTGAAAATACATTTATTACAATTTCTTTGACAGTTTAAAATTTTTTAGTTCGAAAATTGAAGAAATATAGCTGTATACCAAATAAGTGATTTCAAAAACGACAACAATATAAAAGTTGCAAATAGGAACTGGTAGCTCTCATAAAAATTGAACTAAAAAGGCAACTATTCAAAAAAAATAAAATTTTATTGATAGTTTTTGATTTTTTAGTTTAGTAGTTAAAAAAATATGTCAGTATGTCAAATTTGTGATTTTAATAATTGACAACAAATTAAAACTTTTAAATAAATGCCAGTAGTTTTCATAAAAATTAATCCCAAACAATAATGCAATTATTGGAAAGCATAAACTATAATATTACAGAATGGTACTTTTGGGTAACACCTTTGTCAAAACAGTTGTGCTAAAAATGATAATTTAAACAAGTATTATGTGATCATTTAAATTTAGGTATAAATAGAATAGGCTATGAAAACGCTTATTTTTATCATTAATCAAGCTGAAATGTCAAATAGTAAAATTTCGAACGATAACATTTCATTAAAATAATTTTTTTCTTCGTATTCGTGAATAAAGAAGTATAAAGAAGTACTGGTGAATTGCAAATTTCTGGCGATCCTTTTTCTATCTTGTCTGGAAGACGTTACAACTTTTTTTTCTGCATTTACGTGTCGTCTATCAACTAACATTTAGATAACACAAACGCCAATATGGGATACAAAACAGGACATATTACGAAAAGATAAAATTTTGAATCATTATCCCCCGGTTTCTTGAACGAGTTATCGTAAAATAAATACTATCGGTTCCATAATTTCTGTAGAAACACCAATCAGATCATCTCTACCTTAGTAACTATCTAACCCATAAAATTTATCTAACGAGAAATCGTTCAAGAAATCGGGGGTAAGTCGCCTTAATCGTCGGTATAAAATTGTAACAGTTAAACTGAATGCAGAAATTGAAGATTTACAACAAAAAACAATTATGACGACTAAAAAGATGAATAGAATTTAAACCTAAATGCTTTGTTTAAGGAGCTTATGATGAGAATATTTGTAAAAATAAATCGACGAGTAGAGAAAGTGGTGGTACTATAAGAGTAAATGTACTGGCGAAAAGAAAGATAAACACATAGTAGACATCAGTTCAACTAATAATATGAGAAAAACTAAATGTGATTCGCAAAATAAAAGTTAATTGTGATGACATTTATTAAATTTAGTTTGTTGTCTTGACTTGAAATTCTGAATTAACTTACTCTTGTCTTGAGGTTTGACAATACCAAGACAAAAAACAGTACCTTTTCATTGTAACTGGCTTCTAAAAAGTAATTAATTTCAGGATACAGAGATAAATGTTTTAAAATTAAAAGATCTGTCATCAAGAGATTTAGAAAGTACTAAATTATTGGATTTTTCTTTGATCACATCTTTTTTGGTTTTGAAAAATTGGATTTACCTTTGCCTAATATAAATGTCATGTTGGCAAATAAACATTTTATTTTGTCTACATTGAAAAATATAATAAATCGATTGACTTATTGTACTGTGCTTCTGAACTGATTTTTTATTAATTTAATTTTTATCACAATTTTTTTGAGAAATGTTTTTATGGATTATCGGTGTTACCCAAAAGTACCATTCTATAATATTATAGTTTGTACTTTCCAATAATTGTATATTTGTTTGAGTTCAATTGCTATTAGAACTTCAGATAACATCTTGATGTCTTGACAAGGAAGTACTCAAACTTGACTTAAATTTTAACTTGATATTTTAACAAAATTAAGAAATTAAGATTTTTGTTTATTATAAACATTTAAAAAAAACAGATCACTGTTTCATTTAGATCTCATTATGTACTTATTCAGTAATTTTTTTTCCAGCAGTTCCATAAAATTCTATTTTTTAAATTAGATATACGTCGTTGTGGCATTTTTAATATGTTTATTATTTTTTTATTGTAAAGAATTTTTAAATTAAAAATTAAAATTAAAAAAATTAAATTTTAAATTAAAAATAAACGTATTCAACGTTTGAAATAGTAGTTAGTCGTGGAATAACTTAAATGTTTTAGTGGACTTCAATAGTAGTGACGTTATAATTTTGCTAATATTTTTACCACAGATAAGAATTAGGTGCTTGAATACTCGTTTTATGTTTAATTAAATTTATTGACTGGGAATACAAAATGAATATCATTTTATACACTTTATGTCTTAGTACTATTGAAAATATTATCATGAGTAGTTAACAGGCTTAGGATTGGTTTTACCAACGATAAATAATTCGTTAGTGACTTGATAATAATTTTTATTTATTTGTTAAAAATTAAAAATTGTTTCACTAAATTTTTGTTATTATCCAATTATTTACCTGAATACGACTTTTTTGACTTGAGAGAGTACAATTGGAGTTAAATTTGGGCAGGGCCGGCTCTAGGGGCGGACAAATCGGACCCCTGTCCGGGGCGGCAAATTTCAGGGACGGCAAATTGGCGAAAATTTGTAAAATATATTTTTGAAAACAATATTATTTTTTAATAAAGTACCATAACAAAATAAAAAAATAAAATAAAATATAAAATACTACTACACAGCTATTTAAAAAATAAGTTTTGAAATAAAATACTAAATACATAGAACATTCTTGGATTTTTCGAACTTTCGAAGTTTCAAATTTTTTGTGAATAAAAGAACATCCATAAATTTCGGTTTTAGTTGTGTTTTAGTTTCAGTTACTGTTTTTAATTCATATTATGTTTAATATACATATTACAAATTTGCGTGTTTTTTAAATTTTTTATAATGAATAAAATTCATCGACTATAATTTTTTTTATTTAACTTTCACAGTCACAACTGGAAATAATAATTTATTAATAAACTCACTTCTAAATAAAAAATATTTTTTATAGTAATTTTTATTCTGTGAGGGCGGCATTTTACAGTTTTGTCCGGGGCGGCAAATCCGTTAGAGCCGGCGCTGATTTGGGACTAATATGCGTCAATTTGTTAAAAAGGATCATTAATTTAAGTCACTACTACAAAAGTAAAGGATAAGAATCGTCTTACTTTTTGTAGAAGGAGCAAACGAATTTTTTTAATTATCAAATAAAAATATAATAAATGACATTCTAATAAAACTTAACTTTTCAATTACGTTCTGTTTAGCTGATCTGATGAATGAATGGTAACCCTACGTTGTGGAAACAATAAGGCCCGGCTTGAAGAAGACTGAATTACAATTTAATTGTCTGTTCAAAGTTAAGCTAAGTAAAACGTTAAAAAACAATACTGAATTATATTATTTCTATATTACTATTATCTAGATCAAAAAAAGATTTTGATGTGCCTTTTATAGTAAAAAGAGGTTTTAATTTTTTAAAGATTTTGCGAGAATATCGAAAACAAATCGAGAGCGGCATTCTGTTTTGACAAATATAATGTTGTATAAGCTCAAGAAGCAACTAATCATGGTTTTTGATGTTACTTGTATTAGCGTAATATTCGTAAAAATTAAAATGTTTGTTGGCTGTTTTGAGTTTACAGTTTTTTTTAATAAAATGTCGATAAACGTCAACATTTGAATAATAAAAAAAATACCGATGTTAATATTGCAGTCGTTATACATAAATGAAATTAAGTTTAGTAACAAATGAATAACAAGTAAGTAAATTGAACCCGGGTTTATATACTCCATCCGGAATAAAATCAATTGTCAAATTGTTTCAACGTTGGCAACATTTAAAGTTAGTCGTCCAGGCTTCTTTTCTATAGTAATGTTGCAGGGTTCCAACATAATTTAAAAAATTTTGATATTGACAATTGATTTTAATTCCGGATGGACTGTAGTTATTTATTAAATAAGGGTCTTACAAAAGTTTAAAAGCGAGAACGAAGGGTAAAAGAATCTTTTACTCCACACACAACATTTAATTAATAATATTATTGGCTTAATATTTTTAAAAGTAATATATTCTCTAATAAAAATTAATTAGTGAGATTGGTTGTCACTATCAGTTTATCAGAACAAAGTATAAGTATTCTAAGTAACAAACGAATTGTTGGTAATCAATTTAAAGAGCGATTCTGTAGTAATAGGTTACCTTGAGCCGGGGTTTAAATGTATTTATCATATTAAGTACTGAAGTACTGATAAATATTGATAAAATATTTTACTTTAGATGATTAAAAAAATGTTTTACTCCCCACACAACATTTAATTAATAATATTCTTGACTAAATAATTTTAAAAGAAGTTGATTCTTATGTTATCAAAGTTAATTATTAAGATTCGTACCCATTTTAGCAAAACTAAATATAGGTATTTCAAGAAACTGTCATATAGGTCGAATTAAAGCTAAAAGGCGATTCTGCAGTATTATTTTTTTCAAATTGCGCGCCGAGTGTATACCTGTTTAAAAGTAGAAGTTTATATCGTTTGCGACTCCTTGCAGTGTTGCCAGATATCGGAGTCAAAAACGAACTATGAATGCATGGAGTTGATTGCGACCTAAACACACATTTTGTATAAGACCGCAGTGCCATCTCTATAACCAACCCCGAACCTTGGTGTATGTTCGTATATGTATATAGGTCGTTTTCGACTCCGGGCAAAAATTTGCGAGAGCACTGCCCCCACCCTAATTCGTGCAAATCCGATGAATACACGGCAAGACGTTCCCGACTCCGAAATCGGAGTCGAACACGTAAAATCGGAGTCAGAAACGTTCTATTGTTCTATTCTATATATATATATATATATATATATATATATATATATATATATATATATATATATATATATATATATATATATATATATATATATAGACGTATTAACCGCCTTTACCAAGCCCAAAAAGACATATTCTCCGGTGTATACCAAGCCCGATACCTACTTACCCAGCCCGACTTCGGGCTTCGTAATTTTCACGTGTATAAATCGTTCCCCCAGCATTAGTACCATCCACAGACACGCGTGCCGCATTTTCGACTTGGCTTCGTAAAGTCGGTTTATATCTCAAAACATACACGTTTAGTTCGAGGGTTTGCCGTATAGGGGGCGTACGGTCGCTGATGTATATACACTGTAGATGTTCTCCGGATGTTAACCACCCCATGACGTTCAGCGCAGTATCCGAAGCCCGTCAACGTGGTAAACGCGCACAGCGCATTAAATGCCTTCCAATATTAATTTAAGTATTAGAAGTGGTGGATAGATGAGCAAAAAGCCTCCAAACTCGCAAATCTCGATGTTAGCCACCCCAAGATGTTTTGTGTAGTATCCGAAGCCAATGTAGCAAAAGAGCACAGCGCATTAAATGCTTCCCAATAAAAGGTGCTTTTTCCAAAAATCTGTCAACCTGGTTATTTCAGAAAACAAACCAAAAATTAAAAAATACCGAGGCAGGTGATTTTTTATTTTTAGAGGAACACTTTTTAATGTACTTTTAAAAGTTGAAGATCCAACCCTTTTTATAATACGAACAACTAAAGCTGGATTTATAGATTGGGTACCGTACCGCATCCGGATTGGTTCCGTAGACGGAACGTGGGTACGAAAGAATGCAATTTATAGAAACCGTAAGGTAGAAATGACATACGCATGGACATTTTTCTTTCTACAGAATTTATTAATAATCCCAAGTGAACGTAAGCTACAAAATAATGTGTACTCACTAAAATGTTTTACTTGTGGGGCAATTACACATCGCAGAGATTCATTTCTTGAACGTTTTGCTTTTTTAAACTTTTGACACAAACAAAACGTCACTTTGTTTAATTTTTTCATTGGTTTACCGCAAGCTCCGTACCGTATAAGATAAATTGGGACAATTTTTCGGATACGGTGCGTTTGTCGACTACGGTATGGGATTTATAAATAGTGCCATAAGAATTCAATATTTTATATTTCTACGGTGCGGTCTACGGAACCAATGCGGGTGCGGTACCCAATCTATAAATCCAGCTTAATTCAAGGTTTTAAATAAAATTACCCCTTTTGTGATACCTTAAGTATAAGAAATTTTAACCAGAAATTAGGCAGTGCATGTCTTTTTGAGTTTGGATATTCTTTTATAAAGTTACATGGTGCTAAATTACTTGAAAAAAGGTCGTTCATTAATAACGGAAGAAATTAGCGACGTTTCGATTTTAATTAAATCATCATCAGGCTACAAGGAGAAACGTAAGGTTTGTTGACTTTTGTAAATGTTTAACATACCTGCAATATTGATATGTCTTGCTTGAAGGTGACATGGCACGAACACTGACTTTTTTTTGGGGTCTCACAGCCAATATTGTGAGACCCCAAAAAAAAGTCAGTGTCAAAATTAAAAAAACACAGACAGCCGAATTTCCGGTCAAAATAGCTTTCATTTGAAGTATAACAAAAGGGGTAATGCCATTTAAAATTTTGAAGAAGTTGTAAGTATTACAAAATAGGTTGGTGCTACAATTTTAAAAAGTCTCTAAAATGTGTCCCAGTGTAAAAAAATTGACCTGTGTCGGAAGTTCTAAATTTTTGTTTATTTTATAAGATATCTAGGGAGGCTTGTTTAAAAAAAACACCCTCTAATGAAAGGCACTTAGTGCGCTATACAGCCAAATTCCTGGTCAAAGTAGCTTTCATGTGAAGTATCACAAAAGGGGTGATGTCTTCAAAATTTTGAAGAGGTTGTTTGTACTACAAAGGGGGTTGGTGCTAAAATTTTCAAAAGTACTCGGAAAAGTGCCCCCCTGTAAATATAAATTGACCTGCCTCAGGATTTCTGATTTATCTTATTGATTTTAAATGTACATGGAACAAGTTTTAAAATGATTACATTCAAAATTTGTTATAAATTGAAATAATATTAATATGAAATTTATTTATTGTTAAGTTTGTTTGCAGTTTTTCATTAGGCTCATTAGAACACTAGTACTGATATTCAACTAATAAGTTGAATATGATTATTATTAAAGTTGTTTTGTATGAGGTATTTTTTGTTGTCTCACTATTTAATTCAAGTTTAATTCTTGAAAACAGTCCTAACAATTTCGTCTCAAAGAGAACGTTTACGAGTTTTTTATTGGCATGTTTACAATTTGTGGTAATTTCGTGTGTCCAAAATTGCGAAAAATATCTCTAGTGCGTCTTACGAATCTTACACCAGAACATTTGCTAAAATGGGATGAAGATTACAATTTTCCCGAATTTGTCTGACTTTTCGCAATTTCTTTAAAAATTATTTTTTTTACGATTAAGGAGTTTACAGGGAATATTTGTTAAAAATAATGTTTTCCTACAAACGCTACTAAAAATTGAATTTTTTGCACGGCATACTGCCTTTAAAAATATAATATTAAATAGTAGCGTGTTAAAAGTAAATCACGTGGTCTACCTTTAACACTAATGTTAAAAGTGAAATGACAGCCTTTGTCAACAAGATAATTTTGGGGCAAAAGTTCTTCAAAGTACGCTAATAAAACACTTTCGTTGTATTTTCCAACAACATTCTTCTGGGCGCACCAATTTTGAAAACGCTTAAACGCTAATTCGTATTGTTGCTTCGATTTAGTCGGCAACAGATTTAATGTTGCTCTACTGGCAGCTTCTTCTATTTTTAAAATGTGATCAATAGTGGTGTTTGTAGAAAAAATGTTGTATGATATACGTGTTAAAAGTGATTTCATTTTGCTCATGGGGTTGCTCCACTCGCTGTGCTCGTTCCGCAAACTGCCCCACTCGCAACATAAAATTGCACTTTTAACACATATCATAAATAACTATTTTATGTGCTCAAATAAGGCCAAACTAAAATTAAAACTAAAAATATTTACGAAGTACGGCGTTCAAAATTCAAGCTGTTTTATTGGATGAAACCAGTAAGTTTTCGAGTTGTTGTTTATAATTTCTTTTTCTAACGTTAAAATACAATTTACTAACAACAAATTACTTATCAATATTGCTTTAGGTGCTCAGGAAATTTGATTATCAAAACTTCATTTAATTCTTGTTTATTTGTTAAAAGCAAGTGAAAATTAAATCATTTCTTACGAAAAAGAAAGTTTACGTTTTTAAATGTCATGTATTCAGTCTGATATAGTTTCGTACCTAGAAATTTTGAATAAATGTTTCTATATCATCTTGATAATTCTGCTCCATTTGATTTGCTGAAATGAGGTGTTAAAGTTAAAGAAAATTTACCCTATTTGGAAGCAAAGCGAAAAGCGGTACCAAGCACTCCAGCACAAGGAGTGTCATATGCAAGAGCCGTTGCCGCGCCAACAAATATAGATGTCCCTGCATTGGTAAAGGAACTTATTCCGGCACTAGTTACGGTGTTGAAATCTTCTTTTAAAGTCACACCAATAACACAACCAATAGCTGGTCCTCCGCTGTTTACGATAGGTAGCGGGGCTGGAGATATTTCTTCAAATAGTATGGATATGGACGTTGCTAGAAATACTGAAAAGCGCAAGCGGGCAGTAAAAACGCTTTCAACTGATAATAAAAGCCAAAGCGGCTATAGTGACGAAGAGTCGTCACAATCAGATGTAAGCAAACCTGAATTTAGGAAACCAAAGAAAGGCTGGCCTAAGGGCAAGCCAAGAAAGCCAAATGATTAGTCTGTGATAAAAATTATTTATTTATTGATATACTTATTTATCTATTTATTTATTTATTTTTACATATATTTTAGGTTATAACTTGCTGTGATATATTTATTATTTTTTATTATTTATATAGTATATATTTACATTTTTCGTTGTACTTGTCTAATAACAAAATACAATATGTCTAATAAAGTCATACAGTGGAATTGTAATGGAATTATCTCTCACTACTGTGAGCTAAAAATGTTAATAAGAGATACCGATCCAATGTGTATATGCCTGCAGGAAACCCATCTAAAACCAGATCAGCCATATACATTGCGCAGTTTTGACATCGTCAGGAAGGACGCTGTTCCTCAGGTACGAGCGAAAAGTGGCGTAGCTATAATAATGAAGTCAGGAGTAATATTTAGGAAAATTAATATTACTACATCTCTTCAGGCTTTAGCAGTACAGTTGATTGCACCCGTTCAGTTTACCATCTGTAACATCTATCTACCGGATGGCAACTGGACTGAAAATGATATTATTGATTTAATTCTACAGCTTCCTACACCATACCTTTTGGTTGGAGATTTCAACGCTCATAACCCACTATGGGGATCAGATAGAATTGATCAGCGAGGCCGTAAAATTGAAAATATTCTCGATCAGTTTGATGCTGTGCTGTTAAACGATGGGTCTCCTACATTTTCGAATGCCAGATCTAGGACATTCTCCGCAATTGATTTGTCGGTATTGTCACCCAACCTTGTAAGCCGTTTCCAATGGAACATTTTAGATGATTTGTATGGAAGTGATCACTTTCCTATCGTGATCGATACTGGCTCAGAAAAAACAGTCATCTATTCTCTTGCCAAGTGGGAAGAGAAACTTGCTGATTGGACGGCTTTCAAATTAATTTTAGAGAAAGATCTTGACACGATAACAGAAATAAGCGTTGAATCTCTGACTAAATACTTACTTGGAGCAGCAGAAAAGTCCATTCCAAAAACCGAACCAAAAGTAAGGAAAAAAACGGTCCCATGGTGGAACACTGATATCTACAATAAAATTAAAACCAAAAAATCACTGTTTGATAGATACAGAAAGCACAAAACTCCTGAAAACCTATTGGCCTTCAAACAAGCAAGGGCTTGTGCTAGAAATGCTATCAGACAAGCCAAAGAAAATTCTTGGAAACTATGTATCCAGTATGACACCAGATGTACCAATGACCGAGGTTTGGAGAAAAGTTCGTGCCATAGCTGGCACAAATGCGTACAAACCTCTAACATGTATAAAAAAAGAAGATGGTACACTAACCCAAGACCTGCCTGAGATTACCGAAGTGCTAGCAGACCAATTTGCTTCTGTTAGTAGTAACAAAAATTACGACCATGAATTTTTACATACCAAGGCAACAATGGAAAACATTTTAGATTTCTACACAAACGAGAGACTCCCTTATAATTGTGATTTTACTCTCAATGACCTAGATAGGGCTCTCTCTGAATCTAAAAGGACCGCACCAGGGTATGACTCAATATCATACTCTATGATCCTCAATGCTCCATCAGTTTTTAAAGAGAAACTACTAGAATTATACAATATTTTATGGAACCAGGGTACTTACCCAGATCAATGGAAACAAGCAATCGTAATCCCCATCCTAAAAGAAAACAAGGACCCCCTTCTTCCAGCAAGTTATCGACCGATTAGCCTAACTTGCTGTATCGGGAAAATTTTAGAAAGAATGGTAAGCAAACGCCTTATGTGGTTGTTAGAAGTACAAGAGCTTATAAGTCCATGTCAGTCAGGTTTCCGCGAGGGTAGGTCTACCCTCGATAATTTAGTCTTCTTAGAAAATGAAATTAAATCTTCTCTTAACAAACGTGAGCATGCAACTGCGGTCTTTTTTGATCTAGAGAAAGCCTTTGACATGACCTGGAGATATGGCATATTAAGAAAACTACATCGTTGGGGTTTTAGAGGTAATCTACCATCTATTATCTCAAGTTTCCTAAGTAACAGAACTGTACAAATGTACAAATTACAATTTCCCATCTACTCACCGAATGTCGAGAATATGATGTGCAGCGGCGGCGACATGGAATAGTGGGACAGTTGCAGCAGCTCCTATCTGGAAAAGAAAATTTTACAAGTGTTATTAACTTCCTGAAAGATCTAGATTTCTACGAGAACCTGTGATGTATAGCTGTATTTCTGTTTACTCGTCTAAGTATCTGTGTTAAGTAAGAGTTATCCTGGTTAGAGCTAATGACCTTTGCTGTCGAAGCTCTGAAAGGATAAAGGCAGGTCCTTTGTCTTTTCAAAAAAAAAAAAAAATAAATAATAATAATAATAATAATAATAGTAATAATAATAATAATAATAATAATAATAATAATAACCCGCAGGGGGTGTGCCTTTGATAGGCGGGTACGCCTGCCATCACTGGCACATATGGGAATTGACGCTCCCACGGCCCCAGTTACGGGGAGTCAACCCCGTATCAAAAATCCGCGAACTTAAGGTGTAATGCGACCCGTGCTGAGGAGTGAATGGCCCGGCGATACAGGGTCTCGAACGGAGCCCTCTGGGCACCAGGCGACCCCCAGTTGTAAATAGCCTTCTTGCAGTAACCAGGCTCTGCTGCAAGCGACAGTTTCTTTCCTAGGCACTCGTGGGAACAACATGATTGAGTCGTCCAAAATAAATAAAGGCGTCCACCCCCGAAAAAATGGACGTGGTTGAAGGTCCACCAAAAACCTTAGAGAAGATGAACCAGGAAAAGTCGGTTTTGCCACGGTTCCTGGTCATCAAAAAGAAAGAAGGAGACTTTTCGAAAGACAGTCCCTTTTTAATTAATAAATTGTTGTTCGGCAGTGTAGGTAATTTGAAGTCGGTTAGAAAATCTCGGGAAGGGTTGATAGTTGAAACGGTGTCTGCATCGCAAGCGGGCAAATTATTAGGGACTAAAAGACTAGGCGAAACAGATGTAGAAGTAATAGCCCACCAAACTTTAAATGTCTCCAGAGGTGTCATCTATTGTAGAGATCTGTTAAACTGCACACTGGAGGAAATCAAGGAGGAATTACAGGGTCAAGCTGTTATAGATGTGAAAAGAATCAAAACCAAAATTGAGGGTGAGTTAAAAGATACTGCAAATCATATTGTTACATTTAATACGCCGAAAATTCCGCAAAATATTAAGGTTGCTTTTTATCAGAATGTACCAGTTAGACATTACATTCCCTCACCGATGAGATGTTTTAGATGTCAGAAATTTGGCCATACTTCAGCAAAATGTAATGGTGAACAAGTGCTGTATGCCCGACGCGTTAAATACCCTAAATGACTCTAAAAATACTACAAGCCAACGTTGGACGAGCATATGCAGCTCAAGATCTAGTCTGTGCCACAGCAAACCAGCTAAAAGCTGATTTGCTAATTATCAGCGAACCAAATAAAAAAAGAATAGAAAAATCAAACTGGATTAAAGACAAAAGGAGAGACGTGGCAATGTTAGTCCTAACAAAGAATGTTGGTATTGTAAGCCATACTATTTTTGACGGTTACTTAATGATCTAAACAAAAAAACTTAGTATAATTGGATGCTATATATCACCCAATATAGGAATACAAGATTACCAAAAAAAGGTAGATAGCATAATGAAGGAAGTTAAATATGGAGAAACCATAGTATTGGGAGATTTTAACGGCAAATCTCCGGTATGGGGATCACCTAAAAGAGATGAAAAGGGCGACTATTGGGTGCAGTGGATCTCGGTGCGCGATATGGTTGTTCTGAATACTGGACTAAGACCTACCTTTGTACGGGGAGAAAGCGAATCATATATCGACGTAACAATGGCCACTAATAAAATCGCAGGAAATGTAACTAATTGGGAGGTTCTTGACATCGAGACACTGACAGAGCATAAATACATCTACTTTGAAATTAGGACAAATTCTGAAAAAACAATAAGGGATGTGGGTAACAAACGAGCAGACTGGGACGCATACAAAACAGCTATAGAGTTGTTAACAAGAGACAGATATGATACTGACTATAGAGCAAGTACCAGGCTGATAAAACAAGCATACAAAATTGTACACAATTACGTAACCTAGAAAGGAAAACGCCTTATTGGTGGAATAGAGACATTGCTGTTAAAAGGGAGCAATGTAACAAGATCAGGAGAAAACAGATACGAGCCGCAAAAAACAAGACAGTAACCAGGGAAGAAACAGAGAGACTAAAAATCGATTATAAAAAATGTAAGAAAGAACTTAGCAAACTAATTAGGGATTCTAAAAACAGACACTGGAAGGACTTGATTCAAGAGCTTGATAACGATATATGGGGGAAAGCCTTTCAGATAGTAGCAAAAAATGCAAATGCCTTACAGATAGTAGCAAAAAATGCAAATGCCTTAAGACCATACGAATTAGATATTGAAAAGAAAAAGCAGATAGTAACAGATCTTTTCCCAAAGAAAAGGAAGAGTGGGCGATCTCTCAAATAGATGACAAACCAACACCATTCACACTGGAGGAGCTGAGAATTGCAACTGTTGGCATAAAATGCGGGAAGGCACCAGGAGTAGACAAAATACCACCAGATGCAGTTAAAATAGTAGCAACATGTGCCTCAAACTGGCTGTTGTCGATAATGAATAGCCTACTTCAAGTTCAAAACTTTCCTGAAGAATGGAAAATAGCTAAAATTGTATTAATCTTAAAACCTGGTAAACCAACAGAAATAGCAAGTTCATATAGACCACTTTGTATGCTAAACTCTCTAAGCAAGCTGCTGGAAACTCTCATTAAAAACAGACTACAAAGTGAATTAGTTAATAGAGGTGGATTACATCCACGACAGTACGGTTTTCAAAAAGGAAAATCCACTATTCAAGCAGTAGAAAAGGCACTAGCGATTGCAAGAGATTTTAACAGAAAATATTGCACACTTATAACAATTGATGTGAAGAACGCTTTTAACTCTGCTAGTCATAAAATTATTATTGAAAAACTGCAGGAAAAAAGAATATCGAAATACTTGATAAATTTCATCGCAAGCTACCTAAAAAATAGAAAGATTATGATTAAACCGGGAAGTATGGTAAAGGTGACGGCTGGAGTTCCACAGGGTTCGGTCCTTGGATCAACACTGTGGAATATTCTATATGATGAAATCTTAAGCATTGAACTTACTAGTGATGCTAAAACTATAGGGTTTGCTGACGACCTAACACTAATTGTTGGAGCATCCAAAGAGAAGACTTTTGTAGACAATACAAATGAGTGTCTAGCAAGAATTAGCAAGTGGATGAAATCTCACATGTTGCAGTTAGCTCCTAATAAAACCGAGGCAGTTTTACTTAGAGGTATGCAAAAGAGGGAACGCATTATGTTTACGATTGAAGGAGTCAACATTACACCGAGCAAAACGCTAAAATACCTTGGAATTATAATTGATGAGAGGCTTACCTTTGGAAGACATGTCGAGACAGCTATTTTAAAAGCGGAAAAAAACATATCTACTCTAACTAGAATCTTACCAAACATAGGAGGTCCAAGAGATAGCAAAAGAAAAGTATTGTGCAGTGCCGTCCATAACATTGTATTGTATGGTGCGCCAGTTTGGGAGAAAGCACTAGAAACCAAAAAGCAATACATAGCCATACACAAGATACAAAGAAAGATGCTATTGCGAGTTGCCTCAGCCTTCAAAACCGTATCTGGGCTGGCGCTACAAACTGTCACGGGCACTCTTCCTATAGATATTATGGTACAACAACGGACATATATGTATCAACATAGGCTAGAGGATAAAAAACAAACTGAGAAATCCGCTAGAGAAAGATCTCTAAAGCAATGGGAAAATAGGTGGATGAGAGAAACGAATAAGGCACAATGGACAAAGAGGTTAATTCCAAATTTGAGGATCTGGCTTAATTGCAAACATCGGCAGACGGACTACTATCTTACGCAAGTTCTTACAGGACATGGTGTTTTTAGAAGCTACGCAAAAAGATTTGCGAAAGACACCGTGGAAGAATGCATTTTCTGCTGTAGAAACGACACTGTTGAACATACTATTTTTGAATGTGAAAAATGGAATAATATTAGAGAGAGCACTTACAACCAATTGGGATGCACACTAGAACCTGGAAATATTGTGCAGAAGATGATTGACAACAAAACAAACTGGGATACAATTTACAACATGATCAAACATATAATGAGTAGAAAGGAAAAGGCTGAACTTAACAGACAGGAAGAAATGAAAACTAGATAGGAAAAAAACAGAAGAACAAAATGAGACCAGCACTGATATCCTGATGAATATCTGAACTAGATGGATTCCGGGATGTCTCAGGTGCGAGACAGGAGGGTGGTTTTAGTCAGTAGGGCTAAGAAAAATAAAGCAGAGTCTGACACTACCAGAGCGCGATAGAAACTAAGCGTATGGTGTCCATAAAGGATTTCCACCCTTAAAAAAAAATAATAATAATAATATTAACAATAATAATAATAATAATTATTATTATTATTATTATAGTAATAATGATAATAATAATAATAATAATAATAATAATAATAATAAGAAGAAGAAGAAGAAGAAGACGAATCCTTCGAATTGAGTTCTTTTCTTCAAAATTATAAATTTAATCGTTCCTTCAAACTAATCTAGAAATTTCTCAGTCTGTTTTATTAAATTATACTCGTTTCTTTATGCAAAAAGCAGCCCCAAATAAGGTGTTTTTTTTAAACTGTAATATTAATGGTGTTTTTGAGGCGAAATAAGATGTTTTTAGTTTGGTTTGGTAAGGTTTTCCTCGTTTCTAAGCAAAAAAGCTGCCGAAATAAGCAGGTTTCTTCCAAATTATAATGTGAATCGTTCTTTTGAAGCGACATAAAACGTTTTCAGTCTGTTTTGTTTAAGTTTAACTCGTGTTTGACTCGTTTCTGTGTAAATAATATTTCGAAATTAGTCGTTTTCTTTTACATTTTAATAAAAATCGTTTTTATCCTTAGTGAGACATTAATCGTGTTTTTGAAGAGGAATAAGACGTTTTCAGTCACTTCATAAAAGGTTAGCTAGTTTGAAAGCAAGAATTTGCCCAAAGAAATGCATTTTTTTTCAAGCTAGTGTATAAACCCTTCACTGTACGCAAGGAATAATCGGTTTTAACTGTCAAAAATAATAATTATTATTATAATAGTAATAATAATAATAATAATAATAATAATAATAATAATAATAATAATAATAATAATAGTAATAATGATAATAATAATAATAATATTAATAATGACAATAATAATAGTAAAAAATCCTTTCCTTAAAAATTATAACATGAAACGTTCTTTTGAGCTAGTGTAAAGCGTTTTCAATCGGTTTTAATAAATTATATTCGTTTTTTTAAGCAGCCCCAAATTAGGCATTTTTATCCAAAGTGTAACATACTCATTTCTTTAAGCAAAAAATTGTCAGAAATTCACTGTTTTTGTTCAAACTATAACATAAATCGTTCTTAGCGTTTGCGGTATGTTTTGTAAACGTTTGCTGGTTTCGAAGCTAAGAGTCGTTCGAAATGAGCCGTTTTCTTTCGAATTATAATATATATCGCTTTCTTGAAGCGAACTTAGACGTTCTATGCTCATACTTAGACGTTTCTATGCTCATACAGCCCCCTAGAGTTGTTAAAAGTAGAAAAACAGTTAGTAGGTTCAATTTTTAAAATTTTGATTTTTGCAATTTTGGTCGCGATTTTGACGATTTCCGGTACCCGTAAAATTTATCGAGCAATAACTCCGGAACTATTAGAAATAACTCAATGAAGTTTATTATCGTTGGAAAGCTCTTTCAATTGTCTATTATTTTCAAAAAAGATTATTATTCTACGACTTATAGTTTTCGAGAAAATTTCAAAAAAATCAAAAGTAGCAGAAATTTAAAAAAATTCATAACTAAAAAACTATTAAGAATTTGGCGATTTTCTCGACGAAAATCAATTCCCCGGATCATTTTGCATAGGCGAGGATTAAAATAATGCCAATTTTTCGAATAGTTTAGCCGTAAAAGAGAAAACAATAAAATTGAAAAATATGTTAACACCTTAAAAATGGCCAATTTTTTAAGTGTCTCAAAATCAATTCAGACCTACTTTATCTTATAGATTTTGATGTGCCCTTTACAATGAAACAAAGCGTTATCCTCTAGCTTTTTTAGTTTGGCCGTAATCGACGTTTGAAAATTGAAAATTTTTTTGCGAGATATCGCCTTGAAACCACAGATCCAATTAAAATAAGAAGGGGT
Organism: Tribolium freemani; assembly: GCA_939628115.1. Taxonomy (NCBI): domain Eukaryota; kingdom Metazoa; phylum Arthropoda; class Insecta; order Coleoptera; family Tenebrionidae; genus Tribolium; species Tribolium freemani. Next base: position 21,681,005 of record OW626785.1, read on the forward strand.
ATTTTTCAGGGAGATTCACTCAGCCCTTTATGGTTTTGTTTAGCTATAAAACCACTTTCTGATATTTTGAATTCATTTAATTATGGTTTCAATTTAAAAAATAATAAAACAGTTGTAGCTAAATTGAATCATCTAATGTAAAAAATGTAATTTAAAAATTGGCCATTTTTAAGGGGTTTAACAAATGTTTCAGTTTTTTTATTTTCTCGTTTACGGCTAAACTACTCGAAAAATTGGCACTATTTTATCCCTAACCTATGCAAAATGATCCCGGAAATCGATTTTCGTCGAGAAAATCGCCAAAGTCCTAATAGTTTTTTAGTTATGAATTTTTTAAAATTTTAGCTACTTTTGCTATTTTAAGTCGTAGAATAATAATCTTCTTTGAAAATAATAGACAATTGAAAGAGCTTTCCAACGATAATAAACTTCATTGAGTTATTTCTAATAGTTTACACTAGCTTAAAAGAACGTTTCTTGTTATAATTTTTAAGGAAAGGATTTATTACTATTATTATTGTTATAATTAATATTATTATTATTATTATTATTATTATCTTTATTATTATTATTATTATTATTATTATTATTATTACTATTATTATTATTATTATTATTATTATTATTATTATTATTATTATTATGTTATAATTTGAAACGAAACGTCTTATTTCGAAATATTATCTACACAGGAACTAGTAAAATACGATTAAAGCTTATACAAAACCCACTGAAAACGTTTCATGTAGCTTCAAAAAAACGATTCACATTATAATTTGAAAAAAACCTGCTTATTTTGGAAGATTCTTAGCTTAGAAACGAGTAAAACCTTATCAGACCAAACTGAAAACATTTTATTTCGCTTCAAAAACACGATTAATGTTACAGTTTAAGAAAAAGACACATTATTCTTATTATTATTATTATTACTATTATTATTATTATTATTATTGTTATTATTATTATTATTATTATTATTATTATTATTATTATTATTATTATTATTATTATTATTATTATTACTATTACAATTATATTTGTCAGTTAAAACCGAATATACCTTGCGTATAGTGAATGGTTTATGCACCAGTTTGGAAGAAAATGTTTTATTTTGGGAAAGTCCTTGCTTTCACACTAGCTAACTTTTTATAAAGTGACTAATAACGACATTCTTCATCAGAAACACGATTAATGTCTCAGTGTGGATAAAAACGCTTTATTTGGAGCCATTTTTTGCTTAACGAACCGAATATAATTTAGTAAGTCATACTGAGAATGCTTTAGATTGGATCAAAAGAACGATTTTTATTAAAATTTAAAAGAAAACGACTAATTTCGAAATATTATTTACACAGAAACGAGTCAAACACGAGTTAAACTTAAACAAAACAGACTTCTTCTTCTTATTATTATTATTATTATCATTATCATTATTATTATTATTATTATTATTATTATTATTATTATTATTATTATTATTATTATTATTATTATTATTATTATTATTATTATTATTATTATTATTATTATTATTATTATTATTATTATTATTATTATTATTATTATTATTATTATTATTATTATTATTATTATTATTATTACTATTATTATATATTTTTTTATTATTATTATTTTAATAATTTAAAACCAACTATAACTTTCGAATAGTGAACGGTTTATGCACCAGTTTGTAAGAACATGGTTAATTTTTGACAAATATTTGCTTAAAAACCTGAAGACTTACACAAAGCAAATTGAAAACATCTTATTCTAGTTCAAAATAACAAATTATGTTGTTGTTGTTCTTTTGGGCAAGAATAAAGCATTTTCAGTCTGTTTTTGTTTAAACTATAACATAATTCGTTCTTCTGAGCCTGAATAGAGGGTTTTCAGTATGTTTTGTAAACGTTTGCTGGTTTCGAAGCTAAGAATCGTTCGAAATAAGCAGTTTTCTTTCGAATTATAATATATATCGCTTTGACACTACCAGAGCGCGATAGAAACTAAGCGTATGGTGTCCATAAAGGATTTCCACCCTTAAAAAAAAAAATAATGATAGTAATAATAAGTTAATGGTAACAATATTAATAATAATAATAAAAATAATAATAATAGTAATAAAAATTCTTTAAGCAAAAAATTGTTTGAAATTCACTGTTTTTGTTCAAGCAGCCCCAAATAAAGCGTTTTTATCTAAATTGTAACATAAATCTTAATTTCAAGATAGAATAACGCGTTTTCAGTCTTTGTTTTCTTAATTATTTTATCATGAATCTATTTTTTAAGTAGTCTAAAGCATTCTTAGTCGGTTTGATTAAATTACATACATAATAAGACGTTTTCAGCCACTTCATAAAAGGTTAGGTAGTTTGAAAGCAAGGAATTGCCCAAAATAAAATATTTTCTTAAAAACTGCCTTTCATATACAGTTCTCTTTACGCAAGTTATATTCAGTTTTAACTGTCAAAACTAATAATAATAACAATAATAGTAATAATAGTAATGATAATAATAATAAATTAATGATAACAGTATTAAAAATAATAATAATAGTAATAAAAACCTTTCGAAATAAATGCTTTCCTTAAAAATTATGGCATAAATCGTTCTTCTAAGCAATTGTTAAGCGTTCTCAATCGGTTTTATTAAATTATACAAGTTTTTTTTAAGAATCCTTCGAAATAAGTTCTTTTATTCCAAATTATAAAATTAAATCAAAAATAAAATATTTTCTTAAAAACTGCCTTTCATATACAGTTCACTTTACGCAAGTTATAATCAGTTTTAACTGTCAAAACTAATAATAATAGTAATAATAGTAATAATAATAATAATAATTTAATTTCCTTTTGCCTTTGAATAGAATATGGTTGTTACTACGATTTAAATAGTATTTTTTAAAAGAAGAAATTTGTCTTGTATGTAAATTTTGTAGATTCAAAAAGCCTCGACCTCCATATTTTCTAGATAAAGAAAATATCTCAATAGCTGATTTTGGATGGTGTTTCCTAAAACGAGTAAATAGTGTTTTGATTTCAATGTTAACATAATTAATATCAGTATTTGTCCATTTAATAATCCCAAGTGAACAATCTAAAACAGGTAAAACAGGTATTTATTGCCTTCATGAGATTCATTGAATTTAAATGTGTTTTAATTAATTGTCTACATCTCATGATAAAACTATCAACTTGTTTAGCTTTTATGTCACTATGTGATATTTTATTTATTATATTTAATAATTTTTTTTTGTGAGATATCGCCTTGAAACCACAGATCCAATTAAAATAAAAAGGTGTATTTTTCAGTGAGATTCACTCAGCCCTTTATGGTTTTGTTTAGCTATAAAACCACTTTCTGATATTTTGAATTCATCTAATTATGGTTTCAATTTAAAAAATAATAAACCGGTTGTAGCTAAATTGAATCATCTAATGTATATAGATAATATTAAATTATATGCTGCGAACGAGAAACAACTGAATTTATAACTTAAACTAACAGAAAATTTTTCTTTAGATATTGGTATGTCATTTGGTGTAGATAAATGCAAAATTCTAGCAATTAATAAAGGAAATTTAAAAAAAATAAATTTTAAGGCTCAGAGTCAAGAAAAGATTGAAAGCCTCAGTAATGGTGACTTGAATAAATATTTAGGATTCAAACAGTCAAATAAAATATCACATAGTGATATAAAAGCTAAACAAGTTGATAGTTTTATCATGAGATGTATACAATTAATTAAAACACATTTAAATTCAATGAATCTCATGAAGGCAATAAATACATTTGTTTTACCTGTTTTAGATTATTCACTTGGGATTTTTAATTGGACAAATACTAATATTAATTATATTAACATTGAAATCAGAACACTATTTGCACGTTTTAGGAAACACCATCCAAAACCAGCTATTGAAAGATTTTCTTTATCTACAGAATATGGAGGTCGAGGATTTCTGAATCTACAAAATTTGCATACAAGACAAATTTCTTCTTTTAAAAGATACTTTTTAAATCGTAGGAACAAAAATATTCTGTTCAAAGGCAAAAGCAAATTCAATTATTATTATTATTATTATTACTATAATTACTATTGTTATTAATTTTGACAGTTAAAACTGATTATAACTTGCGTAAAGTGAACTGTATATGAAAGGCAGTTTTTAAGAAAATATTGTATTTTGGGCAATTCCTTGCTTTAAAACTACCTAACCTTCTATGAAGTGGCTGAAAACGTCTTATTCTTTCTCAAAAACACGTTTAATGTCACAGTTTGGATAAAAACGCTTTATTTGGAGCTATTTTTTCCATAAAGAGACGAATATAATTTAATCAAACAGACTGGGAACCCTTTAGACTACTTAAAAAATAGATTTATGATGTAATAATTAAGAAAACAAAGACTGAAAAAGCGTTATTCTATCTTGAAATTAAGGTTTATGTTAAAATTTGGATAAAAACGCTTTATTTGGGGCTGTTTTTTGATTATAGAAGTGAGTATAATATAATAAAACATACTGAGAACACTTTAGACTAGCTTAAAAGAACGATTCACGTTGTAATCTGAAAGAAAACGGCATATTTCTATATATTAAATAAGCCGCTTTTCTACAAACTGTAACATAGAACGTCTTTTTGAGGCGTTTGCTGGTTTTGGAGCTAGGAATCGTTCGAAATAAGCCGTTTTCTTTCGAATTATAGTATATATCGTTTTTTTGAAGCGAAATAAAACGTTTTCGGCCCGATTTGTATAAGTTTTAGTGGATTCTAAGCAAAATTATGGTCTTCAGAATGAAAACAGCTTAACTCAATTTTTGAAAAACATTTGGTCCGAAAAGAAAGATTTTAAGGTGTCGGCATCATGGTTTAATCTTATTAAAACACAAATTACAAAAAACAATAAAACGCCGTCTTTTAAAATAACTAATGATATTTTAACTGAAATAATAAATAAATCATAAATTTTTGGTTAAAAAAGTTTACCTGTGTACACTCACAACTTTTATGGCATTTTAACACTTTTATTGAAAACCCACATAATTTTCCAGAATTTTTAGCACATGGAATTACATATTTAAAACCAAAAGATTCAGATACACAAAATCCATCAAAATATAGACCAATTACTTGTCTTTCAACAATTTATTAAATAATGACATATTGCATATCTGATTTAATTTATAGCCATTGTTTAGAAAATAATATAATTAACGAAGAACAAAAAGAGTTTATTAAAGGATCATTCGGGTGTAAAGAACCACTTATTATAGATAATATAGTAATGGAACAAGCAAGAAAACATAACAGAATTATATACACAGCTTTTATAGATTTTAAAAAAGCTTATGATTCTGTGCCCCATGCTTCGTTAATTGAAATCTTATAAATACATAAAATACATCCACATTTAGTTTCTTTTTTACATTATATTATGACCTTTTCGAAAACAACTTTAAATTTAAATCTTAAAGACAAAAGTGTAAAAACAGATCCAATTAAAATAAAAAGGGGTATTTTTCAGGGAGATTCACTCAGCCCTTTATGGTTTTGTTTAGCTATAAAACCACTTTCTGATATTTTGAATTCACCTAATTATGGTTTCAATTTAAAAAATAATAAAACAATTGTATATGGATAATATTAAATTATATTCTGCGAACGAGAAACAACTGATTTTATAACTTAAACTAACAGAAAATTTTTCTTTAGATATTGGTATGTCATTTGGTGTAGATAAATGCAAAATTCTAGCAATTAATAAAGGAAATTTTAAAAAATTAAATTTTAAGACTGAGAGTCAAGAAAAGATTGAAAGCCTCAATAATGGTGACTTGAATAAATATTTAGGATTCAAACAATCAAATAAAATATCACATAGTGACATAAAAGCTAAACAAGTTGATAGTTTTATCATGAGATATAGACAATTAGTTAAAACACATTTTAATTCAATAAATCCCATGAAGGCAATAAATACATTTGTTTTACCTGTTTTAGATTATTCACTTGGGATTATTAAATGGACAAATACTGATATTAATTATATTAACATTGAAATCAGAACACTATTTACTCGTTTTAGGAAACACCATCCAAAATCAGCTATTGAAAGATTTTGTTTATCTAGAGGATATGGAGGTCGAGGCTTGCTGAATCTACAAAATTTGCATACAAGACTTTAAAAATTGGCCATTTTCAAGGGGGGGGGGGGGTTTAGCTACTTTTGCTATTTTTCGAAATTTTCTCGAAAACTAGAAGTCGTAGAATAATAATCTTTTTTGCAAATAATAGACCATTGAACGAGCTTTCCAGCAATAATAAACTTCATTAAGTTATTTCTAATAGTTCCGGAGTTATTGCTCGATAAATTTTCTGGGTATCGGAAATCGTCAAAATCGCGACCAAAATTGCAAAAATAAAAATTTTAAAAATTGAACCTACTGACTGTTTTTCTACTTTTAACAACTCTAGGGGGCTGTAGAACGTCTGAGTTCGCTTCAAAAAAGCGATATATATTATAATTCGAAAGAAAACGGCTTATTTCGAACGACTCTTAGCTTCGAAACCAGCAAACGTTTACAAAACATACTGCAAACGCTTTATTCTGGCTCAAAAGAACGAATTATGTTATAGTTTCAACAAAAACAGTTAATTTCAGACAATTTTTTGCTTAAAGAAACGAGTATATTTAATAAAACAGACTGAAAACGCTTTACTATTATACTATTATAATACTATTATAATAATAATTATTATTTTTGACAGTTAAAACCGATTATTCCTTGCGTACAGTGAAGGGTTTATGCACTAGTTTGAAAAAAAATGCATTTTTTTGGGCAAATCCTTGCTTTCAATCTAGCTAACCTTTTATGAAATGGCTGAAAACGTCTCATTCCTCATCAAAAACACGATTAATGTCTCACTTTGGATAAAAACGCTTTATTTGAAGCTATTTTTTGCCTAATGAACCAAATATAATTTAATGAATCAGACTGAGAATGCTTTAGTCTAGATCAAAAAACGATTCGCATTATAATTTGAAAAAAACCTGCTTATTTCGGCAGATTCTTTGCTTGTAAACGAGTAAAACCTTTTCAAACCAAACTGAAAACATCTTATTCCGCTTAAAAAACACGATTAATGTTACAGTTTAAGAAAAAAACATCTTATTTGGGGCTGCTTTTTGCTCAAACGAAACGAGTATAATTTAATAAAACAGACTGAAGATCTTCTAGATTAGCTTGAAGGAATGATTCAATTTATAATTTGGAAGAAAAAAACTTATTTCTTCTCCTTCTTCTTCTTCTTATTATTATTATTATTATTATTACAATTACAATTATTTTTGTCAGTTAAAACCGAATCTACCTTGCATATAGTGAACGGTTTATGCACCAGTTTGGAAGAAAATGTTTTATTTTGGGTAAGTCCTTGCTTTCACACTAGCTAACTTTTTATAAAGTGACTGAAAACGACATTCTTCATCAGAAACACGATTAATGTCTCAGTTTGTATAAAAACGCTTTATTTGGAGCCATTTTTTGGTTAACGAACCGAATATAATTTAGTAAATCAGACTGAGAATGCTTTAGTCTGGATCAAAAGAACGATTTTTAATAAAATTTAAAAGAAACGACTTATTTCGAATTATTATTTACACAGAAACGAGTCAAGCACGAGTTAAACTTAAACAAAACAGACTGAAAACGTTTTATGTCGCTTTAAAAAAACGATTCACATTATAATTTAGAAGAAACCTGCTTATTTCGGCAGCTTTTTTGCTTAGAAACGAGTAAAACCTTATCAAACCAAACTGAAAACATCTTATTTCGCCTCAAAACACCATTAATGTTACAGTTTAAAAAAAACTACTAATTTGGGGCTGCTTTTTGCATAAAGAAACGAGTATAATTTAATAAAACAGACTGAGAAATTTCTAGATTAGTTTGAAGGAACGATTAAATTTATAATTTAGAAGAAAAGAACTCATTTCGAAGGATTCTTCTTCTTTTTCTTCTTCTTCTTCTTATTATTATTATTATTATTATTATTACTATTATTATTATTATTATTATTATTATACATATTTTTTTATTATTATTTTAATAATTTAAAACCTACTATAACTTTCGAATAGTGAACGGTTTATTCACCAGTTGGTAAGAACATGGTTAATTTTTGACAAATATTTGCTTAAAAACCTGAAGACTTACACAAAGCAAATTGAAAACATGTTATTCAAGTTCAAAATAACAAATAATGTTATAGTTTCGATAAAAACAGATTATTTTGGACGTTTATTAGCTTTGAAACGAGCAAACGTTTACAAAACATACTGAAAACGCTTTAATCAGGCTCAAAAGAACGAATTATGCTATAGTTTGAACAAAAAGGGCTTATTCCGTACGATTGATTGCCTCAATAAACGACTATATTTAATAAAACAGACTGAAAACGCTTTATTCTGGCTCAAAAGAACGATTGATGCAATAATTTGAAAGCAAATGGCTAATTTTGAAAGATTTTTTGCTTAGAATCCAGTAAAACATATACAAATCGAGCCGAAAACGTCTAAGTTCACTTCAAAAAAGCGATATATATTATAATTCGAAAGAAAACGGCTTATTTCGAACGACTCTTAGCTTCGAAACCAGCAAACGTTTACAAAACACACTGCAAACGCTTTATTCTGGCTCAAAAGAACGAATTATATTATAGTTTGAACAAAAACAGTGAATTTCAGACAATTTTTTGCTTAAAGAAACGAGTATATTTCATAAAACAGACCGAAAACGCTTTATTCTTGCTCAAAAGAACGATTGATGCAATAATTTGGAAGCAAATGGCTAATTTCGAAAGATTATTTACTTAGGGGCTGATTTCAAGTTGGGTCGCAAAGTTGCGTGAGTCGCAGTTGCATAGCAGCAACCAATGACATTGCTAGATTTGCGTCGTTGCTATGTCAATCACGATTTGCGTCGGTCGTAACTCAACTTGGAATCAGCCCCTTAGAATCCAGTAAAACTTATGTAAATCGAGCCGAAAACGTCTTAGTTCGCTTCAAAAAAGCGATCTATATTATAATTCGAAAAAAAACCGGCTTATTTCGAACGATTCTTAGCTTCGAAACCAGCGAACGTTTACAAAACATATTAAAAACGCTCTATTCAGTCTCAAAAGAACGAATTATGTTATAGTTTAAACAAAAACGGCAAATTTCAGACTATTTTTTGCCTAACGAAACGAGTATATTTAATAAAACAGACTGAAAACGTTTTATCCTTGCTCAAAAGAACGATTAATGCAATAATTTAGAAGCAAAGGGAAAATTTCGAAGGTTTTTATGCTTAGAATTCAGTAAAACTTATGCAAATCCCACCGAAAACGTTTTATTTCGCTTCAAAAATGCGATATAAATTATAATTCGAAAGAAAGCGGCGTATTTAGAACGATTCTGAGCTTTGAAATCAGCAAACGTTTAAAAAGCATACTGAAAACGCTCTATTCAGGCTCAGAAGAACGAATTATTTTATAGTTTATACAAAATCGGCAAATTTCAGACTAATTTTTGCTTAAAGAAACGAGTATACTTAATGAAACAGACTGAAAACGCTTTATTCTTGTTCAAAAGAACGAATTATATTATAGATTAAAAGAAAACGGTTTATTTCGAACTATTCTTGGCTTCAAATTAAGCAAACTTTAATAAAGCAGTGTGAAAACGTTTTATTCTGTCACAAGAAAACAGTTCAAGCACTAATTAAAGCCAATCCTGGGAGTTTTCTCGATTTTAGGAAAAGAAATTGTCTAAAATTATGGTTTTTCTTTAAAATTAGTGCCTTTTCTCGTTTCTAAGCAAAGAATCTTCCAAGAAAAGCCGTTTTTTTCATTCAAACTATTGTATAATTTGTACTTTTGTGCTTAAATAAAGCGTTTACGGTCTGTTTTGTAAAAGTTAACTGATTTCTCAGCAAAGAATCGTTTTAAATAAGCCGCTTTTCTACAAACTGTAACATAGAACGTCTTTTTGAGGCGTTTGCTGGTTTTGGAGCTAAGAATCGTTCGAAATAAGTCATTTTCTTTCGAATTATAATATATATCGCTATTTTTGAAGCGAAATTAAACGTTTTCGGCCCGATTTGTATAAGTTTTGCTTGATTCTAAGCAAAAAAACCTTCGAAATATTCCCTTTGCTTCCAAATTATTGCATTAGTCGTTTTTTGAGCAAGAATAAAGCGTTTTCAGTCTGTTTTATTAAATATACTCGCTTCTATAAGCTAGAAATAGTCTGAAATTTGCCGTTTTTGTTTAAACTATAACATAATTCGTTCTTCTGAGCCTGAATAGAGGGTTTTCAATATGTTTTGTAAACGTTTGCTGTTTTCAAAGCTCAGAATCGTTCGAAATAAGCCGCTTTCTTTCGAATTATGATTTATATCGCCTTTTTGAAGCGAAATAAAACGTTTTCGGCCCGATTTGTATAAGCTTTACTGGATTGTAAGCAAAAAAAACCTTCGAAATATTCCCTTTGCTTCCAAATTATTGCATTAATCTTTCTTTTGAGCAAGTATAAAGCGTTTTCAGTCTGTTTTATTAAATACACTCGCTTCTTTAAGCAAAAAATAGTCGGAAATTTGCCGTTTTTGTTTAAACTATAACATAATTCGTTCTTCTGAGCCTGAATAGAGGGTTTTCAGTATGTTTTGTAAACGTTTGCTGGTTTCGAAGTTACGAGTCGTTCGAAATAAGCAGTTTTCTTTCGAATGATAATATATATCGCTTTTTTGAAGCGAACTAAGACGTTTTCGGCTCCATTTGTGTTAGCTTTACTGGATTCTAAGCAAAAAATCTTTTGAAATAAGCCATTTGCTTCCAAATTATTGCATCAATCGTTCCTTTGAGCCAGAATAAAGCGTTTTCAGTCTGTTTTATTAAATATACTCGTTTATTTTGGTAATCAATCGTACGGAAAAATCCCTTTTTGTTCAAACTATAGCATAATTCGTTCTTTTGAGCCTGATTAAAACGTTTTCACTATGTCTTGTAAACATTTGCTCGTTTCAAAGCTAATAAACGTTCAAAATAAGCTGTTTTTATCGAAACTATAACATAATTTGTTATTTTGAACTAGAATTCTATAACTATTCGAAAGTTATAGTTGGTTTTACATTATTAAAATAATAATAAAAAAAATATATAATAATAATAATAATAATAATAATAATAATATGAATAATATGAATAATAATAATAATAATAATAATAATAATAATAATAAGATGAAGAAGAAGAAGACGAATCCTTCGAATTGAGTTCTTTTCTTCAAAATGATTACCTTCAAACTAATCTAGAAAGTTCTCAGTCTGTTTTATTAAATTATACTCGTTTCTTTATGCAAAAAGCAGCCCCAAATTAGTTGTTTTTTTTAAACTGCAACATTAATGGTGTTTTTGAGGCGAAATAAGATGTTTTCAGTTTGGTTTGATAAGGTTTTACTCGTTTCTAAGCAAAAAAGCTGCCGAAATAAGCAGGTTTCTTTCAAATTATAATGTGAATCGTTCTTTTGAAGCGACATAAAACGTTTTCAGACTGTTTTGTTTAAGTTTAACTTGTGTTTGACTCGTTTCTGTGTAAATAATAATTCGAAATTAGTCGTTTTCTTTTAAATTCTAATAAAAATCGTTCTTTTGATCCAGACTGATCAGTCTGATTTACTAAATTATATTCGGTTCGTTAATCAAAAAATGGCTCCAAATAAAGCGTTTTCATACAAACTGAGACATTAGTCGTGTTTTTGATGAAGAATAAGTCGTTTTCAGTCACTTTATAAAAAGTTAGCTGGTGTGAAAGCAAGGACTTGCCCAAAATAAAACATTTTCTTCCAAACTGGTGCATAAACATTTCACTTTGCGCCAGGTATATTCGGTTTTAACTGACAAAAATTATATAATAATAATAATAATAATAATAATAATAATAATAATAATAATAATAATAATAATAATAATAATAATAATAATAATAATAATAATAATAATAATAATAATAATAATAATAATAATAATAATAATAATAATAATAATAGTAATAATAATAATAATAATAATAATAATAATAATACCCGCAGGGGGTGTGCCTTTGATGGGCGGGTACGCCTGCTATCACTGGCACATATGGGAATTGACGCTCCCACGGCCCCAGTTACGGGGAGTCAACCCCGTATCAAAAATCCGCGAACTTAAGGTGTAATGCGACCCGTGCTGAGGAGTGAATGGCCCGGCGACACAGGGTCTCGAACGGAGCCCTCTGGGCACCAGGCGACCCCCAGTTGTAAATAGCCTTCTTGTGGTAACCAGGCTCTGCTGCAAGCGACAGTTTCTTTCCTAGGCACTCGTGGGAACAACATGATTGAGTTGTCTAAAACAAATAAAGCTGGGGCGTCCACCCCCGAAAAAATGGACGTGGTTGAAGGTCCACCAAAAACCCTACAGAAGATGAACCAGGAAAAGTCGGTTTTGCCACGGTTCCTGGTCATCAAAAAGAAAGAAGGAGACTTTTCGAAAGACAGTCCCTTTTTAATTAATAAATTGTTGTTCGGCATTGTAGGTAATTTGAAGTCGGTTAGAAAATCTCGGGAAGGGTTGATAGTTGAAACGGTGTCTGCATCGCAAGCGGGCAAATTATTAAGGACTAAAAGACTAGGCGAAACAGATGTAGAAGTAATAGCCCACCAAACTTTAAATGTCTCCAGAGGTGTCATCTATTGTAGAGATCTGTTAAACTGCACACTGGAGGAAATCAAGGAGGAATTACAGGGTCAAGGTGTTATAGATGTGAAAAGAATCAAAACCAAAATTGAGGGTGAGTTAAAAGATACTGCAAATCATATTGTTACATTTAATACGCCGAAAATTCCGCAAAATATTAAGGTTGCTTTTTATCAGAATGTACCAGTTAGACATTACATTCCCTCACCGATGAGATGTTTTAGATGTCAGAAATTTGGCCATACTTCAGCAAAATGTAATGGTGAACAAGTTTGTGTATGCGGTAAGCCTCTCCACGAGGGCCAACCTTGTGAAGATCCTGTAAAATGTGTAAATTGTCAAGGAAATCACTCGGCACGCTCAAAGAATTGCCCTATTTATAAACAAGAAGCCTATATTCAAGAGCTCAAAGTTAAAGAAAATTTACCCTATTTGGAAGCAAAGCGAAAAGCGGTACCAAGCACTCCAGCACAAGGAGTGTCATATGCAAGAGCCGTTGCCGCGCCAACAAATATAGATGTCCCTGCATTGGTAAAGGAACTTATTCCGGCACTAGTTACGGTGTTGAAATCTTCTTTTAAAGTCACACCAATAACACAACCAATAGCTGGTCCTCCGCTGTTTACGATAGGTAGCGGGGCTGGAGATATTTCTTCAAATAGTATGGATATGGACGTTGCTAGAAATACTGAAAAGCGCAAGCGGGCAGTAAAAACGCTTTCAACTGATAATAAAAGCCAAAGCGGCTATAGTGACGAAGAGTCGTCACAATCAGATGTAAGCAAACCTGAATTTAGGAAACCAAAGAAAGGCTGGCCTAAGGGCAAGCCAAGAAAGCCAAATGATTAGTCTGTGATAAAAATTATTTATTTATTGATATACTTATTTATCTATTTATTTATTTATTTTTACATATATTTTAGGTTATAACTTGCTGTGATATATTTATTATTTTTATTATTTATATAGCATATATTTACATTTTTTGTTGTACTTGTCTAATAACAAAATACAATATGTCTAATAAAGTCATACAGTGGAATTGTAATGGAATTATCTCTCACTACTGTGAGCTAAAAATGTTAATAAGAGATACCGATCCAATGTGTATATGCCTGCAGGAAACCCATCTAAAACCAGATCAGCCATATACATTGCGCGGTTTTGACATCGTCAGGAAGGACGCTGTTCCTCAGGTACGAGCGAAAAGTGGCGTAGCTATAATAATGAAGTCAGGAGTAATATTTAGGAAAATTAATATTACTACATCTCTTCAGGCTTTAGCAGTACAGTTGATCGCACCCGTTCAGTTTACCATCTGTAACATCTATCTACCGGATGGCAACTGGACTGAAAATGATATTATTGATTTAATTCTACAACTTCCTACACCATACCTTTTGGTTGGAGATTTCAACGCTCATAACCCACTATGGGGATCAGACAGAATTGATCAGCGAGGCCGTAAAATTGAAAATATTCTCGATCAGTTTGATGCTGTGCTGTTAAACGATGGGTCTCCTACATTTTCGAATGCCAGATCTAGGACATTCTCCGCAATTGATTTGTCGGTATTGTCACCCAACCTTGTAAGCCGTTTCCAATGGAACATTTTAGATGATTTGTATGGAAGTGATCACTTTCCTATCGTGATCGATACTGGCACAGAAAAAACAGTCATCTATTCTCTTGCCAAGTGGGATGAGAAACTTGCTGATTGGACGGCTTTCAAATCAATTTTAGAGAAAGATCTTGACACGATAACAGAAATAAGCGTTGAATCTCTGACTAAATACTTACTTGGAGCAGCAGAAAAGTCCATTCCAAAAACCGAACCAAAAGTAAGGAAAAAAACGGTCCCTTGGTGGAACACTGATGTCTACAATAAAATTAAAACCAAAAAAACACTGTTTAATAGATACAGAAAGCACAAAACTCCTGAAAACCTATTGGCCTTCAAACAAGCAAGGGCTTGTGCTAGAAATGCTATCAGACAAGCCAAAGAAAATTCTTGGAAACTCTATGTATCTAGTATGACACCAGAGGTACCAATGACCGAGGTTTGGAGAAAAGTTCGTGCCATAGCTGGCACAAATGCGTACAAACCTCTAACATGTATAAAAAAAGAAGATGGTACACTAACCCAAGACCTGCCTGAGATTACCGAAGTGCTAGCAAACCAATTTGCTTCTGTTAGTAGTAACAAAAATTACGACTATGAATTTTTACATACCAAGGTAACAATGGAAAACATTTTAGATTTCTACACAAACGAGAGACTCCCTTATAATTGTGATTTTACTCTCAATGACCTAGATAGGGCTCTCTCTGAATCTAAAAAGACCGCACCAGGGTATGATTCAATATCATACTCTATGATCCTCAATGCTCCATCAGTTTTTAAAGAGAAACTACTAGAATTATACAATATTTTATGGAACCAAGGTACTTACCCTGATCAATGGAAACAAGCAATCGTAATCCCCATCCTAAAAGAAAACAAGGACCCCCTTCTACCAGCAAGTTATCGACCGATTAGCCTAACTTGCTGTATCGGGAAAATTTTAGAAAGAATGGTAAGCAAACGCCTTATGTGGTTGTTAGAAGTACAAGAGCTTATAAGTCCATGTCAGTCAGGTTTCCGCAAGGGTAGGTCTACCCTCGATAATTTAGTCTTCTTAGAAAATGAAATTAAATCTTCTCTTAACAAACGTGAGCATGCAACTGCGGTCTTTTTTGATCTAGAGAAAGCCTTTGACATGACCTGGAGATATGGCATATTAAGAAAACTACATCGTTGGGGTTTTAGAGGTAATCTACCATCTATTATCTCAAGTTTCCTGAGTAACAGAACTTTTAAAGTCAGACTAAATGGCATATACTCGAATAGCCATGTCTTAGAAAATGGGGTACCACAGGGTTCGACCCTTAGCGTGAGTCTATTTTTGATAGCTGTAAATGACTTAGCAGCTGACATTGACGCTAGGGTTAAAGCCTGTATATATGTAGACGATCTATGTATAATAACTTCAGCAAAAACAGCTGGTGAAAGTTCAAGGTACCTTCAAAATACTGTAGATAAGATTATCTTCAACGCTGAATCTAGTGGCTTTAAAATATCTAAAGAGAAAACCCATTTAGTTCACTTCTGTCGGCTACGCAAGCCACACTATCAGCCTTTACTTTTTATTAAAGGCATACCAATGATTACAAAATCTGAAACAAAATTCTTGGGGTTAATATTTGATTCAAAGCTCACCTGGAAAAATCATATCAATAATCTGATCTTACGCTGTAAAAAAGTCTTGAACCTAATTAAATGTCTAACACATACAAAGTGGGGCGCAAATTATGTTACGCTTATGCGATTATATAAAACTCTAATTCGTTCCAAATTAGACTACGGTTCAATAGTTTACTCCACTGCATGTAATACGACGCTTTCACTTTTGGAACCTATCCAAAATGCTAGCTTAAGACAAGCTCTAGGAGCCTTCTATACTAGTCCCAGTATAAGCCTTTGCGCTGAAGCAGGGGTCGAGCCACTAAAATACCGACGAAAAAAATTATTTTTGTCATACCTAATTTCAGTAATCACTAGACCTAGTCATATTGCCAGAGAGGCTATGTTGAAACACGCAGCCTCCAAACAAATTGAACTTCCTGAGGTGCCCGATTTGCTACATGAAGACTCACCTTGGAAAACAGATAACGAAGAGCAATTACGGGCCTACAAGAACCAATTATTTGACCTAAAGAAAAGTCTTCATTTAGATGTAGACGTGGAATGGAAAACCACCTGGTCCAACAGTAACTCAGTCCTGGTGCAAATAAAGCCAGATCCTCTCTCACCATGTTTCGGTGTTGATCTAGACCGCCAAAAAAGTGTTGTTCTGCACAGACTCAGAATAGGACACACAGTACTTACCCACGGATACCTTCTTGAAAGAGGTGAGGCCCCCCATTGCAACACATGCAATGTACAAATTACAATTTCCCATCTACTCACCGAATGTCGAGAATATGATGTGCAGCGGCGGCGACATGGAATAATGGGACAGTTGCAGCAGCTCCTATCTGGAAAAGAAAATTTTACAAGTGTTATTAACTTCCTGAAAGAAGTAGATTTTTACGAGAACCTGTGATGTATAGCTGTATTTCTGTTTACTCGTCTAAGTATCTGTGTTAAGTAAGAGTTATCCTGGTCAGAGCTAATGACCTTTGCTGTCGAAGCTCTGAAAGGATAAAGGCAGGTCCTTTGTCTTTTCAAAAAAAAAAAAAAAAAAATAATAATAATAATAATAATAATAATAATAATAATAATAATAATAATAATAATAATAATAATAATAATAATAATAATAATAATAATAATAATAATAATAATAATAATAATAATAATAATAATAATAATAATAATAACCCGCAGGGGGTGTGCCTTTGATGGGCGGGTACGCCTGCTATCACTGGCACATATGGGAATTGACGCTCCCACGGCCCCAGTTACGGGGAGTCAACCCCGTATCAAAAATCCGCGAACTTAAGGTGTAATGCGACCCGTGCTGAGGAGTGAATGGCCCGGCGACACAGGGTCTCGAGCGGAGCCCTCTGGGCACCAGGCGACCCCCAGTTGTAAATAGCCTTCTTGTGGTAACCAGGCTCTGCTGCAAGCGACAGTTTCTTTCCTAGGCACTCGTGGGAACAACATGATTGAGTTGTCTAAAACAAATAAAGCTGGGGCGTCCACCCCCGAAAAAATGGACGTGGTTGAAGGTCCACCCAAAACCCTACAGAAGATGAACCAGGAAAAGTCGGTTTTGCCACGGTTCCTGGTCATCAAAAAGAAAGAAGGAGACTTTTCGAAAGACAGTCCCTTTTTAATTAATAAATTGTTGTTCGGCATTGTAGGTAATTTGAAGTCGGTTAGAAAATCTCGGGAAGGGTTGATAGTTGAAACGGTGTCTGCATCGCAAGCGGGCAAATTATTAAGGACTAAAAGACTAGGCGAAACAGATGTAGAAGTAATAGCCCACCAAACTTTAAATGTCTCCAGAGGTGTCATCTATTGTAGAGATCTGTTAAACTGCACACTGGAGGAAATCAAGGAGGAATTACAGGGTCAAGGTGTTATAGATGTGAAAAGAATCAAAACCAAAATTGAGGGTGAGTTAAAAGATACTGCAAATCATATTGTTACATTTAATACGCCGAAAATTCCGCAAAATATTAAGGTTGCTTTTTATCAGAATGTACCAGTTAGACATTACATTCCCTCACCGATGAGATGTTTTAGATGTCAGAAATTTGGCCATACTTCAGCAAAATGTAATGGTGAACAAGTTTGTGTATGCGGTAAGCCTCTCCACGAGGGCCAACCTTGTGAAGATCCTGTAAAATGTGTAAATTGTCAAGGAAATCACTCGGCACGCTCAAAGAATTGCCCTATATATAAACAAGAAGCCTATATTCAAGAGCTCAAAGTTAAAGAAAATTTACCCTATTTGGAAGCAAAGCGAAAAGCGGTACCAAGCACTCCAGCACAAGGAGTGTCATATGCAAGAGCCGTTGCCGCGCCAACAAATATAGATGTCCCTGCATTGGTAAAGGAACTTATTCCGGCACTAGTTACGGTGTTGAAATCTTCTTTTAAAGTCACACCAATAACACAACCAATAGCTGGTCCTCCGCTGTTTACGATAGGTAGCGGGGCTGGAGATATTTCTTCAAATAGTATGGATATGGACGTTGCTAGAAATACTGAAAAGCGCAAGCGGGCAGTAAAAACGCTTTCAACTGATAATAAAAGCCAAAGCGGCTATAGTGACGAAGAGTCGTCACAATCAGATGTAAGCAAACCTGAATTTAGGAAACCAAAGAAAGGCTGGCCTAAGGGCAAGCCAAGAAAGCCAAATGATTAGTCTGTGATAAAAATTATTTATTTATTGATATACTTATTTATCTATTTATTTATTTATTTTTACATATATTTTAGGTTATAACTTGCTGTGATATATTTATTATTTTTATTATTTATATAGCATATATTTACATTTTTTGTTGTACTTGTCTAATAACAAAATACAATATGTCTAATAAAGTCATACAGTGGAATTGTAATGGAATTATCTCTCACTACTGTGAGCTAAAAATGTTAATAAGAGATACCGACCCAATGTGTATATGCCTGCAGGAAACCCATCTAAAACCAGATCAGCCATATACATTGCGCGGTTTTGACATCGTCAGGAAGGACGCTGTTCCTCAGGTACGAGCGAAAAGTGGCGTAGCTATAATAATGAAGTCAGGAGTAATATTTAGGAAAATTAATATTACTACATCTCTTCAGGCTTTAGCAGTACAGTTGATCGCACCCGTTCAGTTTACCATCTGTAACATCTATCTACCGGATGGCAACTGGACTGAAAATGATATTATTGATTTAATTCTACAACTTCCTACACCATACCTTTTGGTTGGAGATTTCAACGCTCATAACCCACTATGGGGATCAGACAGAATTGATCAGCGAGGCCGTAAAATTGAAAATATTCTCGATCAGTTTGATGCTGTGCTGTTAAACGATGGGTCTCCTACATTTTCGAATGCCAGATCTAGGACATTCTCCGCAATTGATTTGTCGGTATTGTCACCCAACCTTGTAAGCCGTTTCCAATGGAACATTTTAGATGATTTGTATGGAAGTGATCACTTTCCTATCGTGATCGATACTGGCACAGAAAAAACAGTCATCTATTCTCTTGCCAAGTGGGATGAGAAACTTGCTGATTGGACGGCTTTCAAATCAATTTTAGAGAAAGATCTTGACACGATAACAGAAATAAGCGTTGAATCTCTGACTAAATACTTACTTGGAGCAGCAGAAAAGTCCATTCCAAAAACCGAACCAAAAGTAAGGAAAAAAACGGTCCCTTGGTGGAACACTGATGTCTACAATAAAATTAAAACCAAAAAAACACTGTTTAATAGATACAGAAAGCACAAAACTCCTGAAAACCTATTGGCCTTCAAACAAGCAAGGGCTTGTGCTAGAAATGCTATCAGACAAGCCAAAGAAAATTCTTGGAAACTCTATGTATCTAGTATGACACCAGAGGTACCAATGACCGAGGTTTGGAGAAAAGTTCGTGCCATAGCTGGCACAAATGCGTACAAACCTCTAACATGTATAAAAAAAGAAGATGGTACACTAACCCAAGACCTGCCTGAGATTACCGAAGTGCTAGCAAACCAATTTGCTTCTGTTAGTAGTAACAAAAATTACGACTATGAATTTTTACATACCAAGGTAACAATGGAAAACATTTTAGATTTCTACACAAACGAGAGACTCCCTTATAATTGTGATTTTACTCTCAATGACCTAGATAGGGCTCTCTCTGAATCTAAAAAGACCGCACCAGGGTATGATTCAATATCATACTCTATGATCCTCAATGCTCCATCAGTTTTTAAAGAGAAACTACTAGAATTATACAATATTTTATGGAACCAAGGTACTTACCCTGATCAATGGAAACAAGCAATCGTAATCCCCATCCTAAAAGAAAACAAGGACCCCCTTCTACCAGCAAGTTATCGACCGATTAGCCTAACTTGCTGTATCGGGAAAATTTTAGAAAGAATGGTAAGCAAACGCCTTATGTGGTTGTTAGAAGTACAAGAGCTTATAAGTCCATGTCAGTCAGGTTTCCGCAAGGGTAGGTCTACCCTCGATAATTTAGTCTTCTTAGAAAATGAAATTAAATCTTCTCTTAACAAACGTGAGCATGCAACTGCGGTCTTTTTTGATCTAGAGAAAGCCTTTGACATGACCTGGAGATATGGCATATTAAGAAAACTACATCGTTGGGGTTTTAGAGGTAATCTACCATCTATTATCTCAAGTTTCCTGAGTAACAGAACTTTTAAAGTCAGACTAAATGGCATATACTCGAATAGCCATGTCTTAGAAAATGGGGGTACCACAGGGTTCGACCCTTAGCGTGAGTCTATTTTTGATAGCTGTAAATGACTTAGCAGCTGACATTGACGCTAGGGTTAAAGCCTGTATATATGTAGACGATCTATGTATAATAACTTCAGCAAAAACAGCTGGTGAAAGTTCAAGGTACCTTCAAAATACTGTAGATAAGATTATCTTCAACGCTGAATCTAGTGGCTTTAAAATATCTAAAGAGAAAACCCATTTAGTTCACTTTTGTCGGCTACGCAAGCCACACTATCAGCCTTTACTTTTTATTAAAGGCATACCAATGATTACAAAATCTGAAACAAAATTCTTGGGGTTAATATTTGATTCAAAGCTCACCTGGAAAAATCATATC